>CM037586.1:176321374-176726374 GCA_021018995.1 Chloranthus sessilifolius | reverse complement strand
GCAAGTTAGTTGGTTACTGTGATGCTGACTATGCAGGAGATCATGACACCAGGAGATCAACAACTGGTTATGTGTTTAAGCTTGGTTACGGAATAATTTCTTGGTGTAGCAAGAGACTGCCTACGGTATCATTGTCAACCACTGAAGCTGAGTATCGAGTAGCGGCAATGGCAGCTCAAGAGAGTACATAGTTGATGCAGCTAATGAATAATCTATATCAACCAGTAGAGTATGCAGTTCTGTTGTACTGTGACAATTAGTCAACAATTCGTTTAGCGGAGAATCCGGTCTTTCATGCAAGAACTAAGCATGTTGAAGTACACTATCATTTTATCAAAGAAAAGGTTCTGCAAGAAGAAATTGAGATGAGTCAAATTAAGACAGATGATCAAGTTGCGGACTTGTTCACAAAAGGCTTGAGCACTGACAAGTTTGAAATGTTTCGCTATCAACTCGGCACAGTGCAAATAGTAAGGGCTGGTGTTAAAAATCAGCTCCAGCCCATTACAAAGCCCAATCTATTTATTTTATTTTAGTCCAAAAAAAGTAGAAGCCCAATCCATTTATCTAAACCCAAGGCAATGGAAGCTTCTCAACAAATGTGAGAGGCTCTAAGGAAGACTCTAGAAACCTAGAGAAAAGTCCTAGGAAGAGTGTAGAAAAGGGAAGGATGGAGAAGCTTCTAGAGGAAAGAAGGCATATGGGAGGACTCTAAGGAAGATTCTAGAAACCTAGAGAAAAATCTTAGGAAGAGTGTAAAAAAGGGAAGGATGGAGAAGCTTCTAGAGGAAACTCTAGAACATTCCCAACCGTTGGATGAATGACACATTGACCAATCTTACACCGTCCATTGTACACTTTGTAAACTATAAATAGGGTAGAGGTCCTCATTTGCAAGGCACCTCACATAATCTTTGCATTCTTAGTTTGAGTGTGGAGTCTTGAGTGCCGGTTGTGAGCTTTCTTTTGAGTGTTTGTATTTCTCTTCAAATTATGAGTGGTCCTAGGAAAGTGTTGTAGTGTCTTTTATCGTGAGTATAATACAAGTAATTTGTTTACTTGTTTGAGTCCAATATTAGTAAGATTAGAGTTGTGTACTCTAGATTTTACTCAACAATTTCATGCTTACCTACCATAATTAAAAATTTTAATCCCTTATTTGTGAACACTAATGTGTTGAAAATTAAATGCTAGATCCAAAAATAATAGGGGTGCAGACTTGGTTAACTAAACTGACACGAAACTATTCGGTTTTTGTTTGGTTAAATTTTAGAAACTTGGGATCGAAATCGGAAAAAAATCAATTCAGTTTGGTTTGATTTTTTTTTCATATTATTTATTTTATAGTTTTTTTTTTTACTTGTTTCATTTTATTTTTCCATTCTACCCATCCATTTTCGGTTTCAGCCACCCAAAATAGAAACTGAATTGCTGATTGGAAATTTGTTTTGATTCCTTAATCTTTGGTCGATTTTGATTCGGATTAGGATTTAGGTCGGTTTCGGTGAACCAATTTTTCCATCAGTTTCGGTTTTGGATTCAATACTTGCATCCTAAATCTTATATAATAGTAAACAAATTGTAACTTGACAATCTTTTCAACAGTAGAAAAAAGAAGGGATAAGGTATTAACAAAGCCAGGATATTAGGATGTGTAATGTAATAGCCCGAAAAATCACGCTAAACTATGACCTCGGGATCCGTGCCCGATTGGTCACAAGTTTGACCAATCAGGAGATCAAGAGTTAGCATAGAATGTGATGAACGGACGAGATGTGATGGGTTGAATGCCTATGTGGTGTGTGTTGTGAATGTGAAGTCGCATACACCTACCGCGGTGTATGTGCTCAACACACAAGTGAGGAAAGGGATAAAAGGGTTTAATAGCCCTAAAAACAAGAGTTTGATGGTTGTTGAAGGAGAGTAAAGAAGAGAGAGAGAGAGAGAGAAGTAAAGAGAGGAGTAAATGCTAGTTGAGGAAGGGAGATTCGAGCAATAAACGTCGGATTTGACGCGGGGGATCCGCTAGAAGCAAAGCTGGAACCCTAGCCTTCCAACCACTGGATTGAAATCAACTTGAGATTGATTCAAGGTAAATTTTTGTGAATAAAATGCATAGATCGTAGAGTCTAAATTGTAGTTGAAAATGGTTTAAATCATAGGATAATGGTTTAGAAAAATAGAGGAAAAAGTGTGGAAAAAGATGGGGAAGAACAGCTCGAAAAGGGCTGAATCTGACAATTTCGATTAATCGAAATTGGGTTTCGATTAATCAAAATTGGCCAGGAAGTTGAAAAGTTAGTGGACCCCGATTTCGATTAATCGAATTGGAGTTCGATTAATCGACCTTGGATTTCGATTAATCGATTTGGGTATCGATTAATCGACTGGGAACCTCCAGTGGACCCCAGGGAGCTGGAGGAAATTACTTGGGAAAATCGACTAATCGAAATGGGATTTCGATTAATCGATTTCAATTTTCGATTAATCGATTTAGGGATCGATTAATCGATTTTAGGGACTCGATTACTCGAATTGAGAATCGACTTGGGAACAGAGAATTTCGATTAATCGAATTAGGGTTCGATTAATCGAATAAAAATCTCGATTAATCGATTTGAGAATCGATTAATCGATATTGACTTTCGATTAATCGATTTTGGAGTTCGATTAATCGACTGAGATAAGTTATGTTGACTTTTGAGTTTGACTTTAAGATTCTTGGAGGGTCTTAGACCTTCTTTATTGCATCCTTTGTGATGTGTTTCACCTGTTATGTGGTACCATAGGTGGTACATGTGAACTTGTGCACAAGGAGCCACGTGGGACCTTGATGCATTGATCAAATGAAGACTTGAGGTAGGGAACACCTTGAACATGTACCTTATTTTACAAGAGCATGTATGTAGTGATATAGATTTCAATTCAATTGTTTAATTGCTTAAGAATTATGAAAAATGTGTGTGCGTATAACATCCATAAGAGTAATTCTAATAAGCCATCCCCAGGGGATGAAGAAGTAAAGAGATGAGAGCATCAGGTGTGATGCAAGTAAATGGATACATCCCAGGGATGTATCCAATGATTGAATCATGTTTGACAGGGCCTAACCGATATAAGATAGCACACTTACACGGTGAATAACTATATGTAAGGCACCGATATTTTTGTTATTTGAGGTTTGATAGGTTACCCCACCGACGTTGCGGGATATCCACGACTGATACGGCAGGATATCCATGACCGATACGACGGCGAAACCGTAGGCCAGTGTGGAGGCTTATCCGTACATAGTAAGCACACCCCAGGGGTGTTGAATTGAGACAAGTGAAACCCCGCCACCAATCCCTAGGGGAAAGGGGCTTGGGTACTATATGGTATTCCCAGGGAATACGTTAAAACTATCTATATAGATGACGATGAAGGGTATCTCATCGGAGCTCGATGCTATATTGCTCGGGGATTACTTAAGTTGAAAGTTTAAGTTTTGCTTTAGGCCTTTTCAGCATCATTCATGAGTAAATGAAAATATAAGTAATCAACAGTAAAACGAAATGTTTTTTTTTAACTGTTTTCATCAATAACTGCATAGACACATCATGCATGGCATATCATGGAATATATGTGAGTTATAATTTATATGTTCAACCGTGTTTGTTCCCTATTGAGCTAGGAGGTAGCTCACCCTATAGACTATACGTCGCAGGTCCACTACTAGCAGCCGAGGCTTGGGAGATCTTGATCCCGTGAGTCGGACCTTGCGGCCGGTGACGAGTTGGAGCCACCTCCTGAGGACTTCTTCTAGAGGACTCCGTTGTGCCGCTTTGAGGGCTTTTTAGAGAGATTTTGTACGGCTTGGTATGTCAAGCCTTGATTTTGTTTAAAACCATGTATATAAGGAGTTGGGATAATTCTTTTGGGACGAACCATCCGTGATGATTGCTGTCATCGATGGTTCGGATCGGTTCTCCATTCATGCAGAGGCATGAGGGTAGAACTGTCTTTTGGGGAGTTGCTTAGTATAGATTTAAATTCCAAAATTTCGTTTATTATTATATTGCATGCTTGATATACCAGTGTTCCGTGCTTAGCAAAGGGCACAGTCAAGATGATCGTGCTGATGGCACGGGTTTCGAGGGGGCCGAAATCCGGGCTGTCACATGTAATCCGTGAAACGCTTGTGGTACGGTGGGGTTAGGGCATCTCTTAGGGATTAGTCCAAGCGTAAGCTTGGAATAATCCTAAGTTATCAAAAAATAAAAAACAAAAGATGATGCAACATTTCACCATTTACTTTTTAATCAGGGACTACGGTTAGATTGACCTTATGATCATAGACCAATTCTCGTGTGATTATTATTATTTTTTGACAACTAATTTCACTAGTCCCATGATTAGTAATTGATTGGTATATATGACAAATTAATGAAGAAAAATTAGATATTTAACAGTCCTAGGCATAGTCACCAAATCTTCGGCAATAGTTCAGCGAGGTGAAAATTTGGAAAAATCTGGCAAATCCGGAAAGTTCGGAGGAAAAATTGGTGAGAAAAATTTAAAAATAAATATAAAAAAATTTAAAATTATAAAAAGAAATTTAAAAAATTAAAAAATTTAGTATGCCACAAATTTTTTGAAAAATTCGGGAATTATTTGGGAATAATTCAAGATTTTTTTTATTAGGCAAATTTTTGAAAAAATCACAAATAATTCAGGATTAATTTGGGGGACCTTAAATTCACGAATTATTTGAAATTCGATGATTTTTGTGACTACGGTCCTAGGTAAGCTTGATATGTCAGGCTTATCAATTATGATAGGCTTTTGTAAAACAAATGATAATAGTTGTTCTTTTGTTAAAATTAGGTCATTAAAGATTATGACCCTACATCTTAACCCATTGGGCAGTCTAAATTCGTTTCTATTTAGGGCCGGTAACTTTGCAATCCCATTAATTAAATGGCCACTTAAAAATGATAAATTCATCAAAACTGAAAAAGTAAACTACCTCTTAAATATTTTGTAGGGAAAGAATAATAACAACTGAACTTTGATATATGGCAGACCACAAACAACATACCATTCAAATGACACTGATATATGTCGAATTCCATGGGCCTAGCTCAACCTCACAAAACCAGCTTGTAAGTTGAGGAGTGCCTAGATTATATATAAAATAAGACCTCCAAGCCCACAGGCATTGTGGGACTATTCTAAAATACCCCCGCACGTGTTAGTGGAATTGAGCCAAGCCAAATCACGTAGACAATTGAATTGGATGACGTGGAGTAGAGAAATACCTGCTTTGATATCATGTAGAATTTCATGGGTCTAACTCAACCTCACAAAATTGGCTTGTAAGGTGAGGAGTGCCTATATTATATATAGACCAAGACCTCCAACCCCATAGGCAATGTTGGACTATTCTAACAATATATGGTGGACCGCAAACAACATACCATTCAACGGATTGCTGACATGGCATGATTCAAGCACAATGAGTCTCAGCAATGCAAGTCGGGCCAGCCCCTTGCATCGTGCCATGTAAGTAGTTGTTGGCCTGCCATTTGAGGTCCGCTCATTATAATTTTCCATAACAAATTGAGCAAACTTTTGCATGTACTGCCTTTAAAATTCAAACACACCACGAAATCACATATATCAAGCTTGTTAACATCACGAAGTAATAGAGAAAACCCCAAACTTCAAAAAAAAAATCATAGATTATGTAAAAGAACAACCAACAAAGCAAGATCTTATGAAATAACAATTTCCACTACAATATTCATTGAGAAAAAGGACAAATAACAAACATTTTATCATACAGTAACAAGATAAAAAAAGATAAAAAGTAAGATAAATGTCATTAAGCAAAGTTACATTTGGAAAACAAAATATAGTATAAGTACCAACTGCATAAGTATTGGATTCAACACCATTGGATTTTAGCGCCATCTTCTATCCCTTTGATTGAGTCTCTGCCAATAATAAGCAAACAAATATTTGCACGAAAAAGGTTTCATTGATGTGGTCTAAAAGGGGAAGAACACCGCAAAGAGTGCAATTGCAGACATAAATAAAATATGAAAACGAATAACATTTCTTAACCTTGATGGAATGAAAAATGTCATTTTCATAATCTGTTTTAAAACTTTGATATTGCATGGAAAGTTTACAAGTTAAAGGGAGCCAAGAGTTTTGATACTTAAATCACCATATGGTTTGAAACCAATGATCTCCATGGATTGTGAGTTAGGAGCTTGAAATGACCATTGCCAAATTAAAGACGACAAAAACTAAGTAAAACAACAAAAATATGATTTCTAGTAAACATAAATTATCTTCAAAAAGTTTTAATATATTATATTACTTTAGAAAGTTTTAGAAAAAAGCGATTGTCACAATTTTGGATTCCTAATAGGACATTCAGTCAAAGTTATAGATGCATTTATAGTTGAAATTATCAAATCACCCTTCTCCCCACCTAAATACACAATATCGTTTGTGTCATATAACATTCAGTAGAAGGGTATTTTCATAATTTCAGCTGTAAATGTTTTTTATACATTGACTGAATGACTTTTTTTGAGAGACTTTTTCACATTTCCTAACTACTCTTTCCATCACATATTGATCAAATGATTTTTTTGGGGACATTGCAAAGTGTATCAATCCCTTTTTTCTAAAACTTCCTAAAATTATATAATATACTAAAACTTTCTTAAAGTAATCCTTTTTTTTCTCTTTTTCTTAATTATCTTAACAAATAACAAGCCAATCCAATCCATGAAAAATCGATCTAGTATTTTATCATTCGTTTAATCATTTATGTAATTTCTCTTCTCTCTGCGGTTGATCTTCCCGATTAACCATTTATGTGATTTCTCTTCTCTTTAACTACATTTTTGTGTTCTTAAAAATATCGCCAATAACTACTACTCTCTCGCTCTCTCTCTCTCTCTCTATATATATATATATACATATATTACAATAATTATGCCCCCAGATTAGCAAACCCTTCAAATATTGAATATATTATAAGATTCAACTGTTATGTTGATATCATGGTAACCTTGTTACTTGATGTTGATCGGTTTTAAATTGTACCCTTGTAAGTGCACAAGATCAGCTGTAGCATAGTAAAATCAAGGGTGTCGATACTCAAAGGAAAGCGCGTAATTTAATTAATTTCTACAGAGAAAAGAGATGCCCAAGGAAGTACCAAGGGAGAGAGAGTTGATTTACCACACGATTCTAATTGCAATAAAAGAAAATTAATTTAAGTAAGAACAAATTATGATAAAGAAAATGACATTTTATGAAATAATCAAGGAGTTAGCTAACCATTGATTCGTAGCTTTTCTACCATTAAATTCACAAATTCATATTGCATCAAAACACCATCATTTATTAAGGAAATAAATTAATCGAGAAGAACATGACTATTGATCCGACATACCCTATCTAAAAACTATGACTCAGCCTATTATTGCGGTATGAATAATGTAAAAAGCATAGCGTATCTCAAAACTCTAAGTCATAATAATGATAAATCAATCATTCTGCAGCCTAGATCGGCCTGCAAGAACAGATCTAGATGGAGTATCTCTTTTACGATCGTTGATAACCACGATCAACAACTGTAAACGAAGACTCGATAATATTCAATTGAGCACACACTTTTTGAAAAAATGATTCAATGACAATATCATGAAATTGTAGAATCAATGATAGAACAGTTACTTATCTAAAGTTCGCTTCCTCCTTGAGCAAGTGAATTTAGCCGCTCATCCTCGGTGTACAAGCCCGTTGTAGATTCAAAGACATCATCTTAATAATGCTCTTTTATTTATCACAAATTTTTTTTTTATAATGCTTTTGTTCCTAGGTACAATCTATGTTTTAAAAGTTATAAAAAAGAAGAAGAAAAATCAAAACCTACTACAATCTACTAAGAGAAGGACCTAAAAACAAAATAGAGAACCAACCTCTAAACCCTAAGCCGTAGCTTTGCTTATATAGGGGGCGGTGATCGATTTTAAAGTGTATCTTTGTAAGTGCACAAGTTCGATTGTAGCACGGCGAAATTAAGGGTGCCGAACCCACAGGGAAGCGCAAAATTAGATTAATTTTAAAGAGATTTCAAAGACCCAAGGAAGTACCAAGGGTGAGAGATTTCATTGTCAAGATTTACCACTACACAATGCAATAATCAAAAGAACTAAATCAAGCTATGCATGGATGAACTATGATTAAGAAATTAACAATGATGAAATGATCAAGGAGTTGCTAATCCTAGATTTATAACTTTTCTACAATCAACCACACAATTTCATGTTAAATCATTATACCATCATTTAACTATAAGAAAAACGAATCGATGAAAATGCAATTATTGATTCGGCATACCCTATCCGAACACTATGACGCATCCAATCACGGCATGCATCATGTGAAAGGCATAGCGTATCTCAAATTCGAAACCACAACCGTAAGAATCAACCGCACGGCATCCTATATCGATCTACAAGATCGATCTAGATGGAATAATTCGTTTATTGTCACCGATCACACGGTCGACGGCTATAAACGAGTATTCGATGATAACACAATGAAGCACACACTAAAAGCCGTACGATTCAATAATTCTAACAAGAAATTGTAAGCTTAAAAGTAAGTTAGTTACTCATCTAGGGGTCGCTTCCTCCTTGAACGAGGGGTTTAGCCGCTCATCCTTGATCCACATGCACAATATAAATCGAAAGCCATCACAAAAATTGCTCTTTTATTTATCAACCGCTTGATCTTTTTGGAGAAGATCACAACCTTACACAGCTTTTTATCTAAATACAAAACTAAAAATATCAAAGAAAAAAATTGCTAAAGGCCCTAAGAAAATCTATCGAGCAGAAGTCCCCCTGAACCCTAAACATCCTGTTGTTTAAATAGGGCCCCGGGCTAAAATTATTCCATATCCGAATCAATAGATTGAATTTTGAAATCAATCGATTGAATTTTGAATTCAATCGATTGAATTCAAAATTCGAATTTTGGAGGCTCATTTGCATTCCCAAAATCAATCTATTGAATTTAAGGAATTCAATCGATTGATTTTCGAAAATCAATCTATTGAATTCCAATTTCAATCTATTGATTTTGGAAATCAATCTATTGATTTTTGGGCAACTTTTTAAACTCAATCGATTGAGTTTCAAATCTCAATCGATTGAAATGGAAATGGGCATGTGACATATTTAACTCTCGAAATTGTGGCTAGACCAATCAGTCTTTTTCACGGATTTCAGTGCTTCCGCTGGCTCCATGGTCCAAAGTTCATATAGTCCCTTAATTTTATTCACTTAAGCTCTTTCAACATCCCACGGTCCGTAACACCTGAAACCACTAAAACTATACAGCAGCCGTTAGAATGCCTTCATCGGATAGCTAAATGTTAGTATTTAGGGTGCGAAATATAGTCATATTTCGACACAGATCAGGCGGGCAAAACATTTTCCTCCTAGGCTCAATCGATTAAGATTTAAATCTGAATCAATTGAAT
Organism: Chloranthus sessilifolius; assembly: GCA_021018995.1. Taxonomy (NCBI): domain Eukaryota; kingdom Viridiplantae; phylum Streptophyta; class Magnoliopsida; order Chloranthales; family Chloranthaceae; genus Chloranthus; species Chloranthus sessilifolius. The sequence goes on along the minus strand of CM037586.1, from coordinate 176,716,815 downwards.
TCAAATTCGAAGGTAAAACTGTCTCTCTTGTCAATCGATTGAGATTTAGTTCTCAATCGATTGATACTTAAGGGCAAACTCTTCATTCTCTTGGTGTATGCTAAATTAATTCACGAATTTTGATGCTTCTTTTGGCCTCTTGGTCCACAGTTCTTGTGTAACCTTTAATTACCCTCTTTTATGTTTTTTAACGATCCAACGGTCAGAAATACCTGTAATCACTAAAACTATGTAACAGCCGTCAAATGCTCTCATCGGATAACTAAATATAGGAATTAAGGTGCGAAATATAATCACATTTCGGCACCGATCACACCCCCAAACCTATATTTTGCTAGTCCTTGAGTAAAGAGAATGAAAAATAACTAATAATTATCAATTAAAATGAATGCCACTTTCGTAGGGAACACGATTACATTTAGTATATGCAATAAGCCTTTAAACCCCTAGGTGATCCCTAGTGGAGGAGTTGTGTATCTTGAAAGTTTCTAGTGAAGGTACCTACAAACTTCATAAACATAATAAATTTCCGCATTGTAATCATGCCCTTAGATAGTTAAATGTCCGTAAAATTTTTATACATTGCTCCCTACCATGTTAATTTTATCCATACTCATTCAATTCAATCCATTGTTTTTTCAGTAACTCATTATTCATGCCCCAAAGTGTAATGCACTTACCACTGCTAGAATTCCTTCATCAGAGAATAAATTCAAACTAGCAGTCTTTAGATCCCATGTTCTGACTCAATCCTCACCGTAGGTATACACTCAAAGCAAAATTGCTTCGATGAATGGTTTATATTTTCATCCACATGTGAGATGAAATTACAACGCAAATTAAAAAAATCTCATATGATATAAGAACAACGGTGCATCAAAGAATTTCAAAAGTAATCTCATAAGGAATGATGTTTGTATCCTAAGTATGTTATACCAAGTACCATAGTCATTGCATCATCACTCTCCACAAGGCATTTACCACCCATGATTGGATCAAGAAGGTCTTTTCTAAGGTTGTAATGAGGCTCGAGTGAAGGTTATGAAAGAAAGGAAAAATTAGATTCAAATTTCTTTGAGAAATCGGAAAAAGAAACACATTTGATTTTCTAACTTTGCACTCTTTCTTTCTCGAATTTTTTAGAATTTCTCTTTTTCTTTTTATCAACTCCTTTTCATTCCTTCTTTCTCTCTCTTTTTTCTTCTTTTTTTTTTCTTTTTAACACCACCTTATGTTTTTTTCACATATTTCTCATTTTTCTTCCTCTTGCACATTTATATTTTTTCTTTTCTTATTCTTTTTCTCTCCCCTTTTTCAAGTATATTTATGTCAATTGCTCCCTGCAAGCATTACTACTATGCCTCTCCACTTTCTCTCTTACTCTCATCTCTCTTTCCTAGTTTCTCAGAGACTGAAGGGTAAGGTTTTACATTTCTCAAACTAGTGTGAGGTATGGTTAATATAGTTTTACAAGACTTATTTAGAATAAATTTTTTCAACAAGGCTCAAAGGGAGTGTAAAATGGTAAATCAATATAAGGTGGGGCATTTTAGATACAGACGAGCCAAAGATGGCCTTTGATCACTTCTTTTCATGATGGTAATGATGCCTATTTATTTTGAGTTTTCACACAATAAGTTCTAACACAATGATATAAAGCATGCGAAATAAACAAATCGAGATAAAATGTATGAGATTTCCTCAATTAAGCATGAATTTCAAAGATACTCCGAATTTATTTTAGCACTCTTCAAGAATGAGGAAAAAATTCTAAAGCTCACGGAGTTTAGTCTTTCGTAAGATCCTAGAATTCCAAGTTCTAATTTAATTCTCAGACTTGGGAATTTAAACATGGTAATAGTGTAAAATTTTTCGGACAAGGGTCATGAAAATCATTATTCAACACATATTGAAATTAATGAGCATTTGTAGAATGAACATGGTATGATAACAGTTTCTAAAAGAATTTATGATCATCTACACTTCAAGGTCATGAAATCACAATTCGAATTTTATAAGTTCACTAGAGTTCAGTCAATCGATTGACTTACTGGCCTAAATCGATTGACTAATGCAGGATTCCAATAGGTATAAGATTGAAAATTATGCTATCAATCGATCGATTCGTTCAAATCAATCAATTGACAACTTATAACCTACTGGAAGTTTCTGGCTAATGACTATCAGTCGATCAATTGAGACAATGGTTTCAATCGATTGACTACTACTCTTTTCAACTCCGAAAACAGCCCTTGAAAAATATATATTTTTCTCAATGGCTTTTTTTTTTTTTAATCTAATACACAACAACACCCCCAAACCAGAATCTTCCAATGTCCTCATTGGATTGATTGTTGGAAAGTGTATGAGACCCCTAAACCTGTTAAATGCAATCGAGGACCAACAAGGCTGACCAGGTGAAAGGTATTGTGATTGAACAGCAAAACTTAAAACAAAGATATTTAACTAAATTAAACTATTATTAAAATTGTAATTTACTACATTTATTGAAAAGAGAAAGAACGAATTAAAATAACCTAATCTAAAAACACTAAAAGAAATAAACTCAAAAAGTCTAAAATATAAATCCTAAACTACTCCTATCCCTTATCATCATTGGAGGCCATCCCTTGCTTTAGCTTCGGGAATGCATAACACCACATTTCCTCAATGATTCCGAGCTCGTCGGGTGGTGGTATGGGGGCGTGTGGTGGTGATGTTGGTGGAGTAGGAGGAGGCGGTACGAGTGACGATTGCAGATTCAATTCCGCCCATAAGTAGGTTGGAATCAAATTCGTTGCCAGGTCCTTTTCGGCTTCGACGGAGCGAGCAAAAGTTGATTTGACTTTTCGATTAGATATTAAGTCAAGATCAATGACTTCTCGATTTGATAAATCGAGAGGTTGTTGTGGTGATTCTCGACGTAATCTTTCCTTGCCGGTTCAGCGAGGTGTTTGGCTGGGAAACGAGTGCGGTATCGGATTGAAGCCATGGCGCGAAGGTAGAGAAGATGGTTGATCTTCTTGACTGAAGGGTTGATCTTCTTGACTGAAGGGATAAGGTAAAAGCCTAACCTAAGGGGGTTAAATAGAGAATAATTTTCCTAAAACATGTAACTCTAAAGAGGATTCGAATCTGGATTTTCAGAATGAAAGAAGTAATTTTTCGGAAACATACATTAGTCAATCGATTGACTCTTGAGTGTCAACCGATTGACTTGTGATGTCAGGAGTGTTACTTGGTGCACGGCCAAAACTTGTTTTTTAAGAAAAACTTTTCGATACAGGAAATCAAAGCAAATTCAAAAATTTTCTGTTTCTGACGGAAAGGATTTTCTGTTCACCTTAGCATCGATCGATTGAAATTTTAACTTCAATCGATTGACCCTACCCAATGTGTAGAGCCAGAATTATATAAAAAAGCCTCAAATTTTATGCAATCTTTGTGAATTTCTGGGAAAAGTTGATCGATTGAAAAATGCTTTTCAATCGATTGACAGTATTATCATCGCATGTGAGATTTCAAAACCCGAAATTCTCAATCGATTGAAAAGTTTCTATCAATCGATTGACTAATGAATTTGTGCACCAATCCGTGAATTCACAGAAACATTAACACACCAAAACCAGTCAAATTTGCATTAATCCCAATTGATTTGATTACAACCACATGTTCCCATCATTAAAGAAAACAGATTACTAAAAAGAAGTCCTATATCCTAAAGCTAACAACAAACAAAAACAACTACTAAAGCAAATATAAAACAAACAGAATAAACACTACAACAACGAAACTACACATCATCATCATCATCTTCAGGATCTCCCTCTCCATCCATCGCCGCTCTCGCTCCTGCGATGAAGTTGTCGGCTTGCCTCGGGAATGATTCTCGGGCAATCTGCATGAGAAGGGAACTCTAAAATCGGGACCATCGATCCATACCTCCCATCGTTGTACTCAACCCATCCATCTGCGCCTCGAGGCGAGCTACTACTGCATCGACGTTAAAATCGGGGACCTTTTCAGGACGAGGTCATCGGATACCACCACGTTGGCGTTGTGTGGGATTTGGTCGGGGAGGAGGAGGATGAGGTATTTCATCGACATCGACTGGTGGTGGTGTAACACGTAGAATGACCTTGATGCTTTTATCCCATACATTCGTGCTATAGTGGTAGAATTGGATATCGCTCATTTCTTCATCATCAAAACTCGGGCACCCGACTTGGTCCAACAGATGCATGACATAGTGCGGGAAGTACAGACGGATGACTTCCCGCTTGTGTGGTGTCGTTGTGATGACGATGTTGCTGTGACACCTATACATTTCCTCAAGCATCAGACCAAGTGCGTCAAACCAAGTGTTCGTGTGTGCCGCATAGAGTGTTAGCACCCGACTCTTTGTCCTTTCACTTTTGGTACCATGCGGAAGCAAGTTGTTGGACATCACTATGTCCCAAAACAGAATATTCATTGGCAGGACAGCTCGCTTTGTTGACAATCCCGACCCGTGCCTTCCCCCACACATATTATTGATCATTATTTCCTGGCTGAGATCAACGGCTGGATCGATATGGTGGTTCATTGGGCGAATCACGTAGAAGTTAAATGCACGGGCAAGATCAGCGGTGTGCAGATTGTACGACCAGTTGTCGATACTCAAGCGAATAAAGGCAAAACCCGTCGGAGATAGTGGTGCCGATACCCACTCCATATTTTGGTAAAATAGGCGTATGATACGTAATGAGACATCGATAGGAGGAGGTGCAAGTAGCATTTCCAAGTGCAATGCCTCGATGAATTCGATGGATCGCGCAGCCTCGTTAATACAACGATACTTTGGGAGATCGAAGAAGTTCTTCGTCTGACATTGGCGGTTCACGTACTCATCATTCGGGATGCACATGGGGTTGTTGTCAGGACGAGGTGGTTGGTAGATCATTGGTGCAAGCGTCGTCATTTCGATCGTACGAGGAGAATGAAATGAGCTATGGAAGGTTCAGGTTGCAAGAAGCTCGTGAAGAAGGGGATGATGAGTAGTGAAATATGATGATATTTCACCCCTAAATACCTATATTTAGCCGTCCGATGAAGGCTATCTGATGAGATTTGCTAGATTTGAAGTGTTTCAGGTAAATACAGTCCAAGTTTCTAAAACAGCCCAAGAATCCCGAAAATAATGTCAAAACACTGCTATTTTGGGTCATTGAGAACTTAGTGCGACTTGCAGCTCAATTTGGACCTTCAAGACGTCAGATTCAGGAAATTGCTAAAACATAAAAGTTGTAGAGCTCGTCGTCAGCTTTCCAACGCCTCAAGAATCACCTCAATCCGAGTTCGGTACAGAAAGTTATGAGCAAAATACCGAGGCAGTATCTGATGCAAAGCTAGGCGGGAATTCACGAAAATTACTCTTAGATGTCAATCGAGAGGTATTAGGGTTAGGCTATTATAAAAAGGAAGCCACGAGTTTCTTAGGATTATTATTTTTTTTAGAATATTATTCATTCTTTCTTTTTAGTTTTAGGGCTCTTCACTTTGGGGAATATTTTCTTCATCTTTTCAAGTCTTCTTCTCTCCTTCTTAAGGGTTTATTCAGTAGATTGTACAAGATTTGCATTATTTTTCTAGAAATTCATAGATTGTATTTAGGAAAACAATTGCAAATATCTTTTGGAAGAAATAAAGAGGAATGACTTTGAAAGAAAAGGAGATCAAACACCAAAGATGAGCGGCTAAATCAAGAGATCGGGAAGATGCGATCCCGGATAAGTACCTATGTTTATGATTAATACCATATTATTGTTATCATGGAATCGTTTTGCTCAAAGTTTGTGTGATTGAAAATATTTTAAATGCTTTGTTATGACCGTTGATTGCGCGTATCAACGGCCGTAATCGCTAGATCTGGACCTGCAGGCTGATCTAGGCTGTAGAGCGATTATGTGCTGATTGTCGTGATCTAAATATCATGTGATACGCTTATGCTTTTTACATGACTCATACCGCAATGTTAAGAGTCATTGTTTTAGATAGGGTATGCTTGATTGATGATCATATTTTATTTCAAGTCATTTTTAGATGAATGATGGTGTGAATGATGATTTAATGAAAGCGTGGGTTTTAATGATAGAAAAGGCGAACTGGGTAGCATATTCCTTGATCTCATTTAATATTGTTAGAGATTTATCAAGAATTAATTGTTTAGATTAATTTATTTTTTCCGCATTTAGGAAAAGTGCGTTAAGTTTTTGGTAAAATTGAATCGCCTTTGGTACTTCCTTAGGGACGTTTTAAAATCTCTAAAGAATTAATTAAAATTCACGTTTCCACTGGGTTCGACACTTTCTTGCCATACCTATGATAGATCTTGTGCACTTGCAAGGGTTACATTCTAAATCGATCAAGTTTTTTTAGCCACGGGAAATCGGTGAAATTTTGATTAATTGATAGGATTTTCTGCTTTTGAGTGTTTAAAAAATAAAATAAATAAATAAATAATAATTATTATTATTATTATTTCCTTTATTTTCTCTCTTTGATAAGATTTTGTGGAGTCTTTTTAGGAAGTTTAGATTTTAGGATACCTTCCTTGGAAATTTAGGAAGTAGAGATTTTTAGGACTTCTTATTTTAGATTTGGTAGGACTTTTCCTTATTTTCCTCTTTTAGATATTTTTAGGATTTTCTAAATTTAGTCATTAACTTTGTGGGACTTTTGTTTTAGGATTTTTAGAATCTTTCATTCTTCTCCTTATTTTTCTCTTTTAGGAAAGATTTTATAGGATTTTCAATTTTAATTTTAATTTTCGAATTTAATTTAAAAAAATTAAAATTAAAATTAAAAAAATTTTAATTCGAATTTAAAAAAAAAAAAAAAAAAAAATTTAATTAATTTAAATTCGAATATTAAACTTAATTTGAATTTAAAAAAAAAAAAAAAAAAATCTAATTAATTAATTAATTAATTTAAATTTGAATTTTAATTTTAATTTGAATATAAAATAAAAAAATAAAAAAATTAATTTAAATTCAATTTTAATTAAAAAAAAAAAAAAAAAAAGAAGAAATCTTTCCTGATTGATAGCTCGTTTATCATCTTTGTTTAAATCGTTTGAGCGAATTTTGTGGGTTTGTTGTGGATTCTTCAACCCCGTTTGTGAGTGTTGGTGTATGAGCTTTACTCTGTTCTCATCACCCACATCTCGCTACCGCTTAATCTTGAAAGCGAAAGAGCTTGTAGAGAGAATCGATGAGTCCAGAGAAATCAATATCAACAAACAGAGACCATGGCAGACCAAAGGCAAGAGAGAGATGAGAATAACAACAATGGGAATGTCAATAATGGAAATAATAGGAACAATAATTTTGATGAGGGCCCTAGAACATCGGAGTATTATAACGATCCGGTTTTACGAGGATCGAATGTATTATGCATGCTCCCATTCCGTGGAACCACTATGAATTCAAATCAAGAATGATTCAAATGCTACCAATTTTCCATGGGTTAGCAAATGAAAATCCATACGCTCACTTAAATGAATTCACTGGGTATGCAAAATGTTCAGAGTCCACAATGTCACCGATGAGATAGCGAAGCTCACTCTTCCCGTTCTCTTTAAGAGATAAGGCAAAACATGGTTCTATTCCTTAGAACCACAATCTATTCGAGTTAGGCGGTCCGCATCGCCGCCTTAAAAAATATTTTCCCATGACTAAGGCCATTGAATTGCGTCGAAGATCCAGTTCTTTTCCCAACAACCTCTGAAACATTCCATGAATGTTGGGAACGCGTTTTAAGGAATTGATCGAAGTTGCCCAAATCATCAAGTTCAAGGTGGCAACAAGTCCAAAGTTTTTACAATGGATGATTCTAAGAGAGACGGCGCATGGTTGATGCATCTTGTGGTGGATCTTGTGCCACGAAGAAGTCGATTTAATCATTGTTTGAAAAGTTATATCAAACTTGATACAAAGTGAGACACCTTTGGGCGAACCAACTTGAACTGGCACCTAAATCTCATGTGTTGACAAAAGACGGATTGTAATGATGTCAACAATAATGCCTCAGATCTCTCAACAAAGGTTGACATGTCATTCAAACAGATGAACATGTTGTTAGCTACCAAGCAAGCTAAAGCTCTGTCCACCCCACATGTGTTCAATTTGTGACCACCCGGTCATATGGCTAATGAGTGCCCTACTACCTTGTCATTCTTCCCCGATGAACCTAATCCTCAAGAGCGTAAATGTGACTCAATCTTATCAACTAGGTAGAAACATGTACTCAATACCTACAATCCGAATGGAAAATCACCCCAACTTAGGATGGGGTGAATCGAACCAAATTGGCCGGAGTAAACCAAAGAACATAGAGCCAACACAATGGGTGGACAACAACCTTTTCAACCAAATTTTCAACAAAATTTTCGTCCACAACAATTTCCAGGAATTCTAATTTCCAACGAATTCCAATTTTCAATGCAGAATGCTCCAGATTATCATCCAAATTCGATCAAAAAAATTTCAATCAATCTTAATCAATCTCATGCCAAGATTTCAAAGATTCTGATCCGAAGAAAAGCTTATGCAAGCATGCAATCTTTTCAAAGATGATAATGGACCAAGTCACCAATTGGCCAATCAACCGAGTCGAGAGGAAGGTAGGCTCTACCCAACCCATCAATAATCCTCGAGGCCAAGCACCATCCAAGCAGACCATCGAATAGTCAACGGTTGAAAGTCATTACGGTCTTTGAAGTGGACGAGAGGTTGATAATCAAGTGGAAATGCTCGAGAAGCCGATGAAGAAAGAGAAGCGATGAGAGGAAAAAGAATCGAGAAAAGAAAGGAGAAAGGAAAAGGAAAAGAAAGGAAAAGGAAAGAGAAAGAAAGAGACAAAGAGCCAGAGATAAGAAAAGTGCAAGAGCAAGGAAGAGAGAAAGGAAAGAAAAGTATTAGAGGAAGAGTTTCTTCAACCGTCCAACAAGGACGTGAAAAGAATCGGAAATGGAATCGCACCTTATGTCCCAAAGGCACCATTCCTCAATGCCTAACTCCTCCATCTAGAATGGGAAAGGGACCAAAAATGGAAGAAATTTTGAAACATTCAAGCAAGTAAAGATAAATCTTCCATTACTTGAAACAATCAAACAAGTTCTGAAATGCCAAGTTTTCAAAGATTTGTGCACTCGGAAGAGAAAGGCACGCATCACGCTTTCAAAGAAAGTGTTCCTAACAAATCAAGTCATTCGATATTGCGATTGAAACCCCACGTAAACCGAAGACCCCGAGTCCCAACTGCTCCATGTGTCATTGGTGGGCAACCAATTGGAAAGGCGTTATTGGATTTGGGAGCAAGTGTTAATCGATCCCATACTCAATGTACAAGAAACTTCGGATTGGGTGAATTGAAACCCACGACGGTCACACTCCAACTCGCAGATAGATCAGAAAGAAGACCGAGGGGTGTTATCGAGGTTGTTTTGGTTGGAATAGACCAGTTTGTCTTTCCAGGACTTCGTTGTCTTAGACATGGAACCACCTGCGAAATCAATCAATCAAGTCCCAATTATTCTTGGACGTCCGTTTCTCGCCACTGCCAACGCTTGCATTAATTGTCGCACAGGAGTCAAGGACGTTTCTTTTGGAAACATGAAAGTCGCTTAACATATTCCATGCGATGAACCATTTCCTAATGAGGATGAGGTCGAATGTTTTTACATCGATCGATGGGAAGTGGTGGATGAAGCATTACCATCAATGCTCACCAAAGAGGAATTTGAAACTGCTTTGTTAGCCATCTATGAGGACAAAGGGCTTGAAAGGAAGCAGTCAGAAGAGAAAAAGTCAAATTCATCATGTCAAGATGATAACTTATGTGAAGTTGTGACTAAGGTAGAACCACTACCTACTGAGGTAAAGGATGTGCTGACTCCATCAATTGAGCGTACCACCAACCGTGGAATTGAAACAATTGCACCAGTCCCTCAAATATGCTTTTACGGGACCTCGAAACACTTCCAAAGTGATAATTTCATCCACATTATCGGAAGAACAAGAGAATGATTTGTTGAAGGTGCTGAAAGAGCACAAGGAGGCCATCGGATGGACCTTAGCTGATCTCAAGGGGATTGACCCATCAGTATGTATGCATAAAATACATCTGGAGGATGAGAGTAAACCATCGAGGGAACCACAGAGGCGACTTAATCCGAACATGCAAGAAGTCGTTTTAAAGGAAATCATTAAACTCCTCGATGCTGGAATCATCTATCCGATCTCTGATAGTGAATGGGTTAGTCCAGTACAAATCGTTCCGAAAAAGTCTGGAATTACAGTGAAAGAAACTACGGAGGGAGAATTGGTGCCCACTCGTGAAACTACTGGATGGCGTGTATTGATTATCGAAAATTGAACACGACCACCGTTTCCCTTCCGCTCATTGATCAAATTCTTGAGAAGTTAATGGGCAAGAGTTTTATTGCTTTCTTGATGGTTATTCGATACAATCAAGTGCCCGTTTTTCCAGCTGATCAAGAGAAGACAACATTCATGTGTCCATATGGTACGCTTGCATATCGAAGGATGCCATTCGGCTTATGTAATGCTCCGGCCACGTTTCAACGATGTATGTTGGCCATATTCTCGGACATGATCGACAAATTCATCAAGTCTTCATGGGACGACTTCTCGGTTTTGGAAAAACATTTAATTCTTGTTTGAATCATCTTTCACAGGTGTTGCAACGTTGTGTAGATTCCAAACTTGTTCTCAGCTGGGAAAAGAGCCATTTTATGGTTCAACAAGGAATTGTGTTGGGGCATATTGTTTCAACGAAAGGAATTGAAGTTGATAAGGCGAAGGTCGACTTAATTGCATATTTACCACCTCCTAAAAGTGTTCGACAAATTCGATCATTTTGGGGCATCGATTTTATAGAAGATTCATTAAGGATTTTAGCAAGGTGGCTAAACCATTGTGCACTTTGCTTGGCAAAGATGTTCCTTTTGATTTTGATGAGGATTGCATAAAGGCATTCCTAAAATTGCGTGAACTCTTATCAAATGCACCAATAATCCAACCACCGGATTATTCTTTACCATTCGAACTCATGTGTGATGCATCTGATTATGCGATCGGAGCTGTCTTAGGGCAAAGGGTGAATAAATTACCTCACGTAATTTATTATGCTAGCAAGACATTAATTGATGCCCAACTGAATTACACCACCACCGAGAAGGAATTATTAGCTGTGGTGTATGCTCTGGACAAATTCCGTTCCTATTTGCTTGGATCGAAAATAGTGGTCTTTTCAGACCACTCTGCTTTGAAAAATCTTTTAGCAAAGAGGGATGCGAAACCAAGCCTGATCCGTTGGATCCTGCTTCTCCAGGAATCCAACTTTGAGATTAAAGATAAAAAGGGGGTTGAGAACGTTGTGGCTGATCATCTGTCTAGAATTCTGCCTGAAGAATCATCTATACCTGAGACCATCCGTGACACATTTCCGGATGAACATTTGATGGCAATTGATGTAGCTAGTGCAAAAGTTCCGTGGTTTGCTAACATCGTGAATTATCCGTCATCGCGTAATTCCCACCGAGGGGTAAGAATGATAAGAATCTCTTTTCTCCCAAATAAAATACTATTTCGGATGAACCATATTTGTTTAAATTCTACCGGATCGGATCATTAGGAGATGCGCGGAAGACGAGCAACTAGCGTCTAAATTTTTTGCCATCTTTGGGGCCTCGTGGAGGCCATTTGAGGACGAAGACCGCAGAAAATCCTTCAAAGCGGATTCTCGCCCTCAATCTTCGTGACGTCAATCATCGCAAGGAATGCCAACGGTGTCAACACTTGGCAATATTTCACGACGAAATATGATGCCTTAATCCAATTTCGATTGTTGAAATTTTCGATGTTTGGGGATTGACTTTATGGGTCCTTTTCCACCATCCTTTGGGTATTCATATATTACGGTGGTATTGACTATGTCTCCAAATGGATTGAAGCGTGGCAACCCGATCAAATGATCACAAGGTTGTGGTCAAATTTCGAGAGAACATGTGTTTAACCGATTCGGATCCCAAGAGCAATCATCGATGATGGCGGTTCGCATTTTTGCAATAGCCATTTTGCCACTTTAATGAAGAAGTACGTCACTCACAAAGTCGCTACGACCACCATCCACAGACTAGTGGTCGTGGAAGTGTCTAACCGGAAATCGTTTAATTCTAGAAAAGACGACGACCGGATAGAAGAGATTGGTCAAACCTCATCCGATGCTTTGTGGGCCTATCGACGCATTCAAGACACCGATCGGAATGTCTCCCTTCGTAATTGTCTACGGAAGGCATGTCATCTTCCGTCAATTGGAGCATAAGGCATTCGGGCGATCAAAGCGATTTAATTTCGATATGCAAGCGAGGTCGAATCAAGGTTACAGTGAATTAGAAGAGTTACGCTACGATGCGTATGAAAATTCAAAGATGTACAAGGAAAGGTACAAAAGTTGCACGATCAATTAATTTCTAAGGAGTTTCATGTTGGCCAAAGTTTGGTTATTCAATTCCGACTTAAGCTTCATCACGGAAATTGAAATCTAGATGGAAGGCCCGTTTAGTTGTTTCCATTAGTGAGCACGCAATTGAAATTCAAAGCCTTCGGGACAATCGAAGTTTTCAAAGTGAATGGGCAAAGACTCAAACCGGTGTTTGAGCCGATGACCCATTTAAGATTGAGGCAATGCACCTTAGTGATCCGATTCTTGATCAATGAAGAGGTCGAAGTATCGACACTTAAACTCGGCTTCTCGGGAGGCAACCCGGTGTTTTATTTAGGAGTTGGACACAGGTTTAGTTTAGGATTTAGGATTTATCTTTCTTTTCGTATGTTTAGTTCTAGAATATTAGTTTTTAGTTTAGTTTAGGTTATTTTTAATTTCCAAATTAGTGTAGCCACATTACCTTCAATCTATTTTTGGTCATGTTCTAATTTGATGCCCATATTCTCTGCACCTGATCTTTGTGTTGAGGTACTTTTCAACAGGTTTGGGGGTACCTACTTATTTCAAACAATGAGGACATTGTCATTTTTAGGTTTGGGGGTATGTATGATTATCTATCTTTCATCACTTATTTTTGATTTTCTTTGAAAAAAAAAAAAAAAAAAAAAAATTTTTTGGAACCATCATACATGATTTACTTTGCAATAGTTTTCAAACTTTAGTTGATGATGCATGTGAATTTAATTTTGAGAATATTGATGTCATATTTTGAATACTTGTATCTAGGATGATGAAGCTTAATGTGATAATTTGTGGATGACTCAAATTCATGCTTAGAATTTTGCACTTATACCAAGCTAAGACTTAGACATCGATGATCTATTTTGGACGTTCAATCTTAGGTTCTTAGTGGAGCCTACACCCAGATAGCTTCAGAGCTTATTTCCCGTCAGTGATGACTGAATATATAAACTCGGAGTTTTCTTTGTATACGAATTATTTTGCATAATCTCATACATTTTATTTTGGCTTGTGACTTTGCATGATATCAAATTCATATTATTGTGTTAGAAACGTCATCGTATATCTACTCAAGACAAATAGGCAAGGTTACCATCTTTTAAGGAAATGATTGAAGGCCATCTTTGGCTCGTTTGTGCTTAAAATGCCCCACCTCATATAAATTTATCCTTCTAGTACCCCTTTGAGCCTATAGAAAAATTTACCCTTATACATTCTTTGATAAGCCACGTTAACTTTAACCTTCACAATTTAAAAATTTAGCTTTACCTTCTTATTTAGAAATTAGGAACGAGGGATGAAAATGAGCGAAAAGAGAGTAAGTGGAGAGATAATGAGTTATGGTGTTTTGAGAGTGTATGGCAAATATAAAAAGAAAAAGGAGAGAAAAGAAAAAAAAAAGGAATGAAAAATGAGGTGCTTCAAGAAAAGGAAATTCAAAAGAAGAAAGAACGAGAAAAAAAAAATAATGAAAAGAAAGAAAAAATGGTGAGAAATTAGAAAAAAAAAAAAAAATAAAAAGAAGAGAAATAAAAAAAAAAAAAAATCGAAGTTAGTTCCTTTTCCAATTTCTAAATTTTGAATCACAATTCCTTTCTTTCTTACCCTTACAGAGCCCCATTACAACCCTACAAAAGACCTTCATGATCCGATCTTGCATTGGTAATCGCCTTGTGGAGAGTCAATATATAATACTTATGACACTTGATATGACATGCTTAGGATATACAAGTATCGTTTATGAGATTTATTTTTGTTCATTGATTGGCATCGTGTTTCATTTATCATGTGAGACCTTTTATTTGCTTTGTATTGATCTCTCACATGTGAAAACTTACCAATCATGAGTGATTTTATTTTGAGAGTATACCTAAAGTGAGGATTGAGTCAAGACAACGGTCCGATGATTTCCGTTTGGACTAGTTAGATGGATGAATCTTGGTTTTGGTATGCACACTACACGCATGAATGGATGAGTTATCTAACGATTTGGAGCATTAGACTAATTTGAATGGATATTGGTATGAGTAGTATAACATTGTTATTTAAAATTGAGAATTTGCATGTTGAATTGATTATTGATTTTGAGCTTTGAAGTTAAATATATGTTATAAAAATCAGATTTTGAGAACTCAATTTTACCGATGGTTTGAAATTTTGGAAGTTTGTGGTAACTTCACCAAACCCTCGAGACACAACTCCTCCACTAGGGATCACCTAGGGGTTTAAAGGCTTGTTGCACATGCTAAGTGCAATCGTGTTCCCTACGAAAGTGGCATTTAAATTTTAGGATGTTAGTTTGATTTGCTTTATATTTCTATCATTCTCTTTGCTCGAGGACTAGCAAAGTGTAGGTTTGGGGGTGTGATGAGTAGTGAAATATGATGATATTTCACCCCTAAATACCTATATTTAGCCGTCCGATGAAGGCTATCTGATGAGATTTGCTAGATTTGAAGTGTTTCAGGTAAATACAGTCCAAGTTTCTAAAAACCAAGAATCCGAAAATAATGTCAAAACACTGCTATTTTGGGTCATTGAGAACTTAGTGCGACTTGCAGCTCAATTTGGACCTTCAAGACGTCAGATTCAGGAAATTGCTAAAACATAAAAGTTGTAGAGCTCGTCGTCAGCTTTCCAACGCCTCAAGAATCACCTCAATCCGAGTTCGGTACAGAAAGTTATGAGCAAAATACCGAGGCAGTATCTGATGCAAAGCTAGGCGGGAATTCACGAAAATTACTCTTAGATGTCAATCAGAGAGGTATTAGGTTAGGCTATTATAAAAGGAAGCCACGAGTTTCTTAGGGATTATTATTTTTTGCAATTAGAATATTATTCATTCTTTCTTTTTAGTTTTAGGGCTCTTCACTTTGGGGAATATTTTTTCATCTTTTCAAGTCTTCTTCTCTCCTTCTTCTAGGGTTTATTCAGGTAGATTGTACCTAGGATTTGCATTATTTTCTCCGAGAAATTCATAGATTGTATTTAGGAAAAACAATTGCAAATATCTTTTGGAAGAAATAAAGAGGAATGACTTTGAAAGAAAAGGAGATCAAACACCAAAGATGGCTAAATCGATGATCGGGAAGATGCGATCCCCGGATAAGTACCTATGTTTATGATTAATACCACTATTATTGTTATCATGGAATCGTTTTGCTCAAAGTTTGTGTGATTGAAAATATTTTAAATGCTTTGTTATGACCGTTGATTATGCCGTATCAACTTCGTAATCGCTAGATCCGGACCTGCAGTCGATCTAGGTCGAGCGATTATGTCGATTGTCGTGATCTAAATATCATGAGATACGCTATGCTTTTTACATGACTCATACCGCAATGTTAGGGAGTCATTGTTTTAGATAGGTATGCTTTGGATTGATGATCATATTTTATTTCAAGTCATTTTCTAGATGATGGTGTGAATGATGATTTAATGAAACCGTGGGTTTTAATGATAGAAAAGTGCAGTAACTGGGGTAGCATATTCCTTGATCTCATTTTAATATTGTTCGTAGATTTATCAGTAATTAATTGTTTAGATTAATTTATTTTTCTGCATTTAGGAAAAGTGCGTTAAGTTTTTGGTAAAATTGAATCTGCCCTTTGGTACTTCCTTAGGGACGTTTTTAAAATCTCTAAAAGAATTAATTAAAAATTCACGTTTCCCTGTGGGTTCGACACCCCTGTTCTTGCCATACTGCAATAGATCTTGTGCACTTGCAAGGGTTACATTCTAAATCGATCAGGGGACCACGGGTGTTCCCATTATATAATCTAATTGTCAATCGATTGAGATCGATTGACCTCCACCACGTCGCGTGAAATTTAATGGGGCATTTGGAACGTGGATGTGCGTGGTACAACCATTCATGCACCCTTAATGTCGATCGATTAAAACATTGGTTTCAATCAATTGACACAGGCCTTTTCGCGAAAAGGCACGACGTTAGGTGTGTTGGGAACCGATGGACTTAACTGGTACAGCAGGTCAATCGATTGAGAGATTAATCTCAATCGATTGACATTAAAGTGCCCCAAGACCTTGCTGCCATCGAAAAGACGCGTTGATTGACACTTTAATTTTTGAATACCTCCTACTAATTCGAGGTGGTGTCAATCGATAGAATTCCCTTTTTCAATTGATTGACATTAATGATATGTCGATTGGTTTGGCACACATTTAAAGAGTGAGATGATGATGATCTGAAACATCAATAGATTGAAAAGGTCAATTCTCAATCGATTGAGCATAACCAAGGTCAATTGATTGACTTTTCTCAAAGTCAATCGATTGAGATAGACTTTTTATTTCTAACACACAAAATTAAAACATACTGGGTTGCCTCCCAGGAAGCGTTGAGTTTATGTGTCGACAGCTCGACCACTTCTTTTTCACATTGTCGGCTCAATGAGATCTGTTACTTCAACCATCATTTAGGGCCTCAGCTCAAACATCGGTTTAAGACATTGACCATTTACTTTTAAGATTCGATCATTCTTTAAGTCTCTAATCTCTGCAGAACCAAATTCGGATGAGGAAATGACTTGAAAAGGTCTTTCCCATCTTGATCGCAACTTTGTCGAATGAAATTTTAGCCTTGAATTGAATAGCCAAACTTTTTTCCTTGGATGAAATTCCTTTATGGAGATTAACTTATTGTGAAGCCTTTTTTATCTCTCTTTGTAGAGTCTAGCATTCTCATATGCCTCATAACGTAACTCATCGAGTTCGTTTAATTACAGACGACGGTTTGATCTAGCAAATTGCATGTCAAAGTTAAACCGTTTAATCGCCCAAAAAGTTTTTTATTCAATCTCAACTGAAAGGTGGCAAGCCTTTCCAAAAATAAGCCGAAATGGAGACATTTCGAGTGGTATCTTAAATGTCGTCTTGTATGCCCAAAGAGCATCCGATAGGCGAAGAGACTAATCTTTTCTGTCTGTTCTGACAGTCTTTTCTAAGATCCGCTTGATTTCATGATTCGATACCTCAACTTGCCCACTAGTTTGCGGATGATAAGGAGTTCCCACTTTATGAGTCACTCCATATCTCTTCACTAAAGTTGCAAACTGGCGATTGCAAAAGTGTGAACCACCATCACTGATGATAGCTCGGGTATCCTGAATTGGTTGAACACATTCTCCTTAAGGAACTTCACTACCACCTTGTGGTCATTCGATCTAGTGGCTATACCTTTCACCCACTTCGAGACATAATCTACAGCCACCAAAATATAGAGGAACCCACATGACGGGGGAAATGGTCCCATGAAATCGATTCCCCACACATTAAAGATTTCAACAATCAAAATTGGTTTCAATGGCATCATGTCTCGTTTAGAGATATTTTCTAACTTTTGGCAGTTTACACACCTCTTGCAATAATTCATTGCATCACGGAAGATAGTGGGCCAGTAGAATCCACTTTGTAAAATTTTTAATGCCGTTTTTCGTCCCCCAAAGTGACCTCCACATGCCCCATTATGATAAAAATTCATCACGCTTAATTGTTCCTGTTCGGGCACACATCGTCGGATCACCTGATCAAAGTAAAATTTAAACAAGTCTGGTACATCCTAGAAGTAGTGCTTCACTTGGGAGAAAAATAAATTTTTATCGTTGTTGCCCCACTGCAACGGGATTCCGCCCGTAACCAGATAGTTGACAATGTTAGCGCACCAAGGAATTCCATTTAGAGCCGCATGAATAACCATCAACTGCTCATCGGGAAAGGTGTCCCGAATAGATTCTGCAGAAGATGTTGCATCCGGAAGTATACACGACAGGTGGTCTGCAACCACGTTTTCAACTCTCTTTTTGTCTCATATTTCAAAATTAAATTCTTGCAGCAGCAGAATCCATCAGATCAATCTTGGCTTTGTATCCTTCTTTGCCAACAAGTACTTAAGCGTGGAATGATATGAAAAGACCACGATTTTGGACCCGAGCAAGTATGACCGAAACTTATCCAACGCATAAAATACAGCTAATAATTCTTTCTCTGTGTTGGTGTAGTTTACTTGTACATCGATCAGTGTTTTACTTGCGTAGTAAATTACACAAGGTAATTTATCTACTCTTTCGCCTAGAACTGCTCCAATGGCATAATTTGATGCGCTGCATATTAGTTCGAAGGGAACTGAGTAATTCGGAGGTTGGATTATGGGGGCAGTGGATAACAGTTCTCTCATTTTCAAAAATGTCTTCATGTAATCATCATCAAAGATAAAAGGGACATCCTTCCCAAGCAAGGTACATAATGGATTAGCCACCTTACTAAAATCCTTGATAAATCTTCTGTAAAATCTCGCATGCCCCAGAAATGATCGAATTTGTCGAATACTCTTTGGTGGTGGCAAATTAGCAATTAAGTCGAATTTTGCCTTGTCGACTTCAATTCCTTTCTTGAAAACGATATGCCCCAACACAATTCCTTGTTGAATCATAAAATGACTTTTTTTCCAACTTAAGACACGATTGGATTCTACGCAACATTGTAATATCTGTGTCAAATGATAAAGACATGTTTCAAAGGTCCTCCCAAAAGCTAAGAAGTCATCCATGAATACTTCGATGAATTTGTCAACCATATTCGAGAATATCACTAACATACAACGCTGAAAAGTGGCCGGCATATTACAAGGTCCGAAAGACATCCTTCTATATGTAAAGGTACCATAAGGGCAAGTAAATATTATCTTTTCTTGGTCTGATAGAAATACAAGCACTTGATTGTATCCCGAGTAACCATTAAGAAAATAATAATATTCTTGTCTTGTCAACTTTTTTAGAATCTGATCAATAAATGGCAAAGGAAAATGGTCCTTTCTCGTGGCAGTGTTCAATTTTTGATAATCGATACATACACACCATCTAATGGTCTCACGTGTAGGCACTAATTCCTCTCCAGTAGTCTCTTTCACTATAATTCTCAACTTTTTGGGAACAATTTAAACTGGGCTTATCCATTTACTATCAGAGATCGCATAGATGATTCCAGCATCGAGTAACTTGATAGTCTCTTTTAAAATGACTTCTTTCATGTTTGGATTAAGTCATCTTTATGGTTCCCTCGATGGCGTACTATCATCTTTCAGATGTATTTTGTGCATACATACTGATGGGTCAATCCCTTTACGATCTGCTAAGGTCCATCCGATTGTCACAGGGTCGCACTTCTGCAACCTCAGTCCCGTGCGGCACTTAACGCCCGCTGCGCTAAGTCAGCCTACTTCTGATACCAACAGTCGCGGGGCGTCCTTCGACGCGTTACTAACCCGCGCGGTGCTCCGCTACCGCATACAACGAAGCCAACCCATCTACACATCAACTCTGATACCACCCGCCTAGAGGACAGGAACTCCCCCAACATGGTTACCTCTGTTTCGCGGCCTACCATCCAACTTATCGTGCCCCTTACGACACGCTCGTTTGCACCACTACGATAAACTTGGCCTGCTCAAGCTTCACCCTGTGCACTGCACTAGTACCTTGCTTTGCAATAGTCTTGGCATGCAGCTCCCCATGCCATCATGTCTTGCTCACATACCGAACCAACCCCATAGCCTTATGCCTTGCGCTCGCGTGCTCAACTGAGTCCCACGCAGCCTTCCTTCGTGTGTGTTCTAAATTACTAGCACACGTTCATCCTTGGCCCACGTGTTGTCATGCTCAACTGAGTCTCATGCAGCGTTGGTGTTCTTCTCTTGAGGTTGCTCAGCCGTATGCATCGCAACGCGTAGTCCGAAGCCATACATCAACCTCCCTTGGGTGCCACACGGCATCCCTGTGTCGACGTCCTAGACCCACCCTTTCAAGCCTAGGAGACACTGGCGCCCCCTCTGGCAATGCAAGGCCCCGTGTGGGTGGAAAGCAGTCTCTACCAACTCTCCCACATAGAAGGGTAAAATAGTCATTCAGCCAGAATGGCGGGAGGACCTCAAAGCCCTTGGTTTGATATACCGCAACACCTCCTGCATTGCTAGCCCACCTTGGCTGTGTCGCATCCGTGACGCGACCGTGTCGCCCGCGTCTTCCCCCTCATGCGACCGTGTCGCGTCCCCGCAGCGCGACCACGTCACCAGGCCCACTTGGCCTCATGTCGCGTGCCCTCCTGGCACCATATGTCGTGCCCCAAGCACCATGCTGCAAGCTCGAGTATTGGCCCCGTCACACGATAGTTTCTTTGTGGTCCTTAAGTACTTTCAACAATTCATGCTCCTGCTTTTTCGATAATGTTGATGAAATTATTATCGGAAACGTTTCTTGAGATCCTAGAAAAGCATATTTGAGTGACTCAGGCAGTTGCTTTAATTCAACGGTTGGTGGTCGCTCAATTGATGGAGTCAGCTCATCCATTGCCTCAATGGATAACGGTTCCACCTTAGTCTCAGTCTCACATGACTTATCATTTTGACTTGATAAATTCATCCTCTTCTCTTTTGGTTGTTTCTTTTCAGTTCCTTTTTCTTTATAGATGGCCAATAAAATATTTTCAAAATTTTCTTTGGTCAGCATTAATGGTAAAGCTTTGTCCACTATTTCATCCACCTGATCGATTTAGAAGCAGTCAACCTCATCCTCATTAGGAAAATGGTTCATCACATGAAATATATTGAGTCTGACTTTCATGTTTTCCAAAGAAACATCCATAACTCCTGTATATAGGCATTAACTGTTGCGAGAAACGGGCGTCCAAAAATGATTAGGACTTGATTTGTTGATTTAACAGGCGGTTCCATATCCAAAACAAAAAAAGTCCACTGAAAAGATAAATTTATCTATTCCAACCAAAACATCTTCAATGATACCCCTAGGTCATCTTTCTGACCTATCAGCCAGTTGGAGTGTAACTATCGTGAGTTTCAATTCATCTAGTCCTAATTTCTCATATACTGAGTATGGGATCAGGTTGACACTCGCTCCCAAATCCAGTAGCGCCTTACCAATTGGTTGCCCACCTATAACACATGGAACAGTTGAAATGCCAGAGTCCTTAAGTTTCTATAGTGCATCCAATCGTAATATCAAACTGACTTGATTAGTCAGGAACACCTTCTTAGACACTTGAGTATGTGCCCTTATCTTCTGGGTGCATAGATCCTTGAAAAATTTAGCATACTCAGGAACTTGTTTGATTGTTTCAAGCAATGAAAGATTTATCTGTACCTGTCTGAATGTTTCAAAGATTTTCTCCATTTTTGACAGTCCTTTCCCCATTTTAGAAGGAGGTGTCAGGCACTCAGGGAATGGTGCCTTTGGGGTATGGGGATTGGATTCAAGTTCCAAGTCTTCTTCTTCAGGTTCTTTTTCGGTAACTTCAGGAGACTTCACCTTCTCTTCTGTTTCGGTCTCTTTTTCTTTTTCATCCAAAATTTCTCCTTTTTCCAATTCCATTGGCATTGCCACTTGATTATCAATCATTCGTCCACTTCTCAAAATAGTAGCAACTTTCAACTGTTGACTATTCGATGGTCCTTCATCAGGTGATGCTTGACCTCAAGGATTATTGAGGGGTTGGCTAGGAAGCCTACCTTCCTCTTTTTGACTCAATTGATTCGTCAATTGGCTAAATTGGTCCATCATCATCTGCTAAAAAGCTTGCATGTTTCGCATAACCTTCTCTTTCAAATCAGAATCTTTCGAAGCGGTGGTATGAGATTGATTGAAATTCTGATTAAAATTCTGATTTTTTCGATACTCAAAATTTGGATGATGATAATAAGAAATCTGTTGAAAGTTAGAATTCTGTTGTGGACAAAAGTTCTGTTGTCCACTTGTTGTGTTAGATCTGTACTATTGGTTCACCTGTCCAGTTTGGTTTGATCCTCCCCATCCTAAGTTGGGGTGATTTTTTCATTCCGGACTATAGGTGTTGGAGTACATGTTTTTAACCTGCCACTGATAAGATTGAGTCACATTCACCTGCTCTTGAGGAGTAGGTTCATCAGGAAAGAATGATAGGATAGTTGGACATTCATTGGCCATGTGACCTGAGTGTTCACAAATTGAACAAGCAGTGGGGATGATGGGAGTTTTAGCTTGCTTAGTTGCAGTTAACAACATGTTCATTTGTTTGGATAACATATCAACTTTTGTGGATAGATCTGAACTATTATTGTTGACATCATAAAGTTCACCTTTTGTCAACACATGAGATTTAGTTGCCATATCCAGATTAGTTCGCCGCAATGTTTCATTTTATATTGACGTTTTATATAACTTCTCAAATAATGCTCATATTTCTTCCGCTTCTTTTGTGACACATGATCCTCCACAGGATGCATCAATCATGCGTCACTCTTCTGGAATTAGTCCATTGTAAAAACTTTAGACCTGTTGCCACCTTGGAATTTGATGATTATGACAACTTATGATCAATTCCTTAAAACGCTCTCAACATTCATGAAATGTTTCTGTAGGTTTTTGGGTAAAGAACCGAATCTTCTGACGCAACTCATTGGTTTTGTTCATAGAAAAATATTTTTTTAAGAATTGAAGGTATAGCTCTGCCCAACTCCGGATAGATTGTGGTTATAAGGAATAGAACCAAGTTTTTGCCTTATCCCTTAAAGAAAAGGGAAAAAGTTTTAACTTAGCTATCTCGTTGGAGACATTATAAACTCTGAACATTTTACACACCCCAGTAAACTCATTTAAGTGAACATGTGAATTTTCATTGGTCAATTCGTAGAAAATCGGTAGCATTTAAATCATTGCTGATTTAAATTCATAATGATTTCCTGGAATGGGGGCATGCATGATACTATCTTGATCCTCGTAAAAATCAGGATCATTATAATGCTCCAATATTCTTGGGCCCTCATCATGATTCTCATTGTTATTTCCATTGTTATTATGATTATTCTCTTGTCATCCTTGTCTTTGATCTGCCATGGCTTCAGTATGATGATACTGAATCCTTTGGGTCCTACGATTCTCTCTGCAAGATCTTTCAATCTCACGATTCAACAGATGTAGATGTGGGTGATGAGATCGAGTAAAGCTCATGTACCAACACCCAAGACAAAGATTAATGAGTCCATAATCAATTCAACAATGTAAAAGTTTCAGATTCAATTGATTGAACTTTTGCACTCAATCAATTGAAGAATACACTACAGTGTTCCAATAGAAGACTTTATCAATCAATCGATTGAGATTCAAAATTCATACTGGTTAGAACAGAAAATATAACTGAATAGCAATCCACAGAGGTGTCGTCAATCGATTGAAATAGAAGAGTCAATCGATTGACAGGCTCCCAAAAGAAATTCACAATGACAAGCAAACACCAAAAATCCCATAACTCAATCGATTGATAGTAAAATATCAATCGATTAACAACAGTAATCAGAATTCGAACAGATAAAATTGATTTTTTTTTTTTTTAAATATTAAAATTCAAATTTCAAATTAAAATTAAAATTACATTTTAAATTTTAAATTTAATTTAAAAAATTTTAAATTCAAATTTCAAAATTAAAATTTTAAAATTCAAAATCAAAATCAAGATTTGAAATTCAAATTCAAAATCCAAATTTCAAAATTTTAATTTTCAAATTCGAATTCAAATTTAAATTTTAAATTTTAAAATTCGAAATTTAAAATTTAAAATCTAAAAGAAATCTCACAAAATCCTACAAAATCTCAACTAAGAGAAGGATAGAAAAGAGAATCAAAAGAGATCCTAAACAAAAAATCCTAAAAATCCTCTACTTCCTAAAAATACTCCTCAAAATCCTACCAAAGAAAAGAAAGGAAAAGGAAAAGAAAATATTGCAAATCAAAAATCAAAATGCCAATATTAGATTTCAAAATCAAAATTCTGAGATTCAAAATATGAAAATCAAAATTCAATTTAAAATTTAAATTTCAAAATTCAAAATTCAAATTTCAAGTTCAAAATTTCAAATTTCACAATTTCAAAAATTTCATCATTCAAATTTTAAAGATTCACAATTCAAATATTCAAAATTCGAAATTCAAAATTCGGATTTTAACTTGTTGGAATTTTAAAAATTAAAATCGAAAACAGTCGATCGATTGATACTTTTGAATCAATCGATTGACTAATTAGCAAACTATAATCATAGAACCCTGTCAATTGATTGAAGAAGTGATCTCAATCGATTGACTGTCAAACATAACACACAAAGCTCTTTTCGAATTATCAAAATTGCGTCACTTCCCTGGCAACGGTGCTAAAAACTTGATCGGTTTTAAATTGTACCCTTGCAAGTGCACAAGATCAACTGTAGCACGGTGAAATCAAGGGTGTCATACCCACAGGGAAGCGCATAATTTAATTAATTTCTAAAAAGAAAAGAGACGCCCAATGAAGTACCAAGGGAAAGAGAGTTGATTTACCACACGAATCTAATTACAATATAAGAAAATTAATCTAAGCAAGAATAAATTATAATAAAGAAAATGACAGTTTATGAAATGATTAAGGAATTAGCTAACCATCGATTCATAACTTTTCTACCATTAAATTCATAAATTCATATTGTGTCAAAACACCATTATTTATTAAGGAAACAAATGAATCGAGAAGAACACGACTATTGATCTGGCATACCCTATCTAAAAACTATGACTCAACTTATCATTACTGTATGAATCATATAAAAAGCACAGCGTATCTCAAAACTCTAAGTCATGACAATGATAAATCAATCATTCTGCAGCCTAGATCGGCCTGCAGGAACAGATCTAGATGGAGTGCCTCTTTTACGGTCGTTGATAACCACGATCAACAACTGTAAACGAAGATTCGATAATATTCAATTGAGCATACACTTTTTACAGAATGATTCAATGACAATATCATGAAATTGTAGAATCAATAATAAAACAGTTACTTATCTAAGGTTCGCTTCCTCCTTGAGCAAATGAATTTAGCCGCTCGTCCTCGGTGTACAAGCCTGTTGTAGATTTGAAGACATTATCTTAATAATGCTCTTTTATTTATCACAAAATTTCTCCTTACAATGTTTTTGTTTATAGGTACAATCTATACTTTAAAAGTTGTAAAGAAGAAGAAGAAAAATTATAACCTACTACAATCTACTAAGAGAAGGACCTAAAAACAAAAGAGAACCAACCTCTAAACCCTAAGCCGTAGCTTTGCTTATATAAGGGGCAGGCAAAACATTTTCCTCCTAGGCTCAATCGATTGAATTTAAATTCGAAATAAGGAGCCAAAATTGTCTCTCTTGTCAATCGATTGAGATTTGGTTCTTAATCGATTGATACTTAAGGACAAAATCTTCATTCTCCTAGTGTATGCTGAACTAATTCACGGATTTCGATGCTTCTTTTGACTCTTGATCCATAGTTCTTGTGTAACCTTTAATTACCCTCTTTTATGTTCTTTAACGATCCAACGGTCAGAAACACATGCAATCACTAAAACTATGTAACAGCCGTCAGATGCTCTCATCGGATAACTAAATATAGGAATTAAGGTGCGAAATATAGTCACATTTCGGCATCGATCAGATGTCCCTCTGAATCTATGTTTAAACAATACGAAGATCTTAGATGTAACAAATACCAAGGAGACTACCAAAAGCATCAGCAACCATATCCAGGGTAAGGCTCTAGTAGTTCCTTCACACAATCATATCTATAGTCACAAAGTTGGGATTCTTCTTCTTCTTAACCACTCACCACTCATCCCTACACACCCTAATCTTGAACCTTGCCATTACTTGGCCAGCATGCCCGTAGTTTCTAAACATATTTAGGCTGTGTTTGGGATTGCTCTTTGGAGGCCAAGAGCAGCTCTCTACTCTAGCGCAAAGCACTTAGTATGGGACTGTGTTTGGTGGTAAGTGCTCTTAGCTCTTTCGGAGAGTGAAAAAGCTGAATTTGGTTGTCATTAAAGGAGAAATTTAAACCTGCTCTTTTAAGTGGGCTACTCTTTGGCTCCAAGAAGCAATCCCAAACACAACCTTAATTATTTTGAAAGGAAATAGACTAAAACTCCTCTTGTTGCTCTGATACCATGATGCATAGGCATATATAAGTGGATTAGCAATATATCAAGGATCAAACTAGGGTAGTTCTAGAAGAAGAGAAGAGAGAGGAAGTGATAACGAGGTTTACGAAAAGAGTTACCCACGATTAGGGTGTACAGGCACAAACCTTTTATTTTGTAAGAGATAAAATATATAATATTACACGACAATTTTTCTCTTTCAATTACAACTTATCCCAAAGCTGTCCATGAATATAATCCTATACTAACAACGTATACCCAAGAATAAACATACAGTTAACTTGCCCAATTTGCAAATTTTGTGATTAACTGAAGAAAATTGGTTGTAAAGCATAATTCATATATCAAAAAGATAAATTATGAATGGAAACAAAGTCCAAAACAAGGCCAATTCAATGATATGATATGATCTATATTAGCATTTTAGTTTACCATAAATTATAATAAGAAAAACTAAATGATATGGAAAACCAACCAAATTCCATGTCAAACTAAGAGGCATACCTTAATTATAATCGATCGAACAATCATATTCATCTTCATGAATGTTTGAAAAACCACTTACCGATGGCCCTTGTCAAGACACACTGTAAGACTGATCCCCTTGAATCATCTTTCTATAAGGAGTTGTAACTTTGTTGTTATCGTGTTGCACCTGTCAGCTAATCTTTTTATTGAGTTACTTTTTTTATAGGTAACTTGGGCACAAACCTGCGACCTTGAGAACCTATCCGCTTATCTCTAAGCATATGCCATTAGGAGGCCGCATGTATTGTTTTGCTTTCACATGATTCCTAGATATCCCTGGGTCCCCAAAGATAAGTCGTACTCTATTGGTTGGATTCGATTTTATTCGAGTCAATTTCTCTCATTGTACGGCTGTAAGATATTATGGTCAGATTCGGATTCTGGGACTTTATCTTTATTGATCATTGCCTGCAAAAGGCTATACAATGCTGTGAATGAGGCTAACATAAATTATGTAAGAATCTTATTAATCACTTAGATATGCCTTTACACAGAGGAGATGATAATAGGAAAACCTCATAACTGTACTAATGAAGTATGTAAATAGCTTTTAAAACATATAAAATAAATAGGTCTCTATATTTTAGTCATGCATGTGGACGCCTCTTGATTTGTGAGTTCTATGGGATACATAACTAAAAAGTAAATTGATTTGTGGGTTTCGGTTGGATCCACCACAAAAAAAGTTGGGTGATGGTGTTCTATCATTTCATTCTTTGGTGATGGGTCTTACATAAACTCGCCAATCAAGGAGCAAATGGAATTGTGCTTGAAAGTTAAAAATATCAATAATGAAACAAATTTTGAAAAAAGAGAGAACGAAACGGCGGTGTAAGGAGGGAGGTGAAGTCGCACTGGTAGGCTAGTAGCAAGTGGTAGTTTAGAGGTTTCAAAATAGGGAATAATACCATCCCTTCGAGATTCTAGCTATTTCGTGCTAAGAGAAAAAACTGATCAAAAGTTAAGATATTTTGTTGATCCTATTAAAGCTATGTAAACAATAAATTTGCGTAGGATATAAATCTAACGCAAATCAATCATAACAAATTTTCTCTCGCTAGAAGAGAGTTTTATTAAAATGGCGGACCTTACACTTCCGAGTATCGTAATCGATTCTCCATTAATTACATTAAAATTGAATGCCTCTGATTAAAAGCTACTAAATAAAAAATAACGTAATTACATCTCTGAAATAAACAAAACTAAAATTCTAATTCTAAGTCTTCATCGATATTTTCAATCCGTCATGAGATAGATGCATAGCAGACTATCTTCATCGGAGATTTGAAAAATATGAAATAAGGGACGACGGATGGGAGAACCCCTCCTCCAAAAGCCGGTTCCATTTGATTGAAAAGCATGAGTCATTACTGGAGCAAGAAACTCGTGGATGAGTCTTAAAACAAATTCTTGTTCTCTGGTCTCAAAGATGAGTCCGAATACTAATTACATTCTTCGGGCAACTGGTTATCAAAGGAGTTATCACTTTCAGTGATAGAGCGTCTAATCATGAGTTAAATATCGCCAAATTCCTTAAAATTTGATAATCATAGATTATTTTACAAGGATTTTATTGTTGGATTTGACCAATATCCTAAGATTTGGTCAATAGATAGTAAATCCACCGTTGGATCTCATCACAATCTCGCAGTATCATCGTTTGATAAAAAATCAATTATTCTACCGTTGGATTTTACCAAATTCATAAGATCTAGTCAATACATAATAAATTTACCGTTGGATCTCGTTATGATCTCACATTATGATTGTTTGATCAACAGTCAATGAGTTCGCCATTAGATTTGATCAGAATTATAGGATTTGGTAAATATAAAATAAATCCACCATTGGATCTTATTATGATTTCTCATTATGATCATTTGACTAAAAGTTAATGATTCTACCATTGGATCTTATTACGATTTTTTATTATGATCATTTGACCAAAAGTTAACGATTCCACCATTGGATTTGATCAAAATCACAAGATTTGATCAATATATAATAAATCTACTGTTGGATCTCGTTATGATCTCATATTTATGATCGTTTGACCAAAAGTTAATGAATCCACTGTTAGATTTGACCAAAATCATAAGATCTGGTCAATATATAATAAATCTACTGTTGGACCTCGTTACGATCTTGTATTATGATCGTTTGACTAAAAGTCAACAAGTCCACCATAAAAGAATTTTTAATCTCGAGGTTGAGGTCCAAACCCTCATTTGAGGGAGCGATGATCTGAACCGCGAGGGAAATTTTAATTTCGGGACACAATTCAGATTCGGTAAATGAGTCGTCGTAGATGAATATTTCGGGTGTCATAGTCTGGAATCGTTCTTTGGGCTAGTGATTGCAACCTGTATAAATATCAAATTTATTGTTGCAATTCAAGTGTACTAGGAGTTATGCCCAAAGTTATACCCACATGGCTTAACTATTTTTAAGTACACAAGAAATTGCATATGAGTTGTAACGCGTAATTTTAAATTTCAACCATAAATTTTACTTAGGAAGGAGTCGTAGCTCTTACCCTAAGCGTATTACTTTTAGGTAAGGGTCGTAGCCCTTATCCTAAATGTCTTAATCCCAACTTATTCCTTCGTTCAATTTTAAAAAATAAAAAATAAGAAAAGAAGAAGAAAGAAATAATCAGAATCTCGGAGATACCTTAAAGTCTTTTGTCGAAAATATTTTTGACAGAGGTCTCGTTTCAGAATTTTCGAATCCCTTACAATGAGGACGGGTCTGTTATTTATAGATTTATGATAGCGGTTATAGAAGTTATGATCCTACGATTCCCGTAGGGTTTTCATGAAATGAATGGTTGAGAGAGCTGCATAAGTATTCGTCTTCACGCGAATTGAGAAAATATTCTTCTCGCGTACGCCATTCTTTTCTCATAATCACCTAGGTGGCTAACTATATTTTCTAGCCACCTAAGTGACTAAATAAGTTTTCTAGCTACCTAGATTACTATATATATTTTCTAGCTATATAGGTGGTTAAGTATTTTTTTCTAGCTACTTAGGTGACTAAGTATTTTTTCTATCCACCTAGGTAGCTAGGTATATATTTCTAGCCACCTAAGTAGCTAAGTATTTTTTCTAGTCACCTAGGGTGGCTAAGTATTTTTTCTAGCTACCTAAGTGGCTAAATATGTTTTATAGCCACGTAGGTGGTTACGTATATTTTTCTAACCACCTAGGTGGTTAAGTATGTTTTCTAGCCATCTATGTGACTATGTATATTTTTTAGTTACTTAGGTGACTAAATATATTTTTCAGCAACCTAGATGGCTACATATATTTTCTATCAACCTAGGCGGATAAGTATTTTTCTAGCCACCTAGGCGGATAAGTATTTTTCTAGTCACCTAGGTGGCTACGTATATTTTTCTAGTCACTTAAGTAACTAAGTATGTTTTTTAGCCACTTAGGTGGCTAAGTATATTTTTCTAGTCACCTAGGTGGCTAAGTGTATTTTCTAGCCACCTAGGTGACTAAGTATATTTTTTCTAGCCACCTAGGTGGCTAAGTGTATTTTCTAGCCACCTAGGAGGCTAAGTATGTTTTTTTAGCCACCTAGGTGCCTATGTATATTTTCTAGCCACCTACTGCTAAGTATATTTTCTAGCCACTTAAGTGTCTGACATAACTTAGGACTTTAAATCCTATTTAGAGTAGGATTTGTTTAAAAAAATTATAAATAGTGTCTTCTTTCTTAATTCCTTCTATTAATTTATTTAAATATACTTAGCCACCTAGGTGGCCAAGTATATTTTTAAGGTTAAGTGGAAGAAGAAAGAGTTTCAAATTCTAAAATTTATAAGTCTACAGGTACCTCCTCGAATTTTATTAATTAAAAAAAAAAAAAATGATAAAAATCTATATAAATTTTTATTTCTTATGAGAATTTTATTACTTACTAATGATCATATTCTCTACGGAGATTCGATTCATCGAAATCTGACGAGTGATCCTATTCTCTACGGAGATTTGATCATTAAAATTTTGAAAATTTTCTTTTTGGGTCCATCGGATGATCTCACTGCAATCTGAGAGATTTCAGGGGATGAATTTTTTTTTTATTTCGAGATTAATCAGACTGTAATTCCTACGGGAATACTGTATACTGATTTATGGTTATAGGATTTGCGATTCTTAATTGGACGCTCTCCAATTATCAAGATGAATCTCCTAGATTGGATTTGTGATTCTTATGAGAACGCTTTGCAACTATTAAGATGATTCTTTTAAATCTCTTAGATGATCCGATTAAAATTTATGAACCTTAAAGAATTGATAACAATTTTGAAATTGATTTTCTATTGACCATTGATCTTAATATAAATCAGATGAGCGAAATTAAATTCGAAAGATTTACTTTGGCTACCCGGGCATATTTGACTGATTTTGGGACATTTACAGATATCGAAACGTCCTTAAAAATATTTGTGAAAAATTAACAAAAATTATAAGGTTAATTTTATATTAACAAATCATCTCAATATAGATCGGATGGTTAAAATTAAATCCGAAAGATCTACTTTGGTTACCCGGGCAGATCTGACTGATCTTGAGACGTTTATAGAGATCGAAACGTCCTTAAAAATATTTTCTAAAAATCAACAAATATTGTGCGGTTGATTTTATATTGATCATCGATCTCGATGTAGATCGGGCGGTCAAAATTAAATCCAAAATATCTACTTTGGCTACCCGGGCAGATTTGATTGATTTTGGGACGTTTACAGAGATCGAAATGTCCCAAAAAAATATTTTCTAAAAATAAATAAAAAATTATGAGATTAATTTTATATTGACCATCAATCTCGATGTAGATCGAGTGGGCAAAATTAAACATGAAAGATCTACTTTGGCTACCCAGGCAGATTTGACTGATTTTGGGACGTTTACAGAGATCGAAACGTCCCTAAAAATATTTTCTAAAAATTAATAAAAATTATGAGATTGATTTTATATTGACCATCGATCTCGATGTAGATCGGATGGTCGAAATTAAATCTGAAAGATCTACTTTGGCTACCCGGGCAGATCTGACTGATTTTGGGACGTTTACAGAGATCGAAACATCCCTAAAAATATTTTTTAAAAATTAACAAAAATTATGAGGTTGATTTTATATTGACCATCGAACTCGATGTAGATCAGGTGATCAAAATTAAATTCGAAAGATCTACTTTGGCTACCCAGGCAGATCTGACTGATTTTGAGACGTTTACAGAGATCGAAACGTCCCTAAAAATATTTTCTAAAAATCAACAAAGATTATAAGGTTGATTTTATATTAACCATCGATCTCAATATAGATCAGGTGGTCAAAATTAAATCCGAAAGATTTACTTTGGCTACCCGGGCAGATCTGATTGATTTTGGGACGTTTATAGAGATTGAAACGTCCCTAAAAATTAACAAAAATTATAAGGTTAATTTTATATTGACCATCGATCTCAAAGTAGACCGGGTGGTCAAAATTAAATCTGAAAGATATACTTTGGCTTACCTGGACAGATCTGATTGATTTTGAGACGTTTACAGAGATCATAATGTCCCTAAAAATATTTTCTACAAATCAACAAAAATTATGAGCTTGATTTTATATTGACCATCGATCTCAATATAGATCGAATGATCAAAATTAAATTCGAAAGATCCCGGGCAGATCTGACTGATTTTGGGACGTTTACAGAGATCGAAACGTCTTTAAAAATATTTTCTAAAAATCAAAAAAAATTATGAAGAGGATTTTTTATTGACCATCGATCTTGATATAGATCGGGTGGCATGTAGAAATTCAACTAAAGTATGTAGGTTGAATTTCGATCGGGCTTCGAGTTTAAAACTCGTTAGATTGCCCGATAAAATTTAACATGAGATTTGACCAGCTGCTCGAATAAAGATCTGAGACGGTCTTCGATGATAAAATCGATCAGAGGATCAAATTAATATTTTTTTTAGAAAAAATTCAACTAAAATATGTACGTTGAATTTTGATCGGGCTTCGAGTTTAAGACTCATCGGATGACTCGATTAAATATACATGAGATTTGATCGGCTATCCGAATGAAGATCTGAGACGGTCTCTGATGATAAAATCAACTGAAAGACCAAATTAACATTTTCGAAATTCAACTAAAAATATGTAGGTTGAATTTTGATCGGGCTTCGAGTTTAAAACTCGTCGGATGACCTAATTAAATATATAAAATTCGATCAGGCTATCTGATATAGAATTTTAACAGGTATCAAGTCGGAGACTTATTGGTCGACTCAATATGTAGTTTTTGTAAAGTTTGAATAAGATAATTAAGTCAAAATTTGATGGCTTTGTAAGTTTAGCAAAATCTGATTATGATATTTAACTCAGAATTTTGATGGACTCTGTATTAGGTAGCCCGATTTATTTTAGCAAAATCTTATCAGATTATCTGATTCCAAATTTTGACGGACTCTGTATTAGGTAGCCCGATTTATTTTAACATATTAGGATGGTCAGAATGACTGACTAGAAATGTGACAACTGCGCTATGCAGACTTTTGTTGAGTCACTTGATTCTTAAATATAAAAATTTGATCGAAATAATTGATTCAAGATTTTGACAGGTATCAAATTACCCAATTTATTTGACAAGTTGCAATCACATTTCTCACACTTCATTCTTGTGTGAATAATCGAGATTAGATATGGTATCCCTGCGTATGCTCTTTCATAATTTATTCTTGTATGAGTAGAGGAATACATACAGCATAACTACGTAGATATCCTACGCAATTTAACCTTGTGCATGTAAGAGGTTACACAATGATGTACCTATGTACATACCTTACGCAGTTTATCCTCATGCGAGTAGGAGGTAACATATAAACGTACCTACGTTGTCTACATTAATAATGCACCTAAGTACAAGCTTTTCACAGTTTATCCTCATGTGAGTAAGATGTTACATGATGAAGATGTACCTATGTACATTTCTTATACAGTTTAGCCTCATGCGAGTAGGAAGTTACATATAACATACCTACATATGTTTGCATTAACAATGCACTTAAGGACACACTTTACACAATTTATCCTCATGTGAGTAGGAGGTTACATATAACATACCTACATATGTTCTCACGTAGTTTATTCTCATACGAGGGGGAGAAAATGTATGTTTCTGAACGAAGCAACCATCGATAAGTGGTAACTCATTTTCTTCTACATATGTGAACCATTTGAATGGAATGCACATATAGTGTTTTCCACTCAGGTTGAGCTCCTAGGCATTTTCAGTGACGATCATAGGGTTTTTCAACAATGAAGACAAGATCATTCTTGAACGATCAATGTTTAACTTTCATTTTAAAGACCTACGATATTTGAATTTGATATGCCTCTGGACTTTTTGTATTATGCTCAATAAGTGCTTTTGAGGATCATAGTGTCATATTATCCTTTGCCTCGTGGTCCGTTGGAAACTTCAACTGATGACTGCATTATATAAGAAACCTTTCAATATTCATAACTCGTGAAGATAATTCTTCAAGTGTTTTCAGAGCCTTTCCATGAAGAGGTATACTTATATCCTTCTTCAAACCACTGAAGCACATTTGAATTGCCTCCGATTCTGAAATCTTTGATGAACAAAGAAGACTAGCATCTCTCCATCTCGTGATATAATCGGCAACCCTTTCGCGTGGTGGCTGCTCCATTTGTGATAACTCTGTGATTCCTACATATCTCTGAATACTGAAAAATCTTTGTAGGAATTATTTCTGCATTTAATCTCAACTCTTTATCGAATTGGATAATAACTTCGTATACCAGGTGAAAGCTGGTCCTTTCAAGGTTTGTACAAATTGCCTTAGCAACAACAGACTATTCTTGGCGGTGTCTCCGCATGCTGTGATGAAATGTGCCAGATGCTCTTGAGCGGAACCAATTCCATTGAAATGGGTGAATTTTGGTTATTGATAATCGGTCAGAAATGGAACATTGTCGATTTTTGGTGGGTAAGGCTTTCTGTAAGATATAGAAGTCCTTTGAAAGTCTTTAAGATTTTCGGTTATCATATGTTGAACTTGATCCATTGATAAGATATCATTCATTTCTTTCCTTTGCTTTTCTCTCTCTCGAGAAGTGCAACTATTTCAATGTCCCAAATACTGATAGCGCGATGCAACTCTTGAATTTGCTCTAAAAGAGATACATTATCTTCACTAGAAACCATCATAACTGACATGACAGTAGGAGGTATCATCATAGCTTATGCTGAGATGTAACTGGTTTCGTGGTGAAGGGAGTTTGAAGAACGAGTTTCGTTTAAAGAAGACTTATCATCAAGTTTCAAAAATGAAATGATCATCTTGTTTGCCTCTAGACGAGGTGAGTTGAATGATGATGAGTCATCAATTGCCTCCAGATGAGACGAAACGATCATCTTGTTTGCCTGCAGACGAGACAAGTTGAATGACAATGAGTCATTGATTGCCTCCAGATGAGGCGAAGTCCCAATATCAGATGAAATAATCATCTTGTTTGCCTCTGAACGAGGTGAGTTAAATGACGATGAGTCAACAATTACCTCCAGACGAGACAAGTTGAATGATGATGAGTCATTGATTACCTTCGGATGAGGCGAAGTCCCAATATCAGATGAAACGATTATCTTGTTTGCCTCCGAACGAGTTAAGTTAAATGATGATGAGTCATCAATTACCTCCAGATGAGGAGAAACAAGTGCACTAATAATTCTTAGTATTTCTGTAGGGCTTGCCGAGTTTGATCGGGGTGACTTTACTGATAGAGTTTCAGGAGATTCATCCTTCGAGAAGAGGGAATCAAATTCTCCATATAGTGGGTTCTCAGTCGAAGTGAACGAGTTAGGAGATACTGGTTCCTCCATATGAGAATGTTCTTCTGCTAATGTGGCGTGAGCCATGAGGCTGGTTGAGTATCGAAGTGCTGCCTCAGTTTGAGGGCATGCCCTTTCCACATGTTGATTGTTAGCGGAAGAGGATGTAATGCTCTTTCCATAACCCATTGAGTTGATTGGTAAGTTGAATAAATCTACTGCATGAAATAACCAACAATTAATCATTCATCATATTCAACTCATTTTCAGAGAATTCGTTTCATTTTGTAGCTTAAAGATGAGAGGTGAAGTGGGTCCCACCGGGCATGTCAGAAATTTATAAACAATAAATTTGCGTAGGATATAAATCTAACATAAATCAATCATAACAAAAAAAATTTCACTAGGAAAGGGTTTTATTAAAATGACGGACCTTACACTTCCGAGTATTGCAATCGATTCCCCATTAATTACATCAAAATTGAATACCTTTGATTAAAAGCTACTAAATAAAAAATAACATAATTACATATTTGAAATAAACAAAACTAAAATTCTAATTCTAAGTCTTCATCGATATTTTCAATCCGTCATGAGATAGATGCATAGCAGTCTATATTTATCAGAGATTTGAGAAATATAAAATAGGGGATGACGGATGGGAGAACCCCTCCTCCAAAAGTCAGTTCCATTTGATTGAAAAGCAAGAGTCATTACTAGAGCAAGAAACTCGTGGATGAGTCTTAAAATAAATTCTTATTCTCTGGTCTCAAAGATGAGTTTGAATATCAAATTCATTCTTCGGGCAATTGATTATCTAAGGAGTTATTACTTTCAGTGATAGAGTGTCTAATCATGAATTAGATATCGCTAAATTTCTTAAAATTTGATGATCATAGATGATTTTATAAGAATTTTACCATTGAATTTGACCAATATCTTAAGATTTAGTCAATGTATAGTAAATCCACCGTTGGATCTCATTACGATCTTGTAATATAATCGTTTGATCAAAAGTTAATGATTTCATTATTAGATTTTACCAAATTTATAAGATTTGGTCAATACATAATAAATCCACCGATGGATCTCATTATGATCTCATATTATGATCGTTTGACCAAAAGTCAATAAATCCATCATTAGATTTGACCAAAATCATAAGATTTGATCAATATGTAATAAATTTATCATTAAATCTCATTACGATCTCTCATTATGATCATTTGATCAAAAGTCAAAGATTTCACTGTTAGATTTGACAAAAATTATAAGATCTAGTCAAAATGCAATAAATCTACCGTTGGATCTCGTTATGATTTCACATTTATGATCGTTTGATCAAAAGCCAACGAATCTACTATTAGATTTGACCAGAATCATAAGATCTTATCAATATATAATAAATCCATCATTGGATCTTGTTACGATATTGTATTATGATCATTTAACTAAAAGTTAATAAGTTCATCGTAAAAGAATTTCCGATCTCGAGGTTAAGGTCAAAACCCTTATTTGAGGGAGCGATAATCCGAATCGCGAGGGAAACTCTAATTTCGGGAGACAATTCAGATTCGGTAAATGAGTCGTCGTAGATGAATATTTTGGGTGTCATAGTACGGAATCGTTCTTTAGACTAGTGATTGCAACCCGTATAAATATCAAATTTGTGGTTGCAATCTGAGTGTACTAAGAGTTATGCCTAAAGTCGTACCTACATGATTTAACTATTTTTAAGTATACAAGAAATTAGGTACGAGTCGTAACGCGTAATCTAAAATTTCAATCATAAATTATACTTAGGAAGGGGCCGTAGCTTTTATCCTAAGTGTATTACTTTTAGGTAAGAGTTGTAACCCTTATTCTAAATGTCTTAACCTCAATTTATTTCTTTCGTCAACTTTTAAAAATAAAAAATAAAAAAAGAAGAAGAAAGAAATAGTCAGAATCTCGGAGATACCCTAAAGTCTTTTGTCGGAGATATTTTTGGCAGAGGTCTAGTCTCAAAATTTTCAAATCCCTTATAATGAGGACGAGTCTATTATTTATAGATTATGGTAGCGATTATAGAAGTTATGATTCTACGGTTCCTGTAGGTCATGAAATAAAAGGTTAAAAGAGTTACATAAGTTTTCATCTTTACGCGGATTGAGAAAAGATTCTTCTCGCGTACGCCATTCTTTTTTCATAACCACTTAGGTCGCTAAGTTTATTTTCTAACCACCTAGGTGACTAAATAAGTTTTTCAGCTACTTAGGTGACTACGTATATTTTCTATTTATCTAGGTGGTTAAGTATTTTTTCTAGCCACCTAGGTGACTAATTATATTTTCTAGCCATCTAAGTGACTAAGTATTTTTTCTATTTACCTAGGTGATTACGTGTATTTTCTAGCTATCTAGGTGGCTAAATATTTTTTCTAGTCATCTAGGTGACTAAATATTTTTTTCAGCCACTGATCTGTGTCGAAATATGACTATATTTCGTACCCTAAATACTAACATTTAGCTATCCAATGAAGGCATTCTAACGGCTGTTGTATAGTTTTAGTGGTTTCAGGTGTTACGGACCGTGGGATGTTGAAAGAGCTTAAGTGAATAAAATTAAGGGACTATATGAACTTTGAACCATGGAGCCAGCGGAAGCACTGAAATCCGTGAAAAAGACAGATTGGTCTAGCCACAGTTTCGAGAGTTAAATATGTCACATGCCATTTCAATCGATTGAGATTTGAAACTCAATCGATTGAGTTTAAAAAGTTGCCCAAAAATCAATAGATTGATTTCCAAAAATCAATAGATTGATTTTGGGAATGCAAATGAGCCGCCAAAATCAATAGATTGAATTTGGAATTCAATAGATTGATTTCCAAAATCAATAGATTGAATCCAATAGATTGATTTTCGAAAATCAATCGATTGAATTCCTTAAATTCAATAGATTGATTTTGGGAATGCAAATAACCCTCCAAAATTCGAATTTTGAATTCAATCGATTGAATTCGAAATTCAATCGATTGATTTCAAAATTCAATCTATTGATTCGAATATGGAATAATTTTAGCAGACCCTATTTAAACAAAGGATGTTTAGGTTTTGGGGACTTTTGCTAGACTTTCTTAGGGCCTTTAGCAATTTTTTCTTTGTTATTTTTAGTTTTGTATTTAGATAAAAAGCTGTGTAAGGTTGTGATCTTCTCCAAAAAAAGATCAAGCGGTTGATAAATAAAAGAGCAATTTTTGTGATGGCTTTCGATTTACATTGTGCGTGTGGATCAAGGATGAGCGGCTAAACCCCTCGTTCAAGGAGGAAGCGACCCCTAGATGAGTAACTAACTTACTTTTAAGCTTACAATTTCTTGTTAGAATTATTGAATCGTACGGCTTTTAGTGTGTGCTTCATTGTGTTATCATCGAATACTCGTTTATAGCCGTCGACCGTGTGATCGGCGACAATAAACGAATTATTCCACCTAGATCGATCTTGTAGATCGATATAGGATGCCGTGCGATTGATTCTTATGGTTGTGATTTCGAATTTGAGATACGCTATGCCTTTCGCATGATGCATGCCGTGATTGGATGCGTCATAGTGTTCGGATAGGGTATGCCGAATCAATAATTGCATTTTCATCGATTCGTTTTTCTTGTAGTTAAATGATGGTATAATGATTTAACATGAAATTGTGTGGTTGATTGTAGAAAAGTTATAAATCTAGGGTTAGCAACTCCTTGATCATTTCATCATTGTTAATTTCTTAATCATAGTTCATCCGTGCATAGCTTGATTTAGTTCTTTTGATTATTGCATTGTGTAGTGGTAAATCTTGACAATGAAATCTCTCACCCTTGGTACTTCCTTGGGTCTTTGAAATCTCTTTAAAATTAATCTAATTTTGCGCTTCCCTGTGGGTTCGACACCCTTAATTTCACCGTGCTACAATCGAACTTGTGCACTTGCAAGGGTACACTTTAAAACCGATCAAGTTTTTGGCGCCGCTGCCGGGGACTGCGACGAAATTTTATTATTTTTTTAAGGAGATTTTTATTCTGTAGTTGCCAGTCAACCGATTGATTTTTCATATTCAATCGATTGACTGAGAAGCGGAGATTGCATCACTGTTTGCTAGTCAATCGATTGACTTGTCAATTTCAATCGATTGACTGTGCTTGTCAGTCAGATTTTGGCATTTGAATAAATGCAAGGCTTATTTCAATCGATTGAAAATAGGCATGAGACTCCTTGGAAATAGCCATGCATTAAATGAGTGAAGGAATGAATGACCTCACATATTGTTCAATCGATTGAAAATTTGATTAAACAAATGCTTTTTGGTCTTATCAATTAACTCCTTCACATTGGAAAATGGTGACACATTTATGCATGGGTCTCTCCCTTTGTGCCACAATCACTTCAATCGATTGAAATTATTGGTTGTTCCCATTCTCAATCGATTGAATTGATATATTCAATCCATTGATTTCCAGAATTCAATCTATTCACTTTGGGATTTCGATTGAATTTATAAATTCAATCTATTGAATCTGGGAATTCAATCTATTGAATTGATAAAATCAATCTATTGATTTTAGGAATTCAATCTATTGAATTATTTGATTTTATTTTTTTTTCCCACTCTTTTTCAATCGATCGATTGTAAAAAAAAAATAAAAAAAAAAAATAAAAAAAAAAATAAAAAAAAAATAAAAAAAATCAATTGATTAATTTCGAACTGTGGCGTTTTGAGTCTATTTTGTTTTGGTTCATTAGTGTATGAGCTTTACCCGATCTCATCGCCCAACTCTTCAACCGTTGGATCGGGAAATCGAGCGAGCTTGTAAAACAAATCGAAAAAGCAATCGGATTCTGCGTAATAACTCCGAAGTTATGGCCGATCAAAGACAAAGAGAAGGAGAAAGGAATGCACACAACAACAATAATGGTGAAAACCATTATGAACCACCAGAAGGACCCCGAACGTTGGAACAATACTATGATCCTGGTCCTTACGAGGATCAAGATAGTATTGTTCATGCTCCCATTCCAGGGAATCACTTTGAATTCAAATCGGCAATGATTCAAATGTTGCCCATCTTTAACGGATTGAGTAATGAAAATCCGTATGCTCATCCTGACCGATCAATTCGCTAGTATGCAAAATGTTTAGAGTTCATAATGTGACTGACGAAATAGCTAAATTGCGACTTTTTCCTTTCTCTTTGCGAGATAAGGCGAGATCGTGGTTTAATTCGTTAGAACCAAGATCCATCACGAGTTGGACTGAGTTGCAACGTGAATTCTTAAAGAAATATTTTCCCATGAGTAAAACCAACGAGTTACGTCAGAAAATTCTGGTTTATGCTCAAGAACTCTTTGAAACATTTCACGTAATGTTGGGAGCGTTTAAGGAATTGCTTAGAAGTCGCCCTAATCATCATATTCCAAGATGGCAACAAGTTCGAGTTTTTACAATGGATCCATCCAAGAAAGACGTATGGTCAATGCATCGTGTGGAGGATCCTATTCCATAAAAGAGCATGACGAAATTTGGACTCTATTCAAAGGTTGAGTCAAACCTCAATGCAAAACGAAACTTTAGGACGTGTTAACGTGATTTATCGACAAAGTCTCAGGTGTTGACAGAGGAGGGGATGTTTGACGTTAACACCGATACCTCTGAGTTGTCAACAAAAGTGGATATGTTGTCAATACAAATGAATATGTTGCTTGCCGCAACTCAGCAAGCTAAAACCCTCAATGCCCCTCTTTGTTTGTGCGGTTTAGAGAATCAAGGTCACACATCTAACGTGTCCAACCACTCGATGATTTTTCCCAAGAATCAAATCCCTCAGAGCAAGTTAATGTGACTCTACCATATCAACGGCAAGATAGGAATCCTTATTCAAACACCTACAATCACAGTGGAAAACCATCCTAACTTAGGGTGGGAGGATCAAGTCAAACCGGACAAGGAAACCAAGATAAAGCAAATACATCAAGTGGACAACAAGGTCTTCATCCACACCGAATTCTAACTTCCAACGAAATTCAATTTCCAACAAAATTTGAATTATCGGACCCATATTCTCGAGCATCACAACATCGAATTTCAACCAAACCAATGCTTCAAGTTCAAGGAATTCGATTTTGAAGAAAAATTGATGCAAACTCGCAAGCTCAACAACAAACTATGCAAGCGCATCAAATGCAAGATCGATCGGGCAATTGGCTAACCAAATGAGTCAAAGAGAAGAGGGAAGGCTTCTAGCCAACCTATCAACAACCCGCGAGGCCACGCACCATCTAGTGAAGGGCCATCAACCAGCCATCAGCTGAAGGCTGTAACGGTCTTGAGAAGTGGTCGAGTGGTCGACAACCAAGTTGAAATTCCATCTAAAGCTGAAGAAATAGAAAAACAAGCTGCAAAGGAAGAAGAACCAGAGAAAGAGAAGAAGAACGAAAATCCCAAGAATGTTCGACAGAACTTGAAGTGGATCCAAAGA
Organism: Chloranthus sessilifolius; assembly: GCA_021018995.1. NCBI lineage: Eukaryota > Viridiplantae > Streptophyta > Magnoliopsida > Chloranthales > Chloranthaceae > Chloranthus > Chloranthus sessilifolius. The sequence goes on along the minus strand of CM037586.1, from coordinate 176,674,378 downwards.
ATGGAAATAAATCCCCATACACCTAAGGCACCATTCCTCGAGTGCCTTACACCTCCATCCAGTTGGGAAGGGTCCTTCAAAATGGACGATATTCTTGAAACGCGTTTAAGCAAGTAAAGATTAATCTTCCCTTGCTCGATGCCATTAACCAAGTTCTGCGTGACGCCAAGTTCTTCAAGGACTTATGCACCGAAGAGGAAGACACGTACATGTGTCCAAAAAGTGTTCTGACTAATCAAGTCAGTTCCATCCTGAAGTTGAATGCGCCACCAAAGCTTAAGGACCCTGGAGTCCCAACTGTTACATGTGTTATTGGTGGACAAACAATTGAAAGAGCACTCTTAGATTTGGGAGCAAGTGTGAACTTGATCCCATTCTCGGTGTACGAAAAATTAGGCCTGGGTGAATTGCAACCGACTGCGGTAACACTTCAATTAGCAGATAGGTCTGAAAGACGACCTAGGGGTATCATCGAGGACGTCTTGGTAGGAATCGATAAATTTGTCTTTCCTGTGGACTTTATTGTTTTGGATATGGAACAACGAGTCAAATCAGAAAACCAAATCCCCATTATCCTTGGACGTCCTTTCCTTGCTACTGCGAATGCCTCAGATTAAGCTATGTGGTGATGGATGTCTCCTTTGGAAATATGAAAGTGAGATTGAATGTGTTCAATGCTATGAACCATTTTTCCAACGAAGAAGAGGTTGATTGCTTTTATATTGACCAGGTTGATGAAGTGGTTGAAGAAGCGCTTCCCTCGATGCTCACTAAGGAGGAATTTGAAACCGCCTTGCTGGCAATCTATGATGAGGGAGGAAGTGTTGAGCAAAATTTCGAGGAAATGAACACCATCTCAATGTCTCAGGAGAAGAAGCCATGGAAGGCACGAATTGAACCATTACCCGTGGTGGAAAAACCAAAATTGATGCCTTCAATTGAGCAACCACCAAATCTTGAGTTGAAACAGTTACCTGATTCACTTAAGTATGTTTTCCTGGGACCATCTGAAACACTTCCGGTGATAATTTCTGCAACTTTGTCAGAAAAGCAAGAAGGAGAACTAATTGGAGTACTCAAGGACTACAAAAGAGCAATCGGATGGACATTAGCCGATCTAAAAGGGATAGATCCGTCGGTGTGTATGCACAAGATCCACCTTGAAGAAGGTAGCACACCATCAAGAGAGGCACAAAGACGGCTGAATCCCAACATGAAAGAAGTTGTTTTGAAAGAGATTATCAAATTACTTGATGCAGGAATCATTTATGCGATTTCAGATAGTGAATGGGTAAGTCCAATTCAGATTGTTCCAAAGAAATCGGGAATAACAGTGAAGGAGACCACCGAGGGGGAATTGGTGCCTACACGTGAGACCACTGGATGGCGTGTATGTATCGATTATTGGAAATTGAACACTGCCACGAGAAAGGACCATTTTCCCCTGCCATTTATTGATCAGATTCTAGAAAAGTTGGCAGGACAAGAATATTATTGTTTTCTTGATGGTTACTCGGGATACAATCAAGTGCCTGTATTTCCATCAGACCAAGAAAAGACAACGTTTACTTGCCCTTATGGAACCTTTGCATATCGAAGGATGCCTTTCGGACTTTGTAATGCGCCGGCCACTTTTCAACATTGTATGTTAGCAATATTCTCGGATATGGTTGACAAATTTATCGAAGTATTCATGGACGACTTCTCGGTTTTTGGGAGGACCTTTGAAATGTGTCTGAACCATTTGACACAGGTATTACAACGTTGTGTAGAATCTAATCTTATTTTAAGCTGGGAAAAGAGTCATTTTATGATTCAACAGGGAATTGTGTTAGGGCATATCATTTCCAAGAAAGGAATTGAAGTCGACAAGGCAAAAGTCGACTTAATTGCTAATTTGCCACCACCAAGGAGTGTTCGACAAATCCGATCATTTTTAGGGCATGCGGGATTTTACAGAAGATTTATCAAAGATTTTAGCAAGGTGGCTAAACCATTATGTACCTTGCTTGGGAAGGATGTTCCTTTCATCTTTGATGATGATTGCATGAAGGCATTTTTGAAAGTAAGAGAACTGTTATCCAATGCTCCCATAATTCAACCTCCAGATTACTCGCTTCCCTTTGAACTAATGTGCGACGCATCAGATTATGCAATTGGAGCGGTTTTAGGCCAAAGAGTAGATAAATTACCTCATGTAATTTACTATGCAAGTAAAATACTGATCGACGCACAAATAAACTACACCACCACAGAGAAAGAATTATTGGCTGTAGTTTATGCGTTGGACAAGTTTCGGTCATACTTGCTCGGGTCCAAGATCGTAGTTTTTTCTGATCATTCCGCACTTAAGTACTTATTGGCAAAGAAGGATACAAAGCCAAGACTGATCAGATGGATTCTATTGCTGCAAGAATTCAATTTTGAGATACGAGACAAAAAGAGAGTTGAAAATGTGGTTGCACCACTTGTCTCTGATACTTCCTGAAGCAACATCTTTTGCAGAACCTATTCGAGATACCTTTCCCGATGAGCAATTGATGGTTATCCGTGCGGCTCTAAATGGAACTCCTTGGTATGCAAACATTGTCAATTACCTGGTTACGGGTCAAATCCCATTGCAGTGGGGTAAAAATGATAAAAATTTGTTCTTCTCCCAAGTGAAACACTACTTCTGGGATGAACCACACTTGTTTAAATTCTGCTCTGATCAGATAATCCGACGATGTGTGCCCAAAGAAGAACAATCAAGCGTGATGAATTTCTATCATAATGGAGCTTGTGGAGGTCACTTTGGGGACGAAGACCGATTCAAAATTTTACAAAGTGGATTCTCGCCCACTATCTTTGCGATGCAATGGATTATTGCAAGGATGTAAAATGTCAAAATTGGGAAATATTTCTAAACGAGACATGATGCCGTTGAACCCGATTTTAGTTGTCGAAATTTTTGACGCTTGGGGAATCGACTTTATGGGACCATTTCCCCATCATTTGGGTTTTCTACATTTTGATGGTAGATTATGTCTCAAAATGGGTGGAACCTGTAGCCACTCGATCGAATGACCACAAGGTGGTGGTAAAGTTTCTTAAGGAGAACGTGTTCAACCGATTCGGAATACCCCGAGCTATCATCAGTGATGGTGGTTCACACTTTTGCAATCGCCAGGTTGCAACTTTAATGAAGAAATATGGAGACACTCACAAAGTGGCAACACCTGACCATCCGCAAACTAGTGGACAAGTTGAGGTGTCAATCGTGAAATCAAGCGGATTTTAGAAAAGACCGCCGAACAGATAGAAAGGATTGGTCTCTTCGCCATCGGATGCTCTTTGGGCATACAGACGGCATTCAAGACACCAATTGGAATGTCTCCATTTCTTGTGTTTGGGAAGGCGTGTCACCTTCCGATTGAAATTGAACACAAAGCCTTTTGGGCAATCAAATGGTTTAATTTTGACATGCAATCTGCTAGATCAAACCGTAAATGCAGAATTCAAATGAACTCGATGAGTTACGTTATGATGCATATGAGAATGCTAGACTTTACAAGGAAAGATCCAAAAGGCTTCACGATGAGTTAATCTCCGTAAAGGAATTTCATCCGGCAAAAGTTTTATTTCAATTCAAAGTTAAAATTTCATCCGGGAAAATTACGATCAAGATGGGAGGGACCTTTTCAGGTCATTTCCACATCTGAATTTGGTGCTGTCGAGATTAGAGACATCAAAGATAATCGAATTCTGAAAGTAAATGGTCAACGGCTTAAACCGCTGTTGGAGTCAAAGTTTCAAATGATGGCTGAAGAAACAGATCTCATTGAGCCGCCAATGTGATGAAGAATCGGTCGAGCTGTCGACACGTAAACTCAGCCGCTTTCGGGAGGCAACCAAAGGATAGATTTTAGTTGTATGGTCCTTGATTGTTGTGTTAAAAGATCTAAGTCAATTGATTGACTCGGGATATTTTTAGCATAATTGTGAAATATTTTTTTTATGGATATTAACTCGCATCGTCCGATTATTTTATCAGAACATGGAATGGATTCCGGCAGGACGATCGCCGTCGGGAGTTGATTGCATTAAATTTAAAAGAGGTTTATGTCTGCAACAATCCAACGAGGACATTGGAAACATCAGGTTTGGGGGTGGTGTGCTCAAATGCGTGGTTCATGATTTTTAACTTTTGCAGTATATGTTTGACCACATTTTATATGCACCTTCAATACTAAAAAAAAAAATATATATATATATATATATATATAAATCATCGTTGTTTATTTTTGGCGTAGTTTTCAAACTTTAATCACTGATGCATATAAAATTTTAATTTTCAAATATTTATGCCATGATAAAACTGTTGTTGTTTAGGATAATTAATTCCATTGTGAATATTTAAAGATTAATTTGAATTTTATACCTAGAAATTTTTTTTTGCACTTCGCCATGCTTGAATCTGGAAATTAAAAGATTTGTCCAACTTTGGAATTCTAGGATCCTAAGAAAGACTAAACCCGTGAGATTTAGAACTTTGTCCTCATTCTTGATGAGTGCTAAAATAAATTCGAAGTATCTTTGAAATTCGTGCTTAATTGTTGAAATCTCATACATTTTATTTCGGTTTGTTTATTTCGCATGCTTTATATCATTGCGCTAAAACTCATTGCATTTTAACTCAAGACAAATAGGCATCATTACCATCGTGAAAGGATATGATCAAAGGCCATCATTGGCTCAAGCCGCCTAAAATGCCCCACCTTATATTGATTTTCCTTGTTGCACCCCCTTTTGAGCCTTGATTGAAAATTTTTTGTGAAGCTATATTAACCATACCCCACACTGGTTTGAAAAAAAAAAAAAAAGAGAATACAAAACTTTACCTTTCAATCTCTGAGAAATTAGGAAAGAGGGACAAGAACAAGAGAGAAAGTGGAGAGTCATGCCGATAATACTTGCAAGGAGCATATGGCAGAAAAATATGTGCATAAAATTATAAAAAAAAAAAAAAGGGAATGAAAAGAAGAAAAAAAAGGTTGAAAAGAAAGAGAAATTCTGAAAAATTCGAGAAAGAATGAGTGGAAAGTTAGAAAATTAAATTGTATTTCTTTTTCTAGTTTCTCAGAGAAATTTGAATCCAATTTTCCCTTTCTTTCATAACCTTCACCCGAGCCCCATTACAACCATAGAAAAGACCTTCGTGATCTGATCTCGGTTGGTAAATGCCTTGTGGAGAGTGATGATGCAATGACTATGGTGGTTGGTATAGCGTGCTTAAGATACAAATATCTTTCACCATGAGATTTCTTTTAATTCTTTGATGCACCGTCTTTCTTATATCATGTGAGACCTTTTGTTTGTATTATAACTCTCTCACATGTGTGCGAAAAGTAAATCATTTATCGGAGCGATTTTGTTTTAAGTGTATACCTAAGGTGAGGATTGAGTCGAAACTTTGGATCCGATGATTCCCGATTTGGATTAATCCAGCAATGAAATGATTTAAGCATTGGCACATGTGCACACGACATTCTAGGCATAAATAAAAAAATTGGCCTAAAAATCAGAGCATTGGGGTAATTGGAATAAACAACAGTGGAATTATCATGCCATTGGTATTTGAGAATGAACTTTTGCATGCTGAAATAATTATTGGTTTTTTATTTTAAAGGTATATATATTATACAAACCGATTTTTGAAAACTCTTCTATCGATGATTTTGAAAACTGTTTTTTTTAAAGTTTGTAGGTATCTTCACTGAAAACCTTCAGGAGACACAACTCCTCCCCTAGGGATCACCTAGAGGTTTAAAGGCTTATTGCATATGCTAAATGCAATCGTGCTCCCTACGAAAGTGGCATTTAATTTTTGTTAGGATGTTAGTTTAATTTGTCTTGACATATTTATCATTCTCTTTGCTCGAGGACTAGCAAAGTGTAGGTTTGGGGGTGTGATCCAGTAAATATGACTATATTTCGTGCACTCCTAAATACTAACATTTAGCTATCCAATGAAGGCATTCTAACTACATTGTATAGTTTTAGTGGTTTCGTGTTACGTGGGATGTTGAAAGAGCTTAAGTGAATAAAATTAAGGACTATATGAACTTTGAACCATGGAGCCATGAAGCACCAAATCCGTGAAAAGATGATTGGTCTAGCCACGCTTTGAGAGTTAAATATGTCACATGCCATTTCAATCGATTGAGATTTGAAACTCAATCGATTGAGTTTAAAAAGTTGCCCAAAAATCAATAGATTGATTTCCAAAAATCAATAGATTGATTTTGGGAATGCAAATGAGCCGCCAAAATCAATAGATTGAATTTGGAATTCAATAGATTGATTTCCAAAATCAATAGATTGAATCCAATAGATTGATTTTCGAAAATCAATCGATTGAATTCCTTAAATTCAATAGATTGATTTTGGGAATGCAAATAACCCTCCAAAATTCGAATTTTGAATTCAATCGATTGAATTCGAAATTCAATCGATTGATTTCAAAATTCAATCTATTGATTCGAATATGGAATAATTTTAGCCCGGGCCCTATTTAAACAACAGGATGTTTAGGGTTTTGGGGGACTTTTGCTCGGTAGACTTTCTTAGGGCCTTTAGCAATTTTTTCTTTGTTATTTTTAGTTTTGTATTTAGATAAAAAGCTGTGTAAGGTTGTGATCTTCTCCAAAAAAAGATCAAGCGGTTGATAAATAAAAGAGCAATTTTTGTGATGGCTTTCGATTTACATTGTGCGTGTGGATCAAGGATGAGCGGCTAAACCCCTCGTTCAAGGAGAGGCGACCCTAGATGAGTAACTAACTTACTTTTAAGCTTACAATTTCTTGTTAGAATTATTGAATCCGTCGGCTTTTAGTGTGTGCTTCATTGTGTTATCATCGAATACTCGTTTATAGCCGTCGACCGTGTGATCGGCGACAATAAACGAATTATTCCACCTAGATCGATCTTGTAGATCGATATAGGATGCCGTGCGATTGATTCTTACGGTTGTGATTTCGAATTTGAGATACGCTATGCCTTTCGCATGATGCATGCCGTGATTGGATGCGTCATAGTGTTCGGATAGGGTATGCCGAATCAATAATTGCATTTTCATCGATTCGTTTTTCTTGTAGTTAAATGATGGTATAATGATTTAACATGAAATTGTGTGGTTGATTGTAGAAAAGTTATAAATCTAGGGTTAGCAACTCCTTGATCATTTCATCATTGTTAATTTCTTAATCATAGTTCATCCGTGCATAGCTTGATTTAGTTCTTTTGATTATTGCATTGTGTAGTGGTAAATCTTGACAATGAAATCTCTCACCCTTGGTACTTCCTTGGGTCTTTGAAATCTCTTTAAAATTAATCTAATTTTGCGCTTCCCTGTGGGTTCGACACCCTTAATTTCACCGTGCTACAATCGAATTTGTGCACTTGCAAGGGTACACTTTAAAACCGATCAGCCACCTAAGATGACTAAGTATTTTTTTCTAGCCACCTAAGTGGCTACGTATATTTTTCTAGCCACATAGGTGGTTAAGTATTTTTTCTAGCCACTTAGGATGGCTAAATATTTTCTTAGCCGCGTAGGTGGCTAAGTATGTTTGACTAAGTATATTTTCTAGTCACTTAGGTGAGTAAATATGTTTTAAGGTTGCTACGTATATTTTCTAGTCACCTAGGTGGACAAGTTTTTTTTTAGCCACCTAGGTAGCTACATATATTTTTCTAGCCACCTAAATGACTAAGTATGTTTTCTAGTCACCTAGGTGGCTAAGTGTATTTTCTAGCTACCTAGGTGACTACGTATATTTTCTAGCAACCTAAGTGGCTACATATATGTTCTAGCAACTTAGGTGGCTACATATATTTTTCTAGCTACCTATGTGGCTAAGTATGTTTTTTCTACCCATCTAGGTGACTAAATATATTTTCTGGTCACCTAGGTGGCTACGTATATTTTTTAGTCACCTAGGTGGATGAGTATTTTTTTAGCAGGTGGCTAAGTATATATTTTTCTAATCACCTATGTGGCTAAGTGTATTTTCTAGCCACCTAGGTGATTAAGTATGTTTTCTAGTCACGTAGATAGCTAAATATATTTTCTAGCTACCTAGGTGGCTACTTATATTTTTCTAGCCACCTAAGTGTCTGATATAACTTAGAACTTTAAATCCTATTTAAAATAAGATTTATTAAAAAAAATTATAAATAATATTTCTTGTTCTAATTCTTTCTATTAATTTATTCTATCTGATTTTTAAAGTTAAGTGAAAGAAGAAAGAATTCTCAATTCTAAAATTTTTGAGTCAACAAGCTATAATTTCAATAAAGACACGGGATTACAATGGATCAACATGGAAGGAGAAGCTTAGCCACACAAGAGCAAAAGAGAAGAAATAAAAATGGGCAAAAGACCAAACACAACCAGGAAAAGAAGGTGCTGCAGATCTCAAGCCACAATTTTAGTCAACCAAACTGTTAATACAATTATTTTGAATCATAGTGGTAACATTAATTATGATACCTACGGAAAGAAAAAGAAAAGATATTTATTCCAAAAGTCGCCTACAACACAAAAAAATTGCATCACAGAAATTACAGGTCAAGTCACCTACATCAACAATTTGACTCGGTAGGAGGAAGGTGAACAAACTATTCCTCATAATCAACTTACTAAGAGGCAGAAAATGATACAAGGAGCAAAAAAAAGTAGAAAATATGATAGTTTCTAATCTATACGTGAGTATTTACAGTGCACCTGTGAACCAGCAATTTTTTTTTTAATATGAGTAAGCCAACCACAACTGATTCTAATTGAACTAAGCTATGTATTTAATTGGGTTTATGCTTTTTCCCTAGGGGTTTTGGCCCACGGATTTCGAAAGTGAAACCATTAGCTATGTTCCAGATTGACCGAAAAAACTGTAACACCCTGCCCTCGTCCCGCATGTGTGAGAACTCAGGACGTGGGCGGTCGTTAACCGAGCCTAATATATGGTCAAAGGACTGTTTGGGTTGGGATTGGATTGTTGCCCAACTCCTTACATTGGAAGTCATAATCGACATTTTGAGAATTTGAGATGAGTGGTATGAGATGGTTGGGCAAGAATTGGTGTAGAGGCCATCTACACCAAGCGTGCGTGGTCACTAGTTATCGAATCAACATCATCCACATGCAACACCATTGCTCGGATAAAAGGTCGATGTCGACCCCTTGGAATCTACTAGTTCCCATTGAAGATATCAAGCATCTCACCATTTGGTATCGTAATATTGAGTTTTTCCATGTTCAAAGAGAAAGGAATAGGTGGAGAGACTTCTAGCACTGTTGTCCGATGGCTACCTGGTGATGTTCTATCTTTTTCTGTTCTCACCTTAGAAGATTTGATTTGTAATTGTCACCATATGTAATTTTCCTTTTTCTTTAATAAAAGGTAGGGGTCCCTCCCCCTACTGCCGCTTTTCCATTGGGAAAAAAAAAAAAAGATTAACCATCTGACTTATGCATTATTCCAAAGATTAGAACCAATGTGGGACTATTCTAACACACCCCCGCACTTGTTGGCGGAATTTAGTCAAACCAAATCACGTGGACAATTAAACTGGATGACGTGGCGTGGCGAAATATTGACTTTGATACCATGGTAAGAAATCCAACGGTCCTAACTCAACCTCACAAAATCGGGCTATAAGGTGAGGATTACCCAGATTATATATAGCTCAAGACTTCCAAGGCCACAACCGATGTGGGACTATTCTAACAAGATGTATTTGAAACCTAAACCAATTAACATATAAAATTAATTTATTATAAAAACCTCCCTATGTTAAGAAATTAATTTATCGATTGAAATGCCACTATAAAAAACTGATGAATTACGTCTTTGAGCTAACAAACCCCAAAATTCAATTAGATTGTGACTTGTGGGTCTATATATAAAGAAAAAACTGCACTCAACCATAATCCTTTATAAATCAATTTGATATTGGGTCCCAGCTGATGCACAAATTATACATAACCATTCTTAAGAAAGTCAGATAAAGCTAGCACGTCAACACTACCCAATTCCAAGAATTAAATAGTTCAACCCTCAAATAGAACCAAGCAGTAATCTTATGTATGCCACACCCTTGTCTCATTGAAGAGTAACACTATCATAATAGTGAATAGTGACTAAATTTAGAAAAAAAACAGAATGGGTAGAAGTTTGAGGCATTTCAAATCTGGAGCAGACAAAGATACACCAAAAGCACTGATACATGTGAAATATTGAGATACCTACATGCAGATAAACAATGAGATAGGCTTTCACTAACAAAACAAAAACCCAGTATTCAACTCTTCATGTACTTTTCTCATGCAGAAAACCTAACTAATCACGAAGAATAAAGTCTAGATAACTAGGATACAGCAAATTGATTAAGCAAAGCACATGCAAAGTTGATGGAATAAATAAATTTCACTACCTTTTTTCTTTAGCTTTAGCAGAATTCAAATAGTTCAGAACTATAAATTATATGAATCCATTGAATTGTTTGTTCATTGGAGCAATCTTCAGTTTAACAATGAAGATGATGAACTATTTTCTGATCACTACCTTTGCACTTTTGAGAATATTAAGTCGTGTTCAAGGTGATCCGAAAATGAATTTTTATGATTAGAGCTGCCCAGAAGTGGAGAAATTATACAAGATTTTGTGATAATTATACGATCATTAAGAATCGTATAATCCATTAATATATGGATAAGAATCAATCAATCAAGCAGTTTTCTAAATATACATATTGAATTTCAGTCAGTCTACTAATATCTATAAGTCAAATGGAACTCTAAAAAAATACTTAACTCAAATCAGAGGAACAAAATTTGGAAAAATAAATTAAAATCAGAGATAGGAAACCTAGGGCACAAATTCAACATATTAGATAAGGAGAGTAGAGTACCTGAAATAGAAGGTTCACGTGTTGCGGTGTGGAAACGGTGAGGTATCTGCAGAGGAGGAGAAGATCAGTATAATAAAACACAAACTTATTGCTGAATGGTCCATCGGTAAGTTCATAAAAAAAGTATTTTAATAAAATGTGAACTTATCGCCAAAAGTTCCATCGAAGTTCATAAAAAGATTTTAAATATAATTTGACCTTATCGCGAAAAGGTCCATGATAAGTGTGGGTGCCTCTATTAGCATCCACGCAATCTCTGAAAGCGCACGCGTCGAAAACCCCTTCAAAATCATTGATTACTTTGGATCAGATGATGAAGATTGTGTTTCTCCCCGATCTCCTACACAATGATCTTGCAATCATGCCACACCTATTTGACGGTCTGTTTTGGATTCGTCATTTCACATATCCCCAAAAAAGCCCTAAATGAGATTTAATGATTAGAGCTGCCCAGGAGTGGAAAAATTATACAAGATTTTGTGATAATTATACTATCATTAAGAATCGTATAATCCATTAATATATGGATAAGAATCAATCAATCAAGTGGTTTTCTAAATATATAGATTGAATTTCAGTCAGTCTACATAATATCTATAAGTCAAATGGAACTCTAAAAAAACACTTATATCACTACAAAAAAACAGATATTAGCGGCAGTTTTTTGGAGCAAAAAAACGGTTGCTATTAACAAAAAACGATTAAAGACTATTAGCGGCAGTTTTTTATTAATAGTGGTAGTTTTTGGCTGCCGCTAATAGTCTTATTTTTTGTAGACTCAAATCAGAGGAACAAAATTTGAAAAAATAAAATAAAATCAGAAATAGGAAACCTAGGTCACAAATTCAACATAATAGACAAGGAGAGGAGAGTACTTGAACTAGAAGGTTCACGTGTTGCAGTGTGGAAACGGTGAGGTATTTGAAGAGGAGGAGAAGATTGGTATAATAAAACACAAACTTATCGCTGAATGGTCCATCCATAAGTTCATTAAAAATATATTTTTATAAAATATGAACTCATCGCGAAAAGTACCATCCAAGTTCATAAAAAGATTTTAAATAAAATTTGACCTAATCACGAAAGGGCCATGATAAGTGTGGGTGCCTCTATTAGCGTCCATGCAATCTCTGAAAGCGCACATGTCGGAAACCCCTTAAAAACCATTGATTACTTTGGATCAGATGATGAAGATCATGTTTCGCCCCGATCTTCTACACAATGATCTTGTGATTATGCCACTCCTATCCGACGGTCCGTTTTGGATTCCATATTTCACAAATCTCCAAAAAAGCCCTAATATCACATTTGAGTGTGAGGTGTGAAATAAGATTAAAGGGGCATTTTTTGCGGATCTGTGACATGCTGGATATACTTCCGATTTGTTGCCTAAATCCATAAATAGTACATTAGAACTTTTTCTCATATATTTAAAAAAATATATTTAATATTTTTATACCTGATTTTTTTCCACATATGCTGATTTTATCTAACTTTTCCCTGGCTGATTCATATTCGACTTCCCGACTTCTCACTATAGTAAGCCTTCCATAACATTCTTAATACATGTAGTAGTGTTTGCCTTTTTTTTTTTTAGTTTACACAAATATCTTCAATGGAGGATTTCACAGACGAAAATTTCCACAAGATTTTAACATCAACATATATGGTGTAGTCTACGACTTTTGCAAATATGGGCCATGTCCATGTATTTAATCTCTTGTAATCCCTCTTCACGTCCATGTATAGTTGAACTCCAATAGTAATCTCTCTTCTTGTTCCTTTTTATTCAATAGTATATTAGCTGACTTATACTCATTTCACTTCTCTGGTTGTGATATGAATTTGTAGTTTCTGAGTTACCCGGAAGATCCGTTTGGCGCAGAAGTCGTGAAATCGCAAGTGGAAGATCCTTCATACTGCATCTTTTATCAGCTCAAGACGATAAAGATTAATGACTTTTGGGCGCGAACGAGATGAATGATTCTACGTCTCAAGGAGAATCCATGGAGTTTGTGAGTCAGTGTGTTCTAAATTATTGTTTCTTCTGCTATATCTTCTCCTGTTCTGGCTATGTATTAATGTTAAATTGCACCAAGCTCCCTGCTATAGAAAATAATTTTTTTTTGGCAATGAGTAAGTAGAGAGTAGGGGAGAGCTGCAGGGACAGGTAAATCCTGTTATGGAGGGTGCTAGCAAGGAGAAGGGGGTCTGCTAAAACAAATAGCAAGGATTTAACAAAGAGAAAGAGAACCTATTAAAGCAGATAAGCCCCATTCTTATAGGGAGCTAGCAGGGAGCTATACCAAACACAGCCTAAATCTCTAGAAATCGCTGAATATAAGTGGCGCCTCCTTCAGGTAAGAAATAACTAGACCTAATTTTTATTTCTATTATATGTTTATCGGGTCCTACCACACGAGCAAAACTACTGGCATCGATTTTGAGGCACTCCATTGACATAAGTGCCTTATGAGCGAGGTTTGAGGTCCTCACTCCTCACCATGGTGACAAATTTCGCTTTCGGCAAATTTCGGTAGGGGGTTATTTCGGTTCATTTCGGATAAATTTCGAGAAAAATTAGAAAGGTTTCGGGAAAATTTCGGGGAGTACAAAAAATATTAAATATAAATTATATTTAAACTTCATAAAATTTTTATTTATTATTTTAAAAGTAACAAAAATTAGAAAAAATTTATTAATTTCGGTGAAATTTCGTTAATTTCGCCGAAATTAATTAAATTTCAGAGATTTCGGAAAAATCATTGAAATTTTGTTGAAAGTTTCGGCCGGCCCTTGTTTCAGTAAATTTCAAAGAAATTTCGGAGACTTTCAGAGAAATTTGTTACTATGCTCCTCACCGGACTCACCCTTTTATTCTCTCTATTTATTTTGAAAGCGTCCTTAGCTCATAATTATGAATCATCTATACCTAACATCCTCATTATTTTATGATAAAAGGCTTTCTTTGGCTGACACTAATCAGCTCACTATGGGCATGTTGATTACACGTGACGAGGTGCAATAGTGAGCGGATACGAGGGCCTCTCTTCGTATGCAATTTTCTGTAATCGTAAATTAAAAAATACATTAACGCGTTTACTCTTTGGTCTATCAAACGATCGCTCACGGTCAACTTATCAATTATAAAAGTTAAACACACGTTTCATTTGGCAATCAAACATAACCTATAATTACATAGATTGATGAAACGCCAAAGGCATCATCACTTATGAAGTGCATCTTACTCATCGAATCCTGTCAAAAGTTGATTCACAGACTTTGGTAACCTTGTAATACTTGAAACTCAATTTTTTTTCGTAATAACATATTTTCTCCTTAAAAGACCTTTTAAGAGCTGGAGCCACAACCTAGACAACTCAGATGTAGTGCCTGTGCAATACACACAGAGGATCCATTTTTAGCGCAATATATTGGAAGGAGACTCGCACAAAGGATGAGAGCAGGCGTGGGGATTAAACCCATGACATATTGCTTTAACAATGGAAGAGGATACCAGTTGAGTTATCGCCCAACCGGTACTTTTTATAGAGTTTCCAGAAACAAATTTTTAGGAAGGGGGCTCTTAGCTTAAGTGAAGGTCGTTCGAGCCATGAGCAAAGTCGCTTGGGCAAGGTGTTTCACCCAACAGAGCAATTTCTCGGCTTGAACTCGCTTGAGCGAGTTGGGCACTCACATATGGCAAACTTTCGGGTTTTGGTTGCCCGAGTGACATTGGTTCTCCCTCGAGCGACCTGCGACGACCTAGTTGTGATTCCAATCTATTTTGGCTAGTTTTTCTTGGATTAGAAGTAGGATTTGGAGAGTTAAGATATTATTGTAAAGCTTTGATAAACTTATCTAGGGTTTTGTGGAGAGTTTTGGTGAGTGTTGGATGTTTTTGTATTCTTGTGGAATCATCAATATAGTGAATCACCGTTGCCCGTAGACGTAGGCAAATTATTAAACCATATAAATATTGTTTCTTGTATGATTGTGTTTGATTTTCTTTTATTTTATGTTTTTATTTGATTGCTCATCATGGAATCATTGATTAATTTGAGAGCTTTTGCACAACTGAGGCAGCTTCCTTGCGAGTGTGGACACAGCACCATGATTTTCTTCAAGTGCATGGACCGATGTAAAGTAGAGGAACGCTTTGCTAAAGATTTAATTGAAAATGCATCTCTATGGTATGATTATGATTAATAACAGTCAAAGGCTAGAAAAATGGGTGGCTAAGATAACTGTTTATTTTTATCGCACTTGATTGTTCTTGATCACATGATACGTTTTCAATGACATCTTCGGCATGGTTGATTTGACCTCTCTTTAATTTGCATCCACTAGCTCACTTAATGGAAATTATTCTGTCATGTCTGCAACATCCTGTTCGTGTAGAGCCTTGCTTCTAGAAGTGGCGGTTACCTATTACCAACTTATAATCATATTTCATGGGTACCTTTATTTTTCAATCCAAAGATTCTTCCTTCACACCTCGGGTTTCCCATGCTCAAACAGATTATAGAGATTATTTGATTGCTTTGAATCAGATTATAGAGATTAGGCAGATTTTAATTTCACATGGCACACATCTTGAAAGTTTGATGGTAGGTTCATGATCTAAAGATCCATTGTTTTGAAGATTGGAAGAAAAACGATCTCCATCATCTGATTTAAAACAGTCAATATTTCAAGCATGTGAACCCTTAATTGAAACGAAAGAATCTTGGGTTATAAATAAGGGCACTTTAGAAAACAATGCCTCAAAAGCAAACTTTTTAGCAAAAAAGACCCTAGCTACTTTTTAAACCGTGCTTTCACGGTTTTCTGAAGTTTCAAAATCCGTGAAAGCACATTTTTGAGGCATGTTTCTCTAATTATCCCTATAAATAAAGGTACCATATTTTCATTTTATTTTATTATTAAAAAACGATTACACCTAACAGACGTATAGTTGAAGCCCCTTTGTGTCTAATTTTTCTTGCCTAAAGTCATTAAAACAGGGAGATCAGATCAAATTATAAAATAAGCATTACCCATAAAAGGAGGGAAATGCCCTTTTCACAGGAGAAGACAATGGACACATGACAACGGCAAATAATCACTCAAACAGCACGTAAACTTAGTGCAGCTTTGGTTCCACAGTCTCACTGTCTCACATGCATTTACTTGTAGGACTAGCAGACTCCTAATTAATTATTTAAAGCAGGATAATGGTGCATCTTGAGCCAAAATATTATCTTTGTAAGAGAGGTTTGGCTTAGTTTTCTTGAGAAAGTCAGTAGGTAGACCATGTTTGTGGATTAAAATGCAAGGAATGATGTAGGGGGAAGTATATATTTTTAGTATGGTAGGACAAAAATTGGGTGGAGTTGGTATTAGGTGGTCCGACCTTAGTACCAAGGATAGTGCTGTCTAACTTCTACTTCACCCATACGATACATGTGGCTTATTCATATAAGATCGCCATTCGGATTCGAAGAAGCTTGAAAGTCAAAGATCAATGCCCTTATCATTTTGATCCAACAGTTTAGGAATTATGAGTTTTTCCACATGTTGGACAATCTAGATTTATGACTACCATTTGGGTTCGACAAAGCTTGATAGTCTCCAAAGATCAATATACTTATCAGTTTGATCGAGCGGGTTAGGAACTAGGTTAGGAATTAGGAGTATTGGGTTACGGCTAATGCACATGTTGGACGATCTATATTGATGTACGACGCCACAGTACGGCATAGATGAAATTTGGTGTTCTGGCTAGAGTACCTAATACCAACTCTAATGGGTTAGATTGTGGGGAGCCTTGCATTGCAAGATAAAAAACGTGGACAGTGACATGGTACCAAAAGAAAATCTTATGAATGATTGGGCTTCAAGAGAAATGAAAATGTGTGAGGAATAGTGATCTAGACTTCACCTTCGTCTAAGCAAAATCTACTCTTTTTTCTCTCCTCTATTACCCTCACTCCACCTATCAATGAAACAAACATAAAGACTCTTTCTTCGAATGGGTTGGCTTCATACCCTCCTCTCTCCATTGAAGAAGCTATGGGTTCGCCTACATACAACCAGCAAAAAGAGTACCTACCATTAACAACTATTTTCACCATTTTCTCAGTTTTTAGCTTACATTTCATTTTTACCTTTTATGGTCACTTCTGCCCCATTTTTTCTCTTTTTTCATGGTTTTGTATGTGAGATCTATATCACAAGTTCATTTCATTCTCATTCTTTCCTCATAGTTATCTTCTTCTTCTTCTCTTCTTCTTCCTCTTTTTGAAAAAGAAAATTGTTATCAATGATTTTGTTTGAAACCCATATTGTTCTTATATTTTTTTTATGTACAATTCTTAATCACCACAATTCCACATTATCATCTTTAGGAGACATGGTGCACATCTTTGGTGCACATCTCCGATCCAATTGGTTTAAGTGATAGAACATGATAAGAATTGAACTGATGTCAGCCTAAAAACTATGCTCGTCAGAGGATTCAAATCATTTGATCTGAACACTTCCATATGGACCATTGTTGATATTAAACAATAGGGTCTCAGATTGAACTGTTTGAATTGGATCATGCACATCTTCTAGTGGGCATATTAGGCTGAGTTTAGTTTATATGATGTCCGCCATGTGGCATAAAAATATGACTATTGAGGGTGTCATTCATTGATGTAGGTGACCAGAGTACATCGGGTTCTTTTTTTTTGCTTTCTCCTCTACATTTGGCTTATGGTTTTATTGTTTCTTTGTTTCAGGGAGAGGGTTATACATTCTCTACAAGGACGTGAAGTCTTGTCCATATGAAGATGTGCATGTCCTCTGGTCCATCTTAGTGGAATCACATGCACCTTCCCTGCCTTCCAACTCATGAGGGTTCTCTTGCCTATGAAGAAGTAACATGGGGTTCCATGTGTACATAGAAATATTATACCTTTATACCACTTTTTTTTTTTTTTCCCACTTATTAATGATATGTATCTAGATATATAGGTTATCATGGGAGCTCGTTTAGGACTCTTGAAGAGTCTTCTTATCAGCAGCTTGGTTCACATATATGCTTTAAAATCTTGTTATCAAAGTAATGGTTGATGGAGCATTTTTCTTCTTATTTTTTGTTCACACCATTGTTGTTTCTATGCTATTTTTGGCATACTAATAGGGGATGTTTGCATCACTCCTTTCCCATAATGCATTAGATCCCCTTACCGCGCTCGGGTTTTAACTGAAATAGGACGATGAGGTGGAATTTGTCGACTTTTTACAAGTTATTTTTCTGACAACCTTGTAACCTTATTATTGACACATCAATAATAAGGGCGTATAGGGGTCTAGCTAGCATTTTGCTTGTTTTTACGGCGTTATATAACATAAAGCGTTTAAACATTCCATAGTTATTATGCAATCAAACACCTTCTTACGGTCAACAACACATGAGAAAGGAGAAAACACGTATCAGTCTTACGGAAACGAGCATTCAAACATCCACATGGAAATCAAATATTAACTGGTACAAACTATTGAATTTTTCTACAGTTGTACAGTTAGGGACCTTGGGACAGACTCGGATTTTAAACTGCATAGAAAACTGTGCCTCTCTCAAAGTCCAAAGGTTGCTCAGCTGACAATTAGACGTCAGCTCATTCTCAAGGATAAGTTGCCGGAAATCTAAATTTATTCGGCCAGCTCCTGCTACCGATGATTTGTCCGAAAGTCTTTAAAAGACTAAAGATTTGATCAAAAGTTTGAACAAAATCCAGGTTGATGTCGGTTTCGTTAATGACCGAATCCGAGTTTTTTATCCTTGGTTGCTAATTAGTGAGCCAAATTAATAACTATTTTATAAGATTAAAAAGAACACCAGATTTGTGGGGCATCCCTGTTCTTTGGCATCGGGCTGTTTTTTGGAATATTTTGTATGTTTCTAGGGCTGTAGGCCAATTCCTTTGGGCTGTTTTTTTCTACCCTCAGGTGTGTTGTGTTTTCTATCAGTAACCATCGTTCTTCACTGTTTTTTGTCTTTCTATCACTGCATTTATTATTTTGATTGTAAAAAGGGGCTACTACTTTCCCTACGGAATACTAAATATCTCCCACTAGTCACAGCTGAAAATCATTTACTGCTATGAATCAGATGATGGTCATCATTTTTCGTCCAAATCTTTTCACACAATAGATCTTGAGATCCCGAGTTTATTATCAGATGGTCAAATTTTGATTTCATGTGGTACACATCCTGAAAAGTGACCCGAGAAACACGTTTGATATATGTTATGATCATATTTTTTGATACATGTGACTATCCGAAGGTAGGCTTATGATCTAAAAATCCACTATATGTAAGATTGGAACGACAAAATAATCTCCAAAGTTTGATTCAAAGCGGTCAACAGTTTTCAACTGTGATTAGTGAGGACATCGAGTATTCAAAAAATAATCAAGATCATCTAATAAGCTTGCCATTTGTTTGCCTTACTTTTTTCTCAGTACACGATTAGTGATATAATCGTCCACTTTTTTGGTCCCATAGAATATGTATTTGAGAGAACCAATCCCTCAAGCTGGTACTCTGAAATGGACAATACTTCAAATATTTGTAACGACAAAACTGAACTGACCAATTGGGTGGTTTAAAATCCTATAATCATCATTTTATATATCGGAAATCCGTGAGTAGTATCGGATGAGGATGATGCACGTCTTTCTTCTCCGCTATATGTCACATGATACAGTGTGACTGTGTGAGACACCAAATTTATTTAAAACTAATTACTTGAATAAAATTACATTTTAATTAGAAAATATTTACTCCAAATAAATTTTAAAAAAACATCAAAATTAGACTATGTGGAACAGATCAAATTGGTGAGCTTTTATATTGACCATTGATATTCAAATGCACATATCATACGATATGAATAATCGCGCCTGTGAGGAAACATAATAATCAGCACTATGTGAAAATGGAGAAAAAGCACGGTATAAGAAAAACCACGGCCTTGGGCAGTTGTAGATAAAACAATGAGCCAACCCAAAGGCAAATTAAATGCAACGACCCTCTAAAATGTAAGTGTTGGAAGTAAGGGGGTACAAATCCGTGACCTTAGTTTCTATGGCCTTGTTCGGGTATTTTCCTAATTATCTCAAAAAAGTTCAGATTCCTAACAACTCAGTTTCCTATAGATTCCTAGCTTTTCTCAAGTGTGTTCTTTTATGCCTCAGAAAAGTTCTGATTCCTGACTTTTCTCAGAAACGAAGAATTTCTTATGTGCTTTAATTTTTTTCAGAAAATCATAAAATCGGTCTAATTTAGGGACATCATATGATCGTAGGAATGACTGTAGTGCATCCGATACCGCACCGTATATATTCAAAATTTTGGCCAATACACAATCCATGTGAGATTGAATACTTCGTCGATGCAATTGTGCAAAATTGATTCCTACAGCTATATTAACCAATTGCCTATCATAGTAATAGAGCCACTAGTATAAAAACATAAATGCTTTCATGTTTTAAACGAACTCATTGAGTAAAGCGATCGTCAAAAGCATTGAGTAAAAAGGAATCTTCACAAGCTTAATAATATTATGACATTTAATTAAATGTGTTAAAAGACCCACACGATAGGTTATCCAATTTGATTGCCACATGTCCTATTAAGTACTCAAATATCGGAAATATTTTAACTACTCAAATATCGGAAATATTTTCTGACCAGCGTATTTGCTACAAGCACTAGCTTCTACTCTTCATGAATTTTCTAGACCCTGAGAAGCTTATACGTGTCCCAAACATACGCTGCATTGCATTCACGTAAAAATGTGTCCACTGTCATGTGCCAATCATAAAAGAGCAAAATACCACTTCAGCTCCAGATTTTCTTCGTTTGTAATTTCTTGAGATCAATAAAAAGAAGGAAAAAAATGAGTTGGCCTGATACCTGCTCCAAAAAGCAAGAGGCTATCCTAAGTATTTATATCTCGTGCTGACTCGACATGTGTTGAATTTGGGGTGCGCATGTTCCCCTGGGATTTGGCAGGTGCTCTAAGAAGCCTGAATACCCAAGTTATAAAATAATTAAAAAATAAATAAATAAAAAGAACGAAAAAAAAACTAATTCTTCACCTCAGCTTTCTTGGATTCTTCTTCTTGTTTCTTTTCTCTTCTCCCTCCCTCATCGAAAAGCTTCGAATCTATTTTGGAATAGAGGTTTATCATCAAAGCATACCTATTTTGGATGTCGAGTATCAATTCATCGGAAGCAATCTTCATGAGATCGTCGTCTTCGACCACTGTTCAAGTCGAGAAGGGGACTAGCGATCTTCTAATTGGTACCTATTGGACCATGAACATCGACATTTGTGATTCTATCAATTCCGCTTACTGGTCATTTACTGCCAACCGATGAAGCTAGCCGTTGCAAGCGAGTTATTATCTGGTAGCTACGATCGAGAGGAGTATACTTCAAGGGACTCTGATTCTAAGTATTTTGGGCGAATTTGCTAGGGAATGAAAAGGTTCTAACACTCGGAAAAGTAAATGATTTCCTGTGGGTCCCATGCCGATTGCCGAATGTGGAAATCACTTGGAAATGCCTCAGAATTGCTACTTTCTAAGCCGAAATTTGGAATCTGTCGGAATTTGAGCAAATCGGCGTATTCGAATGGGGCCTAAAAGAAATTGGGCAACAGCGTATCCTTTCTAAAACAAATTTTGTGTTTACCTCCAAAAAAAACAAAACAACAAAATTTGTTCGGGCATCCGAATACCCTTTCTAAAACAAATTCAGCACAGCAGCCCTAACTTCTTCCGCTTCTTTTGAGTTGAAATCTTAAACCCTAAACTCACTGTTCTTCGTCTTCTTTTTCCCATCAAAAGCATAAAGGATTTCTTCCCCGTATATCCCTGCTCCAAGATTGTTTCTGAATCTCCCCGTGAGTTTGGCAATATATCTCTCTTTCTAGCTTTCTCATTAGGCAATATACCTCTCATTATATTGGTGGATTATAAGTATTTCTCAATCTTTTAGGTTTTTGTTGATGCACAATTTTGATAAATTTTTTTTATTTCAATCTGATGGTTTAGATCTACACGATAAGATTAGCAGTGACCTGATAACATTTCAGATTATTAAAAATAATCACAAACAATCAAGCTAATGAAGAATCATCTAATTGGTGATCTTTTATATTGGCCGTTGATATCAAAATGCACACAGATCATATTGTTCATATCTCCAAATGTATGCAATTTTTGGGCCCTTATATGTGCATTGTTTTAGAAAAATAGGTACTTAAAAAAAGGAAAAACATTTCCCATGGATCACCAATTTGTGGAGATAATTTTTTTTGATCTCTCACTTTTGTTCCTCATTTAAAAAAAATGCTTTCTTTAGAAAAAAATGCTAATAACATACTTGTGATGGGTGAGCAAAGTCGACAGTTGTTCGTAACTCTCGACGATCAGAGGAGGCCTCGAGCTCCATTGCAAGACGCACGTACATCATCTCATCCCACCCCACCCAACAAAAACTTTTTTTTTAGGAAATTTACCTGATAGACCGTGTCAGATATACCTTTTCCGTCAGAGGCCCTATATTTTCATCTTTACCCAAACACACCAGCTTTTAGCGAAGCTAATTCTAGCTAACACAAAATGTCTCAAATACCCCTTCCTACACTTTTTATCGTTTTACATAGTTTAAAATTTTAAAATTTTGTACTTTTTTATATTTACGCGATGTGAAGTAGCATCTATGTCGTCTGATTTGAAGGCCATAATATAAAGATTGATGGTGTCAAAGATTGATACGAAAAAAGGTGATATTACACAATGTGAAGCAGCATCTATGTCGTATGATTTAAAAGTCATAATATAAAGATGGATTGAGCCAAAGATTGACACGAAAAAAAATCAATATCGCCTCTTAAAAAGAAATAAAAAATTATTTAAAGAATCGATAACGACTCATTAATGAGTCGATATCAACTCATTAATGAATTGTTATCGACTAATTAATTTTTTTTTCTTTTTAAAAATTAGAATGAGTTGATATCGACTCTTTAATGAGTTGATATCGACTCTTTAATGAGTTGATATTGATTCTTTAATAAGTCAATATCGACTCATTAAAGAGTCGATATCGATTCTTTAAACAAACAAATTTTTTTTTATTTTTTTAAAAAGGCGATATTGACTTTTATTTCGTGTCAATCTTTGGCATCATCGATTTTTATATTATGACCTTCAAATCATATGGCATAAATGCTGCTTCACATCACATAAACAGACGATTTTTTTTATTTTTTTACTTTTAAAAAGGTAATATTATGTTTTTTTGTGTCAATCTTTGGTATCATCGATTTTTATATTATGACCTTCAAATCAGACGACATAAATACTGCTTCACATTGCATAAATATAAAAATGTGCAAAATTTTAAAATTTTAAATTATATAGAACAATAGAAAGTGTAGAAAGGAGTATTTGAGACTTTTTGTGCTAACGAAATCGGATTTGGCTAAAAAGAATATAGGGTTTCTGACGAGTATCTGATAGGATCGATTAGGTAAATTTCACTTTTTTTTTCGTTAAAAAAAAGTGAGATTGGTTTTTCCTCTGTAACAGTTTGGGTGATTGGGCTTTTATAGGATATTAATGCCCCCTTCAGCAAAGTTTAAAAGAAAAAGCTTTCCTAAACCCTAAATCCTAACCACCGGTAACCTCTCTCTCTCTCTCTAGCCGCTCCATCATCGGCAACCCAATCCTCGTCGTTCGCCGCTAGCTCGAGTCTCTCTGGCCGCTGCCCGCCGGCCCCGCTACCGAAGCTGAGGCGGTCGAGCCACCACCGGACTGCTACCAGTCTCCAGTCGGCACCACTGCCCACCGGTACCTCTCTAAGGTCTCTTTCTCCTCGCTAAGGCTAGGGTTTTCTTTTTTAAATGCAGAGATTCTAAATTTCTAATTGTGGGTTCTTACTTCTTAGGCCTTATGTTCATTCTATTGCTTAGTTACTGTATCCAATTTGACGTGAGATCCTAGTTTCGCAGTGGTGTATAGCAGTTCTTTCCTCCACATTTCAGGTGAAAGATTTGGCAGTCCAATCCCTAGAGGACTAGGGAAGAATCAATAGTAGAAAACTCGACTCTAGGTATCCCTTATAAATTTGAAATAAGGATGTAGAAAATTCCCACACAATGTTGTTAATCATCATCACAGCTTTATAAAACATATTTGGGGTTGGATTCCTATTTCTCCACTCATTTCTGATAAGCGATAAACTCTCAATAACTTTGCAATCCTTCATGTCCCTTGGCATTGCTTCCCTAGAGGACTTCACTGCCCTTCCTCTTCTCCTACGTCCTTGCACTTGTAGTTAAGGTAACTAACTCGGGATCAGTATCGGTCCATGGAGAACCGATGCGTATAGACCAATAATTTTTTTTTTTATAATGGTGAGACAACTTTTTTTCCTAAATTAAATCAAGGGGGTATTGGCCGATGCCCGATCCATATCGACCGATACAAGCTCGTGTTGACCGATATCGATACTGGATACCGATATCACCCCGATACTGGTATCGGGGTGGAATTGGTTCCGAAAAAAATAAAAATAAAAATAATAAAAATAAAAATAAATAAATATATATATATATATATATATATATATATATATATATATATATATATATATATATAATTGTCATTATCATTATCATTATTATAGTTCTTAGAAGAGAGAAAGAGTAGAAACAAAGGGTACGCTCTCTAGAAGATTTTCTTGGGGCTGTTCACAAGGTCGCCTATCTTGAAACCTCTTTGCTTGCTGGGGCAAGAGTGGAAGCGTCTAAGAGAGCGCTTCAAGAAAGAATCGTGTGGCGCGGTGAAAGGTTTCCCGTTGGGGTTTCTGGCCCTCCTGGTCTTCACCTAATTGTGGAAGAGGGGAGGTGAGTATCAACTCTCTCTCTCTCTCTCTCTCTCATGCGCGCGCGTTTCTTCAGCTTGTTCTTGTTCATCCATTCGGGATGGGGCAGGCAGCCCACATACATGAAGAGAATAAAAGGGGGGCTTCCTTGTCTGTCGGTCGAAGAAGGCCATTAGTGGAAGCAACCGATGCTTTGGTCATTCAGTTGAACTCCTTGCTGCCAATCCGTGCTTGCCGTCATGCTGGCAAAAGCGGGGGTTTCGGCTGGTTTTACCTTGCCTTGTACGATACACAATTAACTTAACATAGTTGACCCATATTTATGACACTTCTCTGTCTTCCAAGAAGATTAGATCATCACAAAAACTTAGCTTAGAACTTAATTCATTCTTTTTCCATTTCACTTCTACTGTTTGGGTTTGTGACCAATGGAATTCATAGAAGTTCATTGATATCTTCTTTTTATAAAGCAAATCAACTTTGATTCTTGAATAATCCACATAACTTTTGGTTCTATTGTCACAAAAGATTCCCCTTTCTGTATCAATAATTACGATCTGACATATGGATTATTCCTCAATATCTTGTTCATTCGCAACGAAAGATTTTCTTTGTGCGTCGGTAAAAAAAGTGTTCTTTTGGAGAGAGATACTATTTCACCAATTGAGTCACAGGTATCTGACATATTCATACCTAATGATTTTTCACAAAGTGGTGACAAAACATATAACTTGTACAAATCTTTCCATTTTCCAATTTTATCCAATCCATTCACTCATAGAGCTATTTACTCGATCACAGACATTTCTGGAACACCTCTAACAGAGTAACAAATAGTCAATTTTGAAAAAACTTACTGTCAGCCTCTTTAAGATATGAATCTATCTGATTCAGAAGGGAAAAACTCGCATCAGTATCTCAGTTTCAATTCAAACATGGTTTTGATTCACACTCTGCTCCAATTGCAGTTTTTGTTTCTGTATTTATGATTTATCCACTAGGTTAGTCTGGTTGGTTCTTTGCGCCCAGTTTTGGTGTAGCAACTATATTTCGATTAATCCTTTTCTTCGAAGGGTTTCATAATTGGACGTTGAACTCGGCTGTGCTACCGAAGGCTCTAGGGAAGTTGGAATAGGAGAGCACTCATCTATTGGGGTGGGCTGCCTACTTAGATGCTTTCAGCAGTTATCTGCTCCGCACTTGTCTACCCAACATTTATTGTGGGCACGATAACTGGTACACCAGAGGTGCGTCCTTCCCGGTCCTCTTGTACTAGGGAAAGGTCCTCTCAATGCTCTTAATGCCCACACCGGATATGGTCCGTTTGTAAAATTTGTGAAAAATGTCAACTGATCCGTAGGCGGGGACGAATTCTAGTAATTTGTTCCAATCCGAGACATAAACAGAGGCAAGGGTAATCCTTCTAAAAAGGAACTTTCTAAAGGACCTGATGTACAAATAAAAAATCTGTTTTGACATGAAATGGATATATCCGTATATCTTTGACTCATATTTATGAGATGATAAAATATGACAAAACCTATACCAAGAATTGGTTCACGCAAGAATGGACGTATTAGTTCACGTAAGAATGGACGCAGAATACCAAAGGGAGTTATTCATGTTCAAGCGAGTTTCAACAATACCATTGTGACTGTTACAGATGTACGGGGTCGGGTGGTTTCTTGGTCCTCCGCTGGTACTTCCGGATTCAGAAGAGAAACTGGAGTGGGAATAGATAGAACATAATCTGGGTCTTGTCACATCACTTATTCCATCGCCCCTCGTTCTTGTAAAGTAGTCACTACCTGAGCCACATAAGATGTTTTTTGACCAATAGCTACATAAACGCAAATTATAATTTCCTTTTTGATTGAGAATAGTATTTGTGGCTATTGCTGTTTTACCGGTCTGTCTGTCCCCAATAATTAATTCTCGCTAACCGTGTCCTATAGGGATCATTGAAGCAATAGCAATAAGCCTTGTTTGAAGAGGCTCATATACGGAACATCTCGAAATAATACCTGGAGCAGGAGATTCAATTAATCGAGATTCAGAAGCTGAAATTTCACTTCTACCATCAATAGGTTTAGCCAGAGCATTTATAACACGACCCAAATAAGCGTCAATCACTGGTATCTGAGCAATTCTTCGTGTTGCTTTTACAGAACTTCCCTCTTGTATGATCAAACCATCACCCATTAATACAACGCCAACATTATTTGATTCCAAATTCAGAGCAATGCCTATTGTAGTACCCTCTTCAAATTCTACTAATTCACCCGCCATTACTTCATCAAAACCATGAATACGAGCATTGCCATGGCCCATTGAAGTACGGTGCCGGTATTCACAACCTTTACTTCTCATACTTGGCCTTTACTGCTGCGCCCAAACCCTGCTTGACCCCTGAATGCCCTTGCCTCCCTGCACCGCATGCCTGTGCTTTCCCAATTGTGTTCTGGCCCAACCTGGACCACATTACCCCTCTGCTGTCTCTGTTCTGTACTAAATTGAAACTACCGAATCCATACCTAATACCCTAAACCCTGAACCTATCCTGCCTGATAATTTGAATTCAACCTGTGCATCTGAGTCCAGATCCCCCTTTCCAATCTCATGTTGCCTGCTCATTCCCTTTCCTAATCTGGGAATCCCTGTACTCAAAATCTGTACCTGGCTACCTCCCACTACTCTGGAACCTGACTCCACTGATGATGTACCCTCCACTGAAATTTGGTTAACTGATGAATCCATAACAATTAATGCTTCTAATATAGAGCAGAGCCCCGATCATAACAGACCCTGATATTTTATATCTGAACACCTACCGAACCATAACTGAGATTTACTCTTAGTGGTCATTCACACCCTGTAGGCCAATCCGAACCACCTACTCTCTTCATCTGACAGGCCAGATTTTACTAGCCTGTATTCTGCTAAAGCTGCTATAGAGGCCAGTGTGCTGCTATACGTCATAAATATACGGGCTTGTATGCTGCTATAGCAGTTAAACCGACCAGTATGCTGCTATACTGCTGTAAATATTTATAGGCCGTTATCACTATACGCTGCTGTACAGGTAAGTATTAAGAACCCTGTAGATAATTCTGTGAGTCTTGTAGAGATCCAAACTTTATCTGTCAAAACTGCTAGACAGCTCAACCAAAGACCAACTGCCTTGTCACAAATATACATATCCGTATGTATAAATCTGTGAGTCTTGTGAGGATCCGAACATTATCTGTCAATTGCTAGTCAGCTCATCAAGACCAACTGCCTGGTCATAAAGATACAGATAATTCTGTGGTAATAATGCTTGAACAAACATAACTTGTTGGATGCGTTGATACACTTTGTCGAATGGGTAGCATATAAATGCCATTTTTGGATCATGGCCCCCTATACCATGAAATTTCATTTTTTTTCTTCTGTATGTACGTCAATTTCTAAATATGTTATGATGCTTAAGGAGAGCGCCATTAAATTAAGCTTGGAGGATTTTAATCACCCTGTCCAGGCATAATAAACCATGGTTCAAAAACAAAGATCTTGATCTAGATTAGCTAAGGATAGATTTCAAGGTGGTGTGCACTAGCAAATGGTCTGTCTTTTATCATCTTCTCTGTGAGACATAACGGGGTTTCAAGATCGAAAACCATGGTTCAAAACAAATTAGCATAAGCTATATATAACTGTAAGATGCCTTAAATCAGTTAAGAAAAATCATGGGTTCAATCTTGTTTTTTCAATCCTCTTGCGTACTGCTTAACACTACCAAGGCAAGGCCACCGCATCACTGCCTGCAAATTAGTGCATGTCACATGATGTGTTTTTTTATCTTGAATTTCAACTGATTGGGGACCTCTCGGATAGGTTTTCTGCAGATGCCTTTTCAAGTGGGCTTGATGGTCTTGGAGTGAGATTCGTTTCAGCACAATCTCTGAGAATTTCTCAGCTTCCAGTTCAGCGGTTGTGCATTCAAGGACTCCAAAAGAGTAAGGTTTCTTCCATGCATTTTTTATTATTAATTTTACTTATATTTATTCTTGTTACATCCCTCTCGCCCCTAGTGCTTTTATCTGGGTAGTTCCCATTATTGCTTTGTTATTTTGCATGCCGGAAAGTAAATGGCATTCTGCTTCATTTATCGTAATATGTAAATATGAGCGTTTCAGAAATGTATATTTGTTGCCTAATTCATCTGCATTCTGTTAGCATGGGAAGATCCTCTTCTATTTTAGTTGCCTGGCCCAACACCTTGCTCTTGATGTTTCCACCCAATTCGATCCTATTTAATGTGGTAAATGCTGTTTGACTAAGACCTGTTATGCATCTTAATAGGGAAACATTTAACATTTACCTCCTTCTCTGAGAAACAACCATTTGTAGTTGAAATAGAGAAGGCTATGAAGTGAAACAAAGAGGGTTTGAAAAGTGAAAGAGGGCACAGTGCTAGGCACTGAAATTTTTGTAATAAAATACTTCGTATCCTTTCAAAGGTGATCACAAGTTTTAGGGCATATTTCCTTATTATACCTGTGATCGCAATCTGGATAGTTGCCATTTTTTTATGTTATTTATTGTCACCAACATGAAATATGATTGCAAGTGGGTCGGGTTCCCCAGATTTGAGTCGCATCAGATCAACAACCAAAGATCTGAATATAAACCATTTGTTATATGGTTTGGGATTTCCAAGCAGACTGGCGGGACTCAAACCCAACCTGTGGTGGGTCCGATCGCTCGACACGGAACAACCAGATCCATTTGGGGACCTAATGGAAAAATACAAACTCTCTCTCTCTCTCTCTCTCTCTCTTGGAAATCATCGTCTCAATATAAACAACCAGACAGGTAATATAGTATACTTGAATTAAATTAAATTTTAAGAAGATCGTCCAAACGAGTTAGCATGCCTCTATGCAATTATATTTGATTAGATTTATTCAAACTAAATTTAATTTTGACTTCAGGATCAAATTTGATTTTGATTTCCATGGTCCAAACAGCCCCTAAATCTTTCTCTTGTCATGTCTCATATTTGTTTGGAATGCCTTGCAGATGATATCGTCCTCATCATCATTATCGCAACTCCTATTTTTCAATTCGGATCTCAAGTCATCCATTTGTAGAAGAATCTGTCTGCATGGAGGCACTGTCCGATCAGTATCCAATAAGTTTCAGCTAACCATAGCTGCAACCAAAGAGAAAACGAGAACACAGAAAAAATTACAGGTATCATGTAACAGCAAAGAAGATGACGAAGGTCTCACATACAAAGATGCTGGAGTCGACATCGATGCTGGCGCGGAGCTTGTTCGCAGGATTGCAAAGATGGCGCCAGGGATCGGAGGGTTCGGGGGCCTTTTCCCTTTGGGTAATTTCTCATTTTCTGCCAAATTTCAGGGCCTAGCACACACCCAAACTCTACCTGCATTTGGTGCATGAGAAATTGATTACTAAATTTGTACTATCCATGTGGTGAGTCATCTCTTGGAAGGTCAAATGTCTGAACAGTGCATCAGTGGGATAATTGTTAGCCATTTATCCAGCTGCCTTCTTTTGGTTGATCAGATGGTTAAGATAATCTGTCTGATGATTCCTCTGGGCTACAGATGATCCAGGAGGTGAACTGTCCATTGAACAGTCTCGACTCTCGACTGATGAGCATATGCATTGGCCCATGGGTGGAGTTGGAGCACACAACCAAATTCAGTAGCATTAAGCACAAGACTATAATTTTTCATTTACGTTGGATCTTTTTACGTTCCTTTACAATTGTAGTATATATTATTTTCCAAGTTCATGAAGATGGAATGGTTGGAATTTATAGGCTCAATCTGAACTCCAGCGTACTTAGGTTATCGAATATAAATATTGGCAGAGCACCAATGATGCCACTCAGGCCATCTCTTCCATACACTTGGAACATGTGATCACTGTTCTGGACTGCCGATATGGCAGTTTGCCGCTTGGACTAGCCACAATCAACAAATTACCCTCACTTTATGACATTGAATACTCAACTAAGTGCCTGAAAATGGACAGATAAATGAAATAGAGGTCTGGTGTTTGCATATTACCTGTAGAAGTGCATCTTAGCAACTTTCTCAATTAGTAATCGCCTTTTGATGGAAAATATTGCAGTAATTGGTGTATTGGGGAACATTAATTAGCATATTCATCATGGTAAATTTCATAAAATTTTGTTGCCTTTCAACGGAAAAGTATCAAGAGAATCATATGTTTGAACATTCACTTTTAATTAATTTTCTTGTTTTCACTTTTGATTCATACGATTATAAAAAAAGAAAAAAAAAGGTTTGATTATTCACATATTTGATTTTATAAACTATCCAAAAGTTGAAGAAGACACTGAAGAAAGAAGAAAAAGAGTCCTCTGTTTACAGTTGTTAGACCTAAGTTCTTTTAGGCCACATTCAACTTGTCTGTGAGTGAGATTAAAAATTTTATGTTATCTTCTTGTGGTTGGAAGCTCAAGCTTTTATGCTTTTACTTGTGGTTGGAAGCATAGCTTGAGCCTTTGTCCTTTCTGATATTTAATCAATTTTTTTTTTCAGTAAAAAAGCAGTTTTATAGATTTTAAAAAAAAATGTGCATACAAATTCACAGCAGCATACTACCAAAAAAAACGACAAAAAACTATACAATAGACCTGATCAAGGGCAGCCTTAGATCAAAAAGGGGCCCAAACATAAGCAGCAAGAAACATGCCCCGAATGGGAGAACCCGAGAACCGAATGAGTAACGTGGCAGACCATGTAGCCCAGTATAGTGGGCAGACTATGTTGCCGCAAAGTCAAACACAGCTATGAAGTCACCGCCATTCGTCAAAATCTCAGAAATCCGGTATGTATTGTCCCGGCGTCCTGGAAGATACGTAGCGTGTACCAGCAGATACTTTCAATGTATCGCCGATACATTGAATCAATGTATCGGCCAATACTTTTTTTTTTTAATTCCAAAAAATAACCGTAAAAATTTCAAAAAAAAAAAAACTTATTTTTTTTTAGCATATGTACCTATTTCTTTTCTCATATTTTGATCCTATTTATATTGCATTAGTGTCAACGATGAAGGAAAAAAAAACCATATTTAAACGTCTCTCCAAAAAATCCATAATCAAACTTCCTACCATTGCTGTATTTTAGTATATGTGTCTACCCATCACTCAAAAATAACATATTCAAACAAAAAAGAAGATGGTAAAGATTACCTTAGTGAAGGAAAATACGTTAGATTTGATGTTCCTTGAGGCTCCGATCCATTGAAAACAAGTTTTCCCTGCTGAGAATCAATGTAGGTGATGAAGGGAGGGCTAAGAGAGAAGAGAGCTAGGAGAAGGAAGGAGGAAATAAGAGCGAGGAGGGTCACTTAAGTGATTTTCGGGCTTTTGTATTGGGAGTTCACTTGAGTGACCCATTTAAAAAAAAAAAAACGGACGATACATTGAATGTATTGTCTGATGCATTGAAAATATCAATGCATTGTCCCATACAAATGATACAAAGTTTGTATCGGACGATACACACACCAGACATTATATAGTGTATGAATCGTACCGGTGTGGTCCGATACGTATTGGTATCAGACGATATTTTGACCCATGGTCACTGCAAAGTCATAGATGGGAGATATGGCCTAAAGTTGGGAGTGGGCAATCCGAGTGGAATCCTGTTGGGAAAATGCAATACTAGGGGTGCGAAAAATAGAAGAAATAGAATGAGAACAAGCAAAACACAGCACATGTTTTACGTGGTTTACTCGATCTCGGTTACATCCACGTGGATTCACACTGATCCATTAACCCTCAAAAACATGGAGAAAACCTGAAAACTAAAAGAACAACCTCCTCGTTTTTTTACAATTTCTCCTGATTTGACATCTCTCCCACAATTTTTTTTCTTACCTCTATATATTGTGCTCTTGCTTTTACAACCAGAACACGAGTCTAGCATGACTTTCATTAGATGTTGTCAATAATGGGAAACCCATGTACGACCCAGATTGTACGGAACTGTACGGTCCATTTTATTTTTTTTCTAAGGCATGTTTAGCAACATCACTCTGTCTACTATATTTGACGTTATAGTTAAATCTTGATCCAACATTGACCTCTATCGTTTATTTACAGTTGCACTTCTCAATTCCAATTTTAATATCAATTAGAGTCCTTCCCCATCCTATACTCCATTTTAAAAAATCTAGATTGTCGATCCAAATCCAATTTTACCTTTCCCGAACTCAGTTGCTTAACCTAATCTAACTCCTCTCCCCCCTTTTAAATCCTAGATACTCTGGAACCCACCCAATTACCCCTCAACCTAGCATTTTCAAGTAATTCCCTCCATGTCCTATAAATCTTCCAGGTGAACTCTTGGATGCTTGACAAGTGGTTGAGATACTTGGTTCCTCAGCTCCTTAGTGAGAAGGATGGATTTGGTCCGTGTGACCATCAAAAGCCTCTCAAGTGCCTCCTCAGATCCTAAAAAGCAGGCACTTCCAACGAGCATTCCGACTGTGCTAACCTGTCACTCTGCATAGAAGTTACTGGCTTTGTGAAAGATTTCAAAAGCTCCGCATTTATACCTCTCTTGGTGTATGAAGACTCTCAAGAAGATAATTGGTGTATGAAGACTCTCATCCTTTCCATCACCCAATCATCGTACAAGCCCAGAATCAACCCAATTATTCTGGAATGACAGTTTCTTTGCATCATTGTCTTGCTTCCTATCAGAAACTAATCCTTTTGTAGTAACCATATCCATGTGATGACCTCCCAGTCCCATATATAGTTTTGCAAATTGTTCTCCAATTTGAGGTAATCAAGGACAATACCTCGATTGATACCATTTTTTTAAGTACTTCAATTTGGTTCTCGATCCTACGACATTCACCTCCTTTAATGAGCATGAGTTGCCAAAATAGTGTGGTCTACTTCTAGTAACTTCCTCCTCTATCCTAGAAGAAACTCTGGAAGAAAAGGAGCATCAAAGGAAAAAGAAGCGTGGCACCAATACTAAAAATGTGGCAGCTCCTTTGTTCCAATTGCTTTCCACGGAAACGATTGCATGCGAGTCAAAACACAAAAGAAACAATTACGATGTCATTCTGATATCTATGTTAAAAAAGAATGAAGCACAAAAGAAAAGAGGAGGAAACGTGAAAAGGATTAATCTCCTGAAGGCTACTTCCCAATATCCATCCATGAACCAGCCCCAATTCTGCCTTCCCCTGCTGAAGATATAAAAGCAATCATTGAAGGTATCAAGCGCCAACAATGAAAAGGACGACAATGCATTGAACCTGTTCATGGCATGTCTTCTCCTAGCTCCTTCTCCAAAATCGAAGATGTTCCCTACTGCAGTTTCCTTTCTTTTATAAGCATGCTATGGTCGTAGAGGTGTAGAGATGATAATGTTCTACCTCACCTAGGTAAGATGTCAACCTAGGTTGACATCTACCTAAGGTGAATGGTGAGTGTGATGTGTAAGTGTGTTGTAAGGTATAATCAAAGTCCTCCTAAGTTAGCTTTATGTAAGTTTGGATATAACCTTTTGTTAGGTGTTATGTGATTACGATAGATTGTGTGACTTAAAAGCTGAGCTTGGTGTGACAGTATTGACACCCCAATATTTATACTAATACAATAGAATGTTTTAATATTATTGGTTTTGTGCCCTGAAAGACCAGTAATTGACTTGTTTGACTTATGTTGACCTTCCTTGATAATATATTCTTACTTGTAAGTTATTGATCGTGTGTATCCTCATAAACTATGTGTCACTTTATGGATTTTTGGGGGTCTTCTGTAGAGAGATTGTGTCCTCATGAAACATTAGAGGTTTATGTGGTTTTCTAAAGAGAAATTGAATTGTATTCCTCTTGTACACCATAATCACAAAAGTCTCTGACTTTTTCAAAAATCGAAAAAAGTCGGTGACTTGCAGTCATCCCGACTACATCACCAATTAATCAGCTGAGTTTGCGAATGTTTGTGATGTTGTCCGATTTTTTTTTTTTTTTTTTCAACATATACTTAAAGAGAATGTTTGTACTATTTTGTTCATAAATAAACTCTAGGTTTTGTCTATTTTGTAATATTTTGTTCATTAAAACCATTATTATTAACTTGAAATATATTGTGATATATTTATTAAATTTTTATATACCGATTTTTCCCGACTTAGACCCTCGATTTATTGCCGACTCCCAACTTTGTGGCTATGGTGTAGACCTATATTACCAATTCATAAACCCTGGCAGATTGATACCTTAGGGATGAGTCCAGACAGCTCATCCATTCTCATGGTCAGTGTTTTAAATAGTGTTTGAGGTGTAAGCCTCGAGGCGTACCATTGAGGCGTATTGCTCCTAAGGCGTAGTGAGGCATAATGAGGTGCAATGAGGCATAGTAAGGCGTATGTGAGGCTCACGTGAATCTTTATTTTTTCACTACTTTATCCTCATATTTCTTACATATTTACCTTTTTTTACAAGTTTACCCTTTAAAGGATTATTATGGGATGCAATAGAGTAAGAGTATCTCTGTTAATTTTTAATAACTTAAAATTATTACTTGTTAATGAGAAAGGAGCCTATCAATAAGTGGTTGAACTTCAGTTTGTATTGTAATGTTATTTTTTGAGTTGTGAGTTGTGAGTCATTACTTGAGACTTTTATAGAATAAACATTTCTAATCTTGCGAATGTGTTGATGTTGAACTCGTCTTTTGTCGAGGGTAAATTATTGTGCACTTATACCTCTCATTGTATTTGCGCCTTGAATATTGATTGGTTTATGATTAGAAAGTGGTTCATTATTTTTTTCTTACATGTTTTGTAATTTATTTATCATTATTTATAATTTTTTTATATCCTTTAAATTTATTATCTTTCAAATAAAAAATTATAAAAATTGTGGGGCTTACGCCTCACGCCTTGAGACATACACCTCGCCTTACTGGAGGGCTGAGTGCTACGCCTTTGCCTTTCGCCTTTTGCCTTTCGCCTTTAAAAACATTGCTCATGGCTATCCTATGAGAAGTGCATCATCTTTGGATGACATGGAATTGTCTAGCTCTATGAGCATTGTATTTGTGTCTTGAATATTGATTGGTTTATGATTAGAAAATGGTTCATTATTTTTTCTTACATGTTTTGTAATTTATTTATCATTGTTTATAAATTTTCTTTATATCTTTTAAATTTATTATATCTTTCAAATTAAACTTTTTAAAAATTGTAAGGCTTACTGTCACGGGCTCACTCTTCCAGCAGTCTCAACCCGTGCGGCACTTAACGACTACTGCGCTAAGTCAGCCTACTTCTCCTTAAATGAGGCACGCGCTGTGGATTCCCAGATGCTATGAAGGGTGGAAGGCTTGTCCTACTCAAGCTTCATCTCAACCTCTACGTTTGGACTTCGCCCTGCGAAGCAACGCAGCAGGTTAGAGCCGGCAATGACGCTTGTTAAGGCAACAAGCAACAATGATCGATAAGGCAACATGCAACGATAATAGATATAGCGATAGGCAGCGACGGGCATATACCGAGCCCCCTCTGGGCTAAAACCCGCACCTCGAAGGTGGTTGGAAACCACCAACGCGATGGCCCTAGTACACGATATAGCTAGGACGACCACGCACCAAGCGTAGCCTGAATGCACGCACATAAGCCCATGAGGCTAGTGCACGTGTAGGGTCGGGGGACCCCAACTCATGTCCCCCTATATAATGGTAAAACAGTAATTCAGGCGAAATGGCGAAAGGACCTCAAACCTATTGGTTTGACATACTTTACTATTCACCCCGCAACGCTAGCCCAGCTGACCATGTCACGTCCATGTTGGGACCGTGTCGCGACCAAGTCTTCACCCTCCATCCCAACGTGTCGCGACGCCAACGTGGCTCATGCCTAGTATACGGTGCCGCCCTCATGGCCTTGACGCACCAATGATGCTCAAAACATGGAGAGGAAAAATGGCCCTACGGCTGACCCGGATGGCCACGCCGCGTGCCGCCGTCACATCCTCCTCCACTCAAAATCGTCAATGTCCTCGTTGACACGAAGGTACACATTCTGAAGTTCAGTACTTTATGTCACTTGCCACGGTTCCTCGACAGCTCCCTGCCTTCACCGTATGCAGCGAAACTGTACATAACCAAAACTGCACACCTCAAAATCTGTACACAGTTGGTGTCGAAGTCTTCCCACGGCCCACACCAACAGGACCGCGGTGTCGTTCTTCTCAGCTGCCAATTAATCGAAGCGCCTGTATTCTGGCGACGGGCTCCTCATCATCAGCCTTTTTCTTTCCTTTTTTCGCGACCATCGCATTCAAGGCGGCTTTATCTGGACAATCTCGCACCAGATGTGGCCCGTTACACAGGAAGCAGCCCTTCTTGCTCGGCCTTTCGTCTCTCTTCTTTTTATTACCCTCGCCTTTGTCCCGATGTCCTCGACTAAATCGCACATGCCCTCAGATCATTTTGTTTCTTCCCGCATTATCAAGATTGGATGCTCGGGTTGTCTTCTCTTTCTCATAGCGGTGTTCGATAAGCCGCTCCGCAACAGCCAAATTCTCATCTAGGGCCTTCAACCCTCTATAAGTCAACTCTCGTTGCACCCATGGCGCCAAGCCATCTATAAAGTAGAAGATCCGATCCTTCTCGCTCATTTCGTCAATGTCTAACATCAGGCTCGTAAAAGTCTTAATGTACTCGTGCAACAGTCCTGTATGCTTCAACGCCGATAATGCCTTTCGTGCTGACCATCCGACGTTGGTAGGTAGAAATTGAGCCCGCAGCTCTTTCTTCAGATCGGCCCAAGAATCAACTGCTCCATTCTCCATATGCACCTCTGATACATGGTGCCTCCACCATAACTTGGCATCACCAACCAAGTATCTCGATGCAATTCTTAACTTGACTTTAGCATCGAGGTCCCCCAGCAATTCGAGGTATTCCTCTACGTCCCATATAAAGTTCTCGAGGTCCTTCGTCTCGCGAGAGCTCTTGAACGTCTTTGGCTCGGGGAACTTAAGGCGTCGCCTGGCGCACTTTAACCGGCATTGCCAGGATGAGCTTTTTCAGCACGCTCATCTCGTCACGTACCTCCTCCAACGTGACCTTTATATCTCGTACCTCTGCTGCCAGTTGCTCTACGGTCTCAGCCACATCAGCATTGATCCTCTCATGCCTATTTAGTCGTTCTCCATGTAGTGTCATTACCGATACTACTGACTCGAGCTGGTCTGATTGAGCTTCCAAACTATCTAACTGTTCCCTTGTTGATAGTTCCCTTGTCCGTCGTCTTGCATCCTCGCTGGTCCCTTCCATCTCAGCCATCACAGTAGCTTTGATACCAAGTGTCACAGGCTCACTCTTCCAGCAGTCTCAACCCGTGCGGCACTTAACGACTGCCGCGCTAAGTCAGCCTACTTCTCTTTAAATGAGGCACACGATGCGGATTCCCAGATGCTATGAAGGGTGGAAGGCTTGTCCTACTCAAGCTTCACCTCAACCTCTACGTTCGAACTTCGTCCTGCCAAGCAATGCAGCAGGTTAGAGTCGGCAATGACGCTTGTTAAGGCAACGAGCAACAATGATCGATAAGGCAAAATGCAATGATGATAGATATAGCGATAGGCAGCGGCGAGCATATACCGAGCCCCTCTGGGCTAAAACCCGCACCTCGAAGGTGGTTGGGAACCACTAACGCGATGGCCCTAGTACACGACGTAGCTAAGACGACCACGCACCAAGTGTGGCCTGAATGCACGCACATAAGCCCACGAGGCTAGTGCACGTGTAGGGTCGGGGGACCCAACTCATGTCCCCCTATATAAGGGTAAAACAGTAATTCAGGCGAAATGGCGGGAGGACCTCAAATCTATTGGTTTGACATACTTTACTATTTACCCCGCAACGCTAGCCCAGCTGACCATGTCGCGTCCGTGTAGCGACCAAGTCTTCACCCTCCATCCCAACGTGTCGCGGCGCCAACGTGGCTCATGCCTAGTACACACGGTGCTGCCCTCATGGCGTTGACGCACCAGTGATGCTCAAAACATGGAGAGGAAAAATGACCCTACGGCTGACCCAGATGGCCACGCCGCGTGCCGTTGTCACATTACGCCTCACGCCTTGAGGCCTACGCCTCGCCTTGCTAGAGGGCTGAGCGCTACGCCTTTGTCATTCGTCGTTAAAAACATTGCTCATGGCTATCCTATGAGAAGTGCATCATCTTTGGATGACATGAAGTTGTCTAGCTCTATGAGGAGCCTGTCGTCCTTGTCTTTAAAGGAATGGATGCTTGTCTACTCATTGGACAGACCACAACACTCACTGCCTTGAGATCTCGTTATCATTGTAGGCAGGAGTGCATGACTTTATTTCTTTGAGCCCATAGACATGAGATTTTCCGAAGGATCATCTTGGGATGGGGTGATGAGCTTTGATTCACCAACGATTGTTGCATTTTCGCCAACTAACATATCATTGCGTTGGGTTCTCTCTTTCAATCCTGAAGATAGCTACGGGTATCAATAACGAATCCAACTGATTCCAACCATTGAATTAATCTGATGCTTAAATTTGGACCCAATCCTCTTTTAAAATGCTTTTGAGTCATTAGGTTTCGATTTGATGGTTATAGATTGGAAACTTAAGCATCGTAGTAGATAGTAAGCATTGTTTATAATGCTTAAGGCATACGCGGTTGATGGAAGAAGCTAGTTGAAATTAAAGTTAATTTTAATGTTGGTTTAAGTATTTTTTCGTGTAAAAAATGAATGGTTAAAGATGTTTTGGGACATGCTTAAACCCTAGGGTTCTTTTTTACTATTTAAGCTCCCCTATGGTTTCATTCCCAATGTTAAATTATGACCCCTTTTTCTTGCACTAATATTGAGGTGGCCAAAAGAGGGATCCAGTCCCTTCTTGTCAAATTGCCTTTAAGAGGGGCATAGGGAATGTCAGCCTAAGGAGATCAAGGGATCCAAATCTTCTGTCGATTTATCATCATCAAAGATTGTTGTGATGTATCCCTAAACTCTTGAATCTACTTTTTCTTCTTATAAGTATTAATCAAAAGATAAGATCATAAGATACCGATTTTGGGATGGGTTCTTGTTCTTGCAACTTGAGTAGTTGACATGTGGAATTTGAATCTTCCATCAAAACCCATGGAAATTGGATCTTCCACAAAACATGGAAGATTGCCTTAAGTCGAGAGATGGAAGTCCATCTTCCATCCTCATGAAAAAACACAACCTAAAAGCAGAAGATGACCAATCTCCTAGGAGATCTATCTTCCACCCTTCACCTTCCACAAACCAATGGAGCCTAAGTACTTTTCATTGCTGCATTAAAGATTCTTAAGCTAGCATTCCCTGTTATCTAAATTATTTAAAAGAGCACCATTTTCATGAAGGGTTTGCTCTTTCAATTATTTTCCAAATTCTTTACACCGTGGGTATTTGTTTTCACAAAGTTTTGTAGTTATTAGAATATTGATTGTTCGTGATGGCATTCTGATCTAGTACCACCCATGCATGAACAGGGGATTCATTCCTTGTTGCTGGGACAGATGGTGTTGGTACCAAGCTAAAGCTTGCATTTGAAACCGGAATTCATGATACTATTGGGATTGATCTGGTATGGTTAAAACTGGATCCTGCATAATTAATCATAATGCTTTGAGAATAAACTCTGTAATATCTCTTTACAGGTAGCTATGAGTGTTAATGACATAGTAACTTCTGGAGCAAAACCGCTATTTTTCCTTGATTATTTTGCTACAAGTCATCTTGATGTCGATCTTGCTGAGAAGGTACAAGTTGTTTGCGTCTTGTTTGTCCATTCTTTGTAAACTACATAAATTCATTTACTTCATTTGAATTTTGATATATTCTGAGCTCCATAAATATGTGGATATATATGAGTTGTGGCTATGGATATCATGGGCTTTTCTTGCTCTGGTTACGTAGGTCATAAAAGGAATTGTTGACGGATGCCAACAGTCTGGCTGCGCTCTTTTAGGGGGCGAGGTATTTCAATTTTTCTTAACCTGTTGGATTTTCATTTTGTCCTATATAACTTGCAGATCATTTGTTTGCTTGTATTGATTACACTTGATAACAAAAATCCTTTTATAAACACATTTCCGAGCTTATTATGTGTCCGATCCATGTGTTGCTCTTTTCACTGGAGGAAAGTCCTGAGTTGGGTCATCATATTTTTGAACTATGCTTTTTATTGAAGGATAAAAGTAGCCTGGTAACATGGACCAAGTAACTTAATTAGTCACACTTATTTTCAGCCACGTGGCACCCAATTACATGATTGGATGCCTTGGATAGGAGCGGCTCGATGATCATAATTATTTTGCGAAAAAAAATTAAAATAAAAAATGTAAAACCATGCGATCAAAAGAGTCAATTGCACGTAAAATGAACAGTAAAATCACATTTGATTTTACCGTTCATTTCTCACACGGTTGACACCATTGACTGTACAGTTTTGTACTTTAATTTGTTTTTTCACCAAATAGTTATGATCATCGAACCGCTCCTATACATGACCCCCCCGATCATGAGATTGGGTCCCACGTGGCTGCAACGTAATGTGGGACTAGGTAAGTTACCTAGTCCATGGTTCCAGGTTACCGTTACCCTTCACTGAAATGAACCATGCTTTTTATTGAAATGAGCGGTCCATTTGTTTATTTTCTCTACCACAGCACAGGAGCATGCAGCTGCATAAATCTTGTAACTCTGAAACTCCAAAAGCTATTTTATTATCTTTTGAAAGATTTTCTTCAATTGAAATTTACAAGAGGAAATATATTTGTCCCCTACAGACAGCAGAAATGCCTGATTTCTATGCAAATGGGGAATATGATCTCAGTGGTTTCGCAGTTGGCATCGTAAAGAAAGATTCGGTCATTGATGGGAAAAACATTGTGGCTGGAGATGTTCTCATTGGTCTTCCATCCAGTGGGGTCCATTCGAATGGTTTCTCTCTTGTTAGAAGGTTGGTCATTGCTTTAACAAATATTTTTTTTAGTATCTTTGTAAATTTGATGAGAAAATGGATGATGACTCGCTTAACAAAGAATAATTAGTATCCGCATACAATCAAATGTCAAACAAATGAATGAGTGCTTTAATACAAGGTCCAACTAGATTGGATTAAAATCAAAATATAGGTATCAGAGCATATGTCAGCCATCCTAAAAACCAACACTTATTATTCAGCACAATACATCCTGAATGCTACAACTTGAAAAGTATATTTTTGTGAAAAATTAGGGCCAGTTTGAACGATTGACTCCCCCAACAAAATAGCTTCCTACAATTCATGATAAAAAAAAATTAAATATTTTCTAGAGTAATGGCATCCAGATTTTAAGGTAAAAACGTGGGGAGCGGGAGCGTTATCCTTATCCACATTTATATATTTATTAAAGCGAATAGGTTTATAAAATGTGGATTGCGCCATTTTAAAACTGGCACAGTCCATGTTATATGGCATTGTCCGAACAGGCCCTTAGGTAAATGAAAAAAGGAAACAAAACAGCGCATATAATTATGTAAAAATGATGGCAATGCGGGCAAAACAGTGTTTTTCTGGATTGTGCATTCTGCATCTATATCTGAGAAACTTTTCATTCCTTTATAGTCAATCAATCTCATCTTCATCGTAGTTGTAAGTTACACCATAGATACTTTCAAGTTTATTTGACATTAAGAACTCCCAAACTCTTACTAAATATTATAGTAAATATTTGCAGAGTTCTGGCACATAGCGGCCTTTCTCTGAAGGACCCACTCCCTGGAAGCACCGACAAACCAATCACATTAGGCGAAGCTCTAATGGCTCCAACTGTCATATACGTTAAGCAGGTGATCAAATAGGGACCTGTCTTGCCATTGAATAGAACATGAATATTAAATGCACTATCTTACCCTTGTTGATTAAACAGGTACTCAACATTATTAGCAAGGGAGGCGTGAAAGGGTTAGCCCACATCACTGGCGGTGGTTTTACAGACAACATACCTCGAGTCTTTCCAAAAGGCATTGGTGCTGCCATCCATAAAGACTCCTGGCAAATTCCTGCCATTTTCAAATGGATTCAAGAGGTATGAATCAACTAAATTTGAAGTTTAGTTAAGTAGCATCAAGATTATGGTAAATGTAACAGTAGATTATACAATCAAACCAAAGCAAACACTAA
Source organism: Chloranthus sessilifolius (assembly GCA_021018995.1). Taxonomy (NCBI): domain Eukaryota; kingdom Viridiplantae; phylum Streptophyta; class Magnoliopsida; order Chloranthales; family Chloranthaceae; genus Chloranthus; species Chloranthus sessilifolius. The sequence goes on along the minus strand of CM037586.1, from coordinate 176,631,224 downwards.
TGTTATTTGTAGGTCTGAATGGCTTTGATATATTTCGGAATTGCAAACTTGATACCAATGTGTCTGCTAATGCTCATTAACTAAATCTTGGATGTAAAAGTGCATTCTTGCATACATTTGAATACAATTGCTTTATGCGTTTTTGATTTTGGAGTATTTGGTTGAGCCTCTTCCATTGTTTAATGAAAAGGAACCACACTCATGGGTCAAAATATCGTCCGATACCGATACGTATCGGACGATACGTATCGGTTTTGGACCTCACCGGTACGATACATACCCTATGTATCGTACCATCAGTAAAAGGAGTAAATTATCGTCCGATACGGACAAAATATCGTCCGTATCGGACGATAATTAGTGTGAATCTGAAAAAATGAAGAAGAAATCAAATTATCGTCCGATACGAACGATAATTTGAAATTATCGTTCGTATTGGACGATAATTTGAAAATATCGGACGATAATTTCAAATTATCGTCCGATAAATTGAAAATGGCGGTGGGCCCCACCATAGACCCGACTTAAAAGTCGGGTACTACCCCTCTCCTTCCCCTATTCCTCTCTTCTTCCTCCTCTATTCTTCCTCTCTTCTTCCTCACTTATTTTTTGATTATTTACACCATAAATCGGCGCCAAATCGCACAAAATATCACGGGATCGACGTGGAAGGTACGTGTATTTCATTTTATTTCATTTTATTTCCTAAAATAAGGTAGATCTACACTAAATAAGTGTAGATCTACACTAAATTAGTGTAGATCTACACTTAAATAAGGTAGATCTACACTAAATAAGTGTAGATCTACCCTTAAATAAGGTAGATCTACACTAAATAAGTGTAGATCTACACTAATTAAGTGTAGATCTACACTAAATAAGTGTAGATCTACCCTTAAATAAGGTAGATCTACCCTAAATAAGTGTAGATCTACACTAATTAAGTGTAGATCTACACTAAATAAGTGTAGATCTACCCTTAAATAAGGTAGATCTACACTAAATAAGTGTAGATCTACACTAATTAAGTGTAGATCTATACTAAATTAGTGTAGATCTACCCTAAATAAGGGTAGATCTACACTAATTTAGTGTAGATCTACCCTTAATATTAATTAATATTATAGGTAAATTTATCATTTACCTATAATATTAATTATTTAAATTATTTAAAATAATTAATATTATTTAAAATAATTTAAAAATAATATAAATAATTATTTAAAATATTTAAATTAATTAAAAATAATATAAATAATTGGTCAAAAATAATATGATGGGTCAAAAATAATTATATGTGACCCCATTTAAAATATTTAAATTGATAGGTAAAAAATAATATAAATAATTATAATTAAGGGTCACATGTAATCAATATGGGCCACATATAATATGGGTCACATATCATATGGGTCACATATAATTAATAAAATAATAAGGTCAATATGGGTCACATATCATATGGCTCACATATAATTAATAAAATAATAAGGTCAATAATATTCACATATAATTAAATTTATTTTTAAAATTAATTAGGTTCAAATATTAATTTTAATAATAAATTTAATTATATGTGATTATATTGATATATATGTATTTATTATAATTAAAATAATTTATATTATGGGATATGTCCATAAAATTTTAGAATATTATGGAATAAATTTCAAATAAATATTTAAAAATTAAAATAATATCAAATAAATATTCATAAATTAAAATAATATGAAATAAATATTCATAAATTAAAATAATATCAAATAAACATTAATAAATTATAATAATATCAAATAAATATTCATAAATTAAAATAATATCAAATAAATATTCAAAAATTAAAATAATATGAAATAAACATTAAAAAATTATAATAATATCAAATAAACATTAATAAATTATAATAATATCAAATAAATATTCATAAATTAAAATAATATCAAATAAGCATTTATATATTATAATAATATCAAATAAATATTCATAAATTAAAATAATATCAAATAAACATTCATAAATTATAATAATATCAAATAAATATTCAAAAATTATAATAATATCAAATAAATTTGATAAAATATAATCTGATATTTTTAAAATAGCAATAATTAAAAAATAAATTTTATTTTCAAGTGTAAATTAGATGTTTACTCTTGTAAATTTTATTTTCAAGTGTAAATTTTATTTTTAAGTATAAATTAGATGTTTATTTTCAATCGTTTGCTCATTCATGCAGGTGAAATAAATAAATATGGTACGTTCGACAGATCCAGCGTGGCAATATGGTACAGCAATAGATGGTAATAGACTCCAGATTCAATGTAATCTTTGTGGAAAAAAACTGCTGGGAGGAGGTATCACACGATTAAAGGAGCATCTGGCTCATGTAAAGGGAGAGACAAGAGGTGTCCTAGTGTACCAGAGAGGTAAAAGAAAATATCGAGCTAGTTTACAAGCGGCAAAGGAAAGAAAAAGTCAAGCCGATCGTGATAAGGAAATGTATGAGAGAATCAGGAGGCCAGATCCACAGTTTACATCAGATGCACCTGAGGATGATGAGGATGAGGATGAGGATGAGCAGATAGCGAGAGCTATGAGAGAGAGTGCTAGGGAAGCACAAATGTCGAGATCGTGAAGAAGCCGATTATCTTTCGGTCCGGTTGAGGTCCATCCATGCACATCGTGGTGGATCTAGTCATAGGCCACATGTTGTTGATGTTGATGAGGATGTTGAGCGGTATCGGGTTGCGTGAGGGCGACATCCGGGAGGATTATAGGTAGTCTCTACTAGAGGCCATTACTCACCCCATGGATCCATTCATGTATCATCGAAAGCTCCAAACAAACCAAATTGAGTGCAATCTCACTTGCAAAATGGGAAGAAGCTTGGAAAATCCATTGCCAAGTTTTTTATATACAACCACATTAGAGGCCAAGTAGCAGACTTGGTACTTCAAAGCATGATTGATACAAGTCGAAGTTGGTCCAGAGTTAAAAGCCTTCTCCATATGAGATATCTGGGCCCTTACTAAGATGAGTACGATGAGATAACCGCCTATGTACGAGCTTTGAGGATGTATGGATGAGAGAGGTTGCACAATTATGTGCGATGGATGGTGGTCCCACAAAGAAGAGCTTGATAAACTTTTTGGTTTACAATGATGCCGATGATTTTGAAATCGATTGATGCTTCTAGACACGTAAAGACCTGGCCGACTACCTCTTTAAACTAATGGATATGGTAGTTAATGAGGTTGGAGAGCGTGGGTTGTGCAGTGGAATGCATAATGCGGCAAACTACAAAGCCGGATTAAAACTAATGGCTAAGAGACGCCACCTCGACTTTGGACCGTCAGACATTCTTGAGGATTTAGGAAAGAGAAGCAAGGCACAGGCAACTATTCAAAAGGGAAAAACGATTACTTCCTACCTGTACAACAGTGACAGGCTAGTCAATTTAATGAGAGCCTTCACGAACAATGAGTTGCTCCAGGCCGCGATTACGTTTTGCAACACGTTCTTAGCCCTCTGAGTTTGGCTAGATATAGGCGTGAGTGAAAAGCATGGTGTCATCGCAAGAATGGAATCAACATGAAATAGGACTCCCACGAGCGAGGAGACTAGCTTGCACCGTTGTCGACCGATCTACAAAGACGCAGCTTGGGCGTATATGTCGCACCCGATCACTACCCAGTGTTGAGATTGGTTGATGGTGATGACAAACCAACAATGGGGTACGTTTATGAGTCAATGGATAAGGCAAAATTGGCTATAAAAACTAAATGCCCTACAAAATATAAACGATACTGGGCGATTATCGACAAGAGGTGGGATGCACAATTTCACGATGCTTGCATGCAGGTATAACATGTTGCACAATTATGTAGTGATTTTATTTATTTATTCATTATTTTCATATCTTGATGAAATTGCTCATATTTGATGTGTAGCACACTACTTGAATCCGACCTTCGATTATCGACGCTTGAGTTGGCGACAACGATGAAGTGTATACCGGTTTGCTCAATGTAATCCAAAGAATGCTCCACGAGTTGGCGGACCAAGGCTATAAGAGATGTGAGTGATCATAGTATCATACCTTATAATTAATAAGTCAAATGTCATGTGATATTATCATCTATTTATTGATATGTGCCTTCTGTTTCATCTTTATAGATTGACATGTTTACAAGAGACATGGGTCATTTAGGACCCTGGCGCAATCCCAAATTAAACACGACAAACCCGATTGGTGGATGCATTATGGAGGTGATGGTCCGATATTGAGGCGTAGCAATGAGGGTATTGTCGCAAACGTGTTCCTCGTCCAATGCGGCGGAATTGGAGCACTTTCTCTGATTCATACTAAGATAAGGAATAGACTAACTATGGACCGATTGGAAAAGTTAGTCTCATCGCCACTACAACATGCGATTAAGGGTCGTGAATATCTGAGAGGACCAACCGTGGTAAGCAATTACATGAAGTCTTAGATCTTCAATTATATGAAGTCTTACTTACATATTATACTAATTCATCTATCATATTCTACCTTGCAGACGGTGATTATTTTGATCCCATCCAGTTGGATTATATATTCGAGGAGGATGACCCTTTGAATGAATGGATCGAAGAGAGAGAAGAGCCCCTTGGATAGTGAGAGCACCTTGAATGGTGGACAATCTTTGAAAGAGTAGCGAGCAAAGAAGTTTCCCAACCACCGAGGCGGAAAAGAAGATTGAATCGTCATTCAGTGGTTGGATCTGATGACGAAACGCAGCCCGGTAGTGATGATGGGAGTGGTGAGGATGATGGAGGGCATGATGGTGGAGGGGAGGAAGCTGGTACCTCTGATCCTTATAGAGATATGGCGGCATGGGACGATGACTCGACGCCGTTAACACAGTTCGACACTCCTACATTCAGAATGGGAGGGGTTGAAGGAAGAGGAGCGTCGGGATCATATCAAACACCATCACCACCACCACCACAAGATGATACGGATATGGGTTAAATGACTTCTAGCTTCGGGGGATTCAGTTTGCAAAATACCGAAGATTCAGCAACTAGTAACCCATACTACCAGCCACAACAAACCTATTCGGTGCCATATGACTTCGTTGATCAGATTTTTGGAGGACCGGCCTTTACGTACTACACTGAGCCTCAGTTTCAAGGGGGCACATATAATCATGGGTATCAATATGGGCAACATTATAGGCAAAGACCGGAAAGCTCGTGCACCGATGATGACGATGATCATGAGGGTCAAGAACCACCACGAAATTCAATGTGGCTCTAAAGTAAGTTTTTTATGTACAATTAAACTTATTTTTATCAACATAGCTATTATTTTTGACAATATATAATTTATTTTTGTCAATATATATTGTAATTTACTTTATGCGTGTCTGCGTCGATCAAATTATGAAATATTGTTAATAAAATAGGCATGTGATCAGCTGATCGAATATAATGTTAGAAGATCTATTACATTAAGTCAAAAATGTGATCTTAAGACAAAAATAAGTTAAAAATTAGGCATGTGACTTGGGTTAAGTTACAAAATAGGCATCTTACTTATATATTCATCTAAATAATGCATCAAATATGTCAAAAATAAAAGCAAAAATAGTTGAAATAAATACAAAATAAATAAATATAATTTTTTCAGATTTTTTGGGATTTTTTTGGGATTTAAAAAAAAAAAAACGATTTTTTCAATGTATCAAACCGATACATTCAATGTATCGCCGATACATTGAATGTATCGGACGATACCCGGTACGTATCGTCCGAGAGGTCCGGACGATACGTACCGGAAAACCGGTATTTTGACCCTTGACCACACTTTTCTTTCATGTTTCCTATTCTCGTTAGAATGCGTATCTTAAGCAATTAATTTATGACCACATTATCGTAATTTATTTAAAAATGATAAAATAATGCCAAGAACAACCTTAAGAAGTATTTGAAAAAAGTCTAGAACAACCTTCGGAAGTCTTGCCATTTTAGAGGGTGCCTTCAACCATCTGTTGGATTCAATTTCGCAGGGCTACCAATACATGATTCGCACATCACTGAAAACATTCTATGTATTTGTAAATATAAGGGGATTGAGTTAGTACAATGCTATGCATTACTATATACTATGCTGTCTATGTTGCGGATAGCTGGGATTCTGGGACATAGTAAGGGAGGTTGTAGATTTTGAGTATTGGTAGGGATCTTCCCAAATCCACCTTGTGGGCCAAGTTGCTGCTGCCATTGTTGCATCTGAACCATACCAGCTGTATTAGTTTCTCCCACATTGAATTGCAATTTGAGGCTTTCGGTTTTTGGTTGAGCCTCTTCGCCTATTAGTTATGACCTGGGTGCTGAAACTTCAGGATCATTAGTAAAAAATATAAGCAAAAAAAATCATGTATAAAAGCAAATGAAAAAATCACATGAAAGAGTGAATCAAAGAAGACTAGAGTACTGAACTTGTTATTTCAAGTTATCTAACTGAAGTGCATCTTGGACTAACTATAAAGTGTTATTTTGGATTTTTTGCAGGTCGGAGGAATCACAGATGCCGAGATGAGGCGAACGTTCAATATGGGTATTGGGATGGTTCTTGTTGTTGACCCAGTAGCTTCCACTAGAATACTCGCGGAAGTACATGGAATGACTTCACCTGTCCGTATTGGCGAGGTCGTAAACAGTGAAGGCGTTACTTACTGGTAAAATTAACATAAACGTTTTATATATCGGATTTAGATATCTTACATGTTCAACATAGGTTAGCAAGTTGAGAATTTTTTTCTCTAATATATATACCCCCTATATATCGATCACTGGGTGATCATTGAGTGTGCCTACTATATGCGGGGTTTTAATTATTGTAACGGGTAAAGAAGGTAAACTGCTACCATATGCAGCAATTTTGTAATTATCAAGCCCCTTTACAGACAGGTCACCCACATACTGGATTTTAGTAATTGTCAGGGGTAAAAAGGGTAAACTGCTACTATATGTAGCATTTTGGCAATTATCAAACCTGTTGTCAGGGAAAGCCCAATTTACATTTTTGGATGTTTTCTCCCTGACATTTGAAGGTACATCTAGAAATGTCTTCTGGTTAAGAAACTTTGTTTGATAATCATTACTTATTAGTCGTATTTGACTTTTCTATGTATAGTTTTGCTGGAATATTATTGATCGTTTTTGTAATCCCGCCTTGATCAGAAACGACTGGAGAAGTACCCCAGGTCCCCAAATAGATGGCATATTGCTGTGATGATGGTGATTTTATTATTCCATGGAGATTTGGTCAGTAGATTTTGGCACAAATCTCTACAGCTAAGCATGATTTTCTGAATATGATGATGTCAATAGATCTCACAGTAATCTTTGTCATGAACTAATGAATTTCTGCCTTGTGATATGTGGAATGCTTTTCCCCCAAAACCCAGATGGTAGAATTGAGTTCCCGGGAGAAGCTCGGTTCAGCTGTTTTGAATGCTTCCCAATGGCTGAACCCCGTGAATGCATGAATGAGTTTCTACCATTGGTTTTGTAGAATGTTTGATCTTGATTCATTAAACCCGTGGTGAATTAAGCTGACTTGAGCTAAAAGGTCAATTTCACCATCGAGATTTGAGTAGTCAAAGGACTGTTTAGTTTAGATGAATCAGATTAGTGCCCCGTAATATATGTTATAAAAATCATATTGGAATTCTAATTGTTGAGATTTCTTTGTAATCTTCTAATGATATTGATGACCCCAAACAGATGCGATAAGGCTGTGTGTGATGATGATAATGGTTATTAGACTGGCTTGTTTCAGTTGTTTATGATGTGGCCGAATCCGACCATTTCTTGGGGAGCTATTAGGCGACCAACCAGTTCAAATGGTTATAGCATATGGGACATGCACTATGTGGACCTGTAGAACGAACCTAAGAGCATGGGGATTTACATGTGGCAGTCTGTTTCATCCAATAGTAGCTCTTTTTTGGACAGAGTTGGCACATGGGAAGTAGTGAAACCTGGGGAGTCAAAAGTTACAATGGAATGATGAAGAAGTGCGATAATGTATCTATCTTTGTTGGGTCTCATCTGGGTTGGGCCATGGGGCAAGAATCCGCCAGGTGGATGATCCTAGGGCCTGTTTAAACAGTACGTTGTAATGTGTTTGGGTTTGGAAGATCTCTATTTGGTTAAGATTCTTGAAAATAGTGGATTCTAAGAGATTTAGATATTTATTCTTAGAGAGAGAGAGAGAGAGAATAACTGATTAACACTTCGATTAATGTTTTTTTTCCAAGTATCCAAACAGGCCTTAACGTCGTTTTTGCACAACAATAGGAAGGGGACCGGTATACTCACCCCAAAAGCTGCTTTCTTACCCTACTTTCTTCAATCGGCATGCATTGACTGCCTTTGAATTAGATGGTGGGGGTCATTTTTCATCCTCATCTTTTGTGCAGTAGATCTATAGATCGTGGGTGTACCATCAGACAGTTGGTTTTGATTTTTTATTGCACATGGCATACATCTCAAAAAGTCACCCTAAAATTATGCTCAAGTGTGATGGAGGTTATATGATTTTAGGGTCACTTTATGAGATGTGCAAGGAGGGAGCCAAGGGGGGTTAACAGGGGCCACGGCCATCCCCGCTTATTTTGTTTTTTCCCTTCCCCTTTAATCTATCTTATGTATTTATTAGGCGCTAAAATGATTGGCCCCGTCTAAATAAATGTACATATGAGTTCTCTCTCTCTCTCTCTCTCTCTCTCTCTCTCTCTCTCTCTCTCTCCTATCTTTTAGGCATCTCCTCTCCTATCTTTTAGACGTCTCCTCTCTCTCCTATCTTTTAGGCGTCTCAACCAAATATGCTGTTTATCATAAAAAATAAAAGATCATCTGGATTCCCATAAACTAAAAAATCATGTGAGTTAAAAATGAGGCTTAGCTCAGTTAATATGGCTCCTAGCTATGACATATTGGCCTTAATGCCTAGCACGAATATATATAAACAAAAGATTTATTTTTTTAAAAAAATTTGTTAACAATAAATGAGTGCAATTTTTATTTTTTATAATATTATATATTTCTTGTTCATAGGCCCCCTCCCATGAAAGTTTTTGGCTCCGTCCCTAGAGATGTGTGTCATACTATCATGTGTAATAAAATAATCGACTGTCAGATGGTACGCTCACAATTCATAGATCCACAATGCAAAAGATGGGGACGAAAAATGGCCTCTATCATCTGATTCAAAGGCGGTCAATATATACCGGCTGGAAGACTGTGGGGTGAGAAAACATCTTCGTGGGGTGAGTATAATAGTACCCAAATAGAAATATCTACTTCTCATTTGGGTGATGCAGGAGCAATTATTCAAATAGGCCCTCATCAATGGACCTTTCATATGATTGTAACTTGATTTGACGGCTTGGATTGTTTGAGATCTTCACCAATCTCTCTCTCATTTTTATTTCTTATATTTTGGGCTGATGTTTGCAGAATGCTAACTCTTTTCCGTACCTTTTAATTTTTTCTTTTCTTGGTAAAACAATAATTTGTGAGAATCTTGTGCATCAACTATGCACATTAACTTGGTGTATAAGCATCTCTGTCCACAATCTTCATTCTTAGTAAGACTATACGAACAAAAAATCTCTTACACGGTTACACCTACTGTTTTTTATTAGTAGGCCAACAAATTCATTTGCAAAGCTCCGCAAAAATGACCATCATAAAATTCAGCTATCGCTCCTACAAACTGTTTCTTTATAAAAGCCTCAATGCTGAACTCTGAACCCACACCAATGGCTACTGTTCTCTTTTATAAAAGCCTTAATGCTGTACTCTGAACCCACACCAATGGCTACTGTTCTCTTTTATAAAGGCCTTAATGCTGTACTCTGAACCCACACCAATGACTTAATCAATTCTAAAATAGCTTAATAATGATTACTGGCGAAATCAGTCATTTACACCAGAGACGAGACCATTCAAAGGGTTCTGTAGTTGTATGTATACCTTATGGCCTAAACGGGGAAGTAGAACAAGGGGTTACCGAGAGCCTAATCCTTATGGCGTAAACTGGGAAGTAGAAGTCGATATCAAGGGGTCACCAGGAGCCTAGTCTCTACTTAATACTGTCTGTTTAAATGACCAGAAGGCCAGGTTCGCTTTGTAAAATATACTGCTTTTTCCGTATCGGGTGCTGGCAAAAATCCGGCAACGAACATGGGTATCAGCCAAGACTGTTGCGTAGTGGCGTCAATGCATCGCTGATACCAAAATTTAATACCTTGGTTGCATACATGTTTTAAATATTTTATTACATTCTTTTATGTAGAATAAAAATATGGAAAATATTTGAAATCGGACAGATATTTACAGCTGGAGATTCTACATTTGCAGTCAGGGGTTTCCACCGTTAAAAAGGTTGACTGCCTTGAATCAGACCACTATGGAGATCATTTTTTGTCCCAATTCTCCACACAATAAATCTTGAGATCATGACCCACCTATCAAATGATCAAATGTTGATTCTTTGTAGCACACATCCCCAAGAGTGACTGTGATCGTGGGCGAACTATGAGAAGGGTTCTCAAGCCACTTTTGGGGATGTGTTCCACGTGGAATCAACATCTGATTGTTTGATAGGTGGGTCATGATCTCAAGATGCATTGTGTGGAAGATTGGAATGAAAACAAGATCTCATCGTGGGCGTACTATGAGAAGGGTTCTCAAGCCACTTTTGGGGATGTGTTCCACGTGGAATCAACATCTGATTGTTTGATAGGTGGGTCATGATCTCAAGATGCATTATGTGGAAGATTGGGATGAAAATAAGATCTCCATCATCCGGTTGAATGCCATCAACAGTTTTAACAGTGCAGAACTCCTACCTGTGAATGTAGAATTTTGGACGGTAAATACTTGAAATGACTGGCATACTCCGGCCCGGAGAGGCACCGGACCGTGTGTTTAGACCATGTTCTTCGGGCCTAAAAAAAACTATTTAACAGGAAAGATGCTTACAGCGAATTCGGTTAAGTTTTTGTTAGTCTGGAACGAGAAAACCTGTAATTGAGAATTGACTATAGAGTGAGGCACTAACCTAGCAAAATGTTGTTCTTTATTTTGACTCTACACTTAGGCTGTGTTTGGCATTGCTGTTTGGGAGAGTAGAAAAGAGCAGTTGATGTTCTTTGTTGTTGCAAATGAATATGAGGAGAGAAGGATTGGAGGAAGAAAAAAGGGGAGGCTCCTCTATGAAACGTGAAAAACGTCTCTTAAAAAGAGCATGATTCGAGCTGTTTTTCCTATTTGAAAGAGCACCCTCCTTGTTTTCTTCTTTAAATCCTTCTCTCTCTCCTTGCGTTTCTTTGCACTAATAAAGAACAACTACTATTCTTTTCTACTCTCCATAAGAGCAATGCCGAACACAGCCTTAGTTCTTTATATTATTATTACCATTGGTCGCGTGACCAAAACCGACGCATTAGTGCCTATTGACTTGATGTGCACGCATGCGCTTGTATTTATGTTTGGCTTTATGTGGTGCCAGCACAACCCGCTAATCGAACCATGACAGAGGGATCCATTTACTTATAATTCAACATTCTTCCTTATCAACCTTGGTTTCTGGTAATAAAATTGTTAGATTGCTTTGAGTCAGATGATGGAGATCATTTTTCATCCTAATCTTCAACTCAATAGATCTTGACATCATGGCCTACTATCAGACAGTCAATTTTTAATTCCACATGACATACATCCCAAGGATTAAAATATCGGAAAACCGATACGTATTATCCAAGCCCAAAATCGATACGTATTGGACGATACATTGAATATATCGTCCGATAAATGTATGGGAACCATTGATACGGTACATTCAATGTACCGTATCGGTGAGTCCTGATACCGATACATATCGTCCGATTCATATCGGTACCAGACAAAATTTTGATCCATGATACATAACACAAAATGGATGTGATCATAGTTGTACATCAAATATAATTCTCAAATCACTTTTCGGGATTTGTGTCTTGTGGAATCAAAATCTTACTGGCATGATCTCAATGTCTATTATGTCAAGGATGGGAAGTAAAAACAATCTTATTCAAAGGTCAACAATTTAAGCATGTGAAACGCTGAGCTAGGGCTCTCAATGCGTCGGGTTAGGGTTGGGTTGGGGTTCAACCAGGCCTGGACCTATTCGGGCTAAGTTCCCAATTTATTTAGCGCAATTCTAACTTGTATTGTGATCTACTCAGCCCTAGCCCTAGCCCGGCCCATAGCTGGCTAGACCGGGCTTGGGCTTTTTTTAGGCAATTTTCTTTTTCTTTTTTTTATAAAATTTGGAAAAAAAAATTTCAAATTAGTTTCCAAAGAGAGAGAGAGAGAGAGAGAGACTTGCTTGCTGAGGGTTGGGACTTGAGATGATAGAGATTGCAATAAAATGAACATCATATTTTTGGGTTTCTATTTATGAAGTTAGTACCGATTGGAATTGTAAGTACATTTTAACGTAAATGTCATTGATTTTAAATCGTTCAAAGGTTTAACCTCAGGATGTTTAAGTAAAATGTTCTTAATATATCATAATATAATTCTTTATTTTTTTATTTGGGCTGGGTGAGGGCTGGGTGTTGAAACATTTAACTCGAGCTCCGCCCGGATCAATCCGAATCACTACATGCTTAGCTCCGCCCGGGTATTAGGAAACGAGCTCATATATAGCGTCCTACCGATTTCATATGAAGAATTGGAACAGGGCACCGGTTCCGGACATGGGGCATGTGGTTTCATCAAGTATGACCTCGTCCAAATATTTGGTGGGTTGAAGATTTGCAACGATAAAGTGTTTCATTGTGCATCTAAATCGATCGTTATAAGATGTAACTGTTGACCACTTTGGGAGCACATGATATAACTATCTTTCATCCCAATCTTAGACGCCAAAGATCTTTAGATTACGATATTTAAATCACATGACAATTTTGATGAAAATTGGTGCTGCATGTTGAAAAGAGGGTAACCTGTTCCAATTCTTCTTTCCAATTATCGTTTGGAACAGGTCGATTTCCATGTATAGACGGTTGCCGCAATTGGAGAGCATCGCACATTTAGTGATGCCAAGAACCAGAACCTATATGGGTGTCACACACTAAAGCAGGGGAACAAATTCACCAGCTTTTCACTTTAAGCCTGTTATTGTGAAAAGGAGCGAGTCCGAGTTCATCTTGTTATCCCATCAGCAGCCCTGATATCAGTAATCTATCAAGTGACGAGAGGAAATTGTAAGGAATAAATAAATAAAAAATTGTAGTGCCACATTAAGATATATATATTTTTTTCTTGAAATGCCACATTAAGATATTAAGTGTGCCACTTGAGGTGCAGATGAAGAGCTTCAGATCTATTATGTAAAAGATTGCATCAAAAAGTATCTTTAGTGGTTGACCAATCGGTCAACTAAAATAAATGATTATCATATAAATTTCTAAAGGGTACATCTATTCGCACCAACCACAAAGCCAATATTGAAAGTCCATTGACTACTTTGACTATGATGGTGGAGATTGTTTTTCACCTCACATAATGGATCTTGAGATCAAGTGTGTACCATTAGATAACCCCTTTTTATACAATGTGGCACAGATCCCAACAAAGTGACCCTATTTGGGTTTAAATGAAAAAGTCCAAGTCCAAAAAGACCCAGGCTGAGTCGGCCCAAATTTCTATCCGAGTCAGGTTAAGGTTTAGTTTTCGAAGTGAAAACTAATTGGGCTGACCAAAAGTACGGCCCGGCCCGGCCCTTTGAAAGGCCTAGCCGAGACCTAGGTGGTGGACTTAGGGCTCCCAATGGGCCGGATTAGGGCTGGGTTGGGTTTCAATTCGGGCCGAATTCTCAAATTTTTCAGCCCGGGTTAATGTACTTAGCCCAAGCCCGGCCCCTATTGGGCTAGGCCGGGCTTAAGCATTTTGGCTTGAGCATTTTTTCAAGTTTTTTTTTTAATAAAATTTGATTGGACTTTGAGTGTTTTTTTTCTAATAAAAGTTTAAAGAATATTAGATAATTATATTAATATTATAGAGACTCAAATATATGCTTTTATTCAAATATTTCATTTCAATTTGTTACAAAATAACTATACTAGACAATAATTGCAAAGTGAGTATAACAGACAATAATTAATATATATATATATATATATATATATGGGCCGGGTGTTGGAACAATCAACCCAATTCAGATTAATCTGGGTTGTAATATATTTAACCCGATTCGAAGACCTGGCCAAATTTATTTGATTGAAAGTACCACTTTATTCCGACCAGGCTCATTGAGAGCCCTATGTGGACTAATAGAAGGACAAAAACAGCAGTTGCGTTGTGCGCACCTGTGCGTACTCCACTTCCACGACCAATAGCCGGCTGTCGTGGTGCTTCCACTTCCAAAAGAGCTCTGGACGGTGTACCGTGTGGCGGATAAGGCGCCCTCGCATTATATAAAATCGACACATCGATGCGCATATGCAATAGTCGATAGAAAATTAATTAAAATAAAATCACATTTCACTCTTTCTTTTATAGATTATTATTTTATTTTTTAACGAAATCCTCAACGTAGGAAGAAGATGTGACAAAATCCACCTCCCAAGCATCTCCGTCACCAAAGATGCGCTTCTCTTCTACTTCTCCTATTTGCTTCTGTTAAAAGGAGGGCTAGTTCGTTTGCTCTCTTTCCCTGTGCTTCGATCATGGCTTCTTCTACTGGCTTTTCTGCTACATCAAGCTGCTTTCGCAGCGAAATTTTGGGATGCTCTGTTCGCCACTGTCCGATTCTTCTATCTGCTGGAAGAATTCAGTTGAGATCGGAAGTTCGAGCGTCGTTGGACACTAATGTTTCCGATATGAGCGTAAACGGTGACTAATCTTGTTATCTAAAATCGATTTTGCATGTTTCCCTTTGATGGATGCTCTTAATTTGTGGAGTTGTTCAATATTTATGGATTAGGATCGTTATGAACCAGAATTTTTGGGGATTAGCTGATTGGTGTGTGTTAAAATATTTGCTTTGACTGTTGAATGATGCTTAGATTAGGAAGCATTGTACGAGGTCGCTTTATTGGTTTCTGATTTTCGCCTGCTAGAGTAGAAGTGAATTTGGTAGCTTTATAGTTTTTTTCTAAAAGTGAGTTTCAAAGGTTTGCGTTTGGATGTCCAGCAAAGTTGCAATTTTTGTGATTTTTTGACGAAAAATAGAGAGTTGCATTTTCTGAGTTTTAATTGAAAAACTTGAGACTTATAAAAAATTTAGCCTTTTGAGTTTTTAATGTTGCAATTTTAAAGTCTCAAGTTTTGCTCAAAATACAGGGTCTTTATGATAGCAAGGAACCTTCAAACAGGAATTGACATCAAATTCCTGGTTGATTTATTGCAAAATGATTTGACGGGAACATGAAATTTTTAAGTTTAATTAGGCTGTTTAAGAAATCGTTCCTGTTGGAAATTGATTTCTCTTGTTTGATTAGTGTGTCCAATTGATTTCTCTTCTTTGATTAGTGTCTCTGGAAAAGAAATTGGAAACACAGTCTTTTGTCTTTTCAAGGAGGCTGAGTGCTTTGTCATTTAAATTGGTTCCCTTTCACTCGAAATGGTTCCACTCCATGTTTCTCTGTAAAATTACTACCCATCTAAATTATTGACATGAATACCCTTTTGATTTTGTGATTAATCAACAGAAGACAATATAATTGAGCTACCTGACAGACTATAATTGGTTTTAACACAAACCATTGAACAATTATGAACTTCTTCATTAACTTTGAGAAGACTACATACTGCCTTCCGCAGCCTCAATCACTTTCTGTTCCAGTTATGAGACAGAAATCACAAAGTTTGAGGCAAAAAACTTTCGAAGAGATCCCATAGTGATAGACTACAAAATGAAACCAAGTCCAGACTGTGGATCTTGCAATGTCTGAGCAAGTTTCCTGTTATGTGCAACTGTGAGCCTAGCATGCTTAAAATCTATGTGTATTGTAAACTTGTCATAGCCGACATTCCAAATTTCTTTTAGTTCATGAAATTAAAATATATTGGGTGGAAGGATGGATTTTTTCTATATTTATATCCTCCTGGTGATATTCAATAGTGGGTCTTTTTATTTTTATTTTCTTTTAACCAGTATATTTGAATCTCACATTGATGTTATTTAAATGCATGAATTTCTTGCAGCTCCAAAAGGGTTGTTTCCGCCAGAACCCGAGCATTATAGAGGACCTAAGCTTAAAGTGGCTATTATCGGAGCTGGCCTTGCTGGCATGTCAACTGCAGTGGAGCTTTTGGATCAAGGCCATGAGGTTTCACTCAGATTTCTCTAGGATGTTTTTCTGTTTTAGCCGATCTTATCCAATAATTTATGCTGATCTTTTCCAATTACCGTTTTATTTGGGTACGTGGTGTTCCTGTCTCAAGTTTTAACCATATTGGTGGGGACAATTTTTAACCAGGAAACAACTAAAACTTTAAACTGCTAGCTTATACAAATTATATGCCTTGGAGTTTGGCATATTTTTAATTGCCAGCTTATACATATCTGTGATTTATACATATTGATATCGTATGCCTTGGAGTATGGCATTGTTGACATGGCTGCACCATTTGATGCCTTGTTCTCTTCAGTCTTCACAATTCGTAGGAGTTTCTTTTTATCTTAATTGGTCAGTGTTGGAATAGATACAGTTGTATTCGCCAATCAGATATATTTCAATTTTTCATTCCATTCAGTAAGTCTTTCTGTAATTGGATATTTCATATAATTATGGACTTGTTCAGATGCATTCTTTGGTATGATTTACAGGTTGATATATATGAATCACGGCCTTTTATTGGTGGCAAAGTTGGTTCATTTGTGGATAGGCGTGGAAACCACATTGAAATGGGACTGCATGTATTTTTTGGTTGCTACAACAACCTTTTTCGTCTGATGAAAAAGGTGAAGTCCTCGTATTTTCCAGAAGTGTATGATGCAGTGGTATATTTCATCGTGTTATGTCAACAAATTTTCTTGATACCATGAAGTAGGGAATGGTCTACAGTAAGTTAAGGCATATCTACATTATGCATAAAAAAGAAGTATCAGTGAATCCCTGAAGAAGATGTCATCTTGACTCTTTATGATCTGAGGACCCATCTGTGGGGGATAGTTTCAAAACAAACTATTCTTTACCTGCAAGTTTCTACTGCTAAGTGCATCCCATAGTTTCTTCTGTACGGTTCTCTTATTTATTGTTTGATTGTGGAATGGTGCTATAGTGTATAGCTAAATATGGGAGCAAATGGACCTGGCTTGCCACGGGCCATGTCAAGACTAGAAATTCAATCCAGTACAGGCCTAAAATACATGCCTGATTAACAAATGGGCTAGGCTCGGGCTTGGGAATTTAAGTGTTTCCCATTCAGGCTCACTCTAGGCCTACCAGGCATGGTTTTTTTGAGCATAAATGGATTTGTAGCCTGATTTCTAGGCCCTTATAATCAAGGACTGGGTATGCATTAGCGGACTGCTAACCCAACTTTGAACTGAGAAAACCAGTGGATTCATCAACCTACTTACTGCTCAATACAATTTCTTGTAGGCCACCGTTTCGCAGAATATCATCCAATACAAAGTCGTCTCATTTTAGAAGACATGCACATGTATAAGAAGACCATTTCGTTACTCGGGCTGTACTTGGATGAGAGCAGCCGCCCTTTGACTTTTCAAAAGGAGGAGGCTACTGATGTGGACCAATTCTCAAGTAACTCCTGTTATTCAAGTGAGGGGATCATTCATATATATGGATCCCAGTTAAGTGCTCCATTGGAGTATGATGAGCATGCTCCAAGGTCCACATGGAACTCCACACGGCACCCAAAGCACGTTTTTGGTTCCATGTAGAGAAAGAGAGCAGTGAGTAGATCGTTAAAAAAAAATCATCTCCATGGAAGAAGTAAACAATTGGCTATTATCAATATTCATATTTTCAAACGGTATTAATCAGAAGGTGGAGATTAAATGTAATTTTTATATTTTTTGAAATTGATCAATACATTGTCCCAGTAGTCCATGTGGCACCAACACAGGATTTTTGGTGCCACATGGCATCATTTCTTAGAGAGCTTGGAGCATGGTGAGGGGCCTCTGAAAGGGTTGATAATATTTTTTTTTCTTTTGTTTTCATTTTTGGTATCAACTGAAGTTGAGTTCTGAATTTCTTTGTTAAGCACAGCACTTTCATGTTATTCACTCTCTGAAATTTATTTGACCTTAATAAATTCAATCCAGGTAGGAGCGACCGAAAATTTACTTGTGAAGGATCATACTCACACTTTCATAAACAAAGGAGGTCAAGTTGGCGGTAGGTTTTCTGATTTTGATATTAATAATTTTTCAAGCTCTCTTGAACCTTTTTCTACTTCAGATTACTCAGTTTGCCACCTTGTAACTTGATTCTCTGTCACAGAACTTGATTTTCGATTTCCATTGGGGGCACCATTGCATGGAATTCAAGCATTTTTGACAACTAATCAACTTAAGGTAAAATCATGCTGGTTTTGTGATTTCTACATCAAAAGTAGATGGGTAGTTCATACTCTATACAAAAGGCATTACTCTGAGGAAGTTGATGTATAGTTGAGAATCCAATTAAGGCTTGGGTTTTACTACAATATTAAGGCTATGAATAATAGCTGTATCACTACTTCACTAGTTCTCTGCACCAAGTAACCAACTGTTCTTTTTTAGTTAGTCTACAATGTGTGTCCACTCATCATGGGCGGACACAGCAGTCCACACGTCTGTGTGACTGCATGACTTGCACGGACTGCCAATGCATGGAGGTCTGTGCACGTCATGCAGCCGCACAGGTGTGGACTGCTTTACCGCCCATGATGGGTGGACACCCATTGTAGACTAACTCTTTTTTTTTTTATGCACAAAACCTTCTACTTACAGTTGTCTGTGCATGTCATGCAGCCACACAGGTGTGGACTGCTTTACCGCCCATGATGGGTGGACACCCATTGTAGACTAACACTTTTTTTTTATGCACAAAACCTTCTGCTTACAGTTGCTTTGATTGACAGCAAATAGTTTTAACCGGATGCAAAGCTTCTGTCTTACATGTAGAAGATTTTTCCAAAACGTCTATGCTTCCTAACTTAGTATACAGAAAGAAGCAATGTTATTCGTGATAGGGCATTCAAAAGTTTGTGAATATTAGGGAAAACTCTTATATACTGTCTTTTAATGTAGCCCTATTAAACAGGACATATTTTTCTATTCTATTCTTTGATGAACTGCTCCTTGTCTTAGATAATGCATATGATTTTGTATAAACTGATCTTTTTTCCCTATGTGTGCTCATGTCCCCACATCCTTAAATATATTCTTCTAAGAGTCCTCAGTTTATTAAATTTGGCATTTAAACTGGATCTTGGTTAAATATATGTGCATATAGTGAATTATCACCTGCATATTGTTCATTTACAGACTTATGATAAAGCAAGGAATGCTATAGCTCTTGCTCTAAGCCCAGTCGTACGTGCTCTTATCGATCCAGATGGTGCCATGAAGGACATAAGAAACTTGGATAACGTAAGCAGAGATTTTATTTCTCTTGGTAGTAACTTTTGGTTCCATTCAAAATTTTTGGTTTTAGATTATTTGGAAATAGAAATGTCTTGCTACCTTCCTTGAGGTGCCTCTCTCTGCATGATTACTAGGAATTATTCATTATCCACTCTGGATCATACAGCCTCTGACAACTATACATGGGACTAAGGGAGTTAATTAGTTTATGTGCTCGTACATTCATCTTTAATAATTTGATATTACTGAAATATTCATTTCCCTCGTAATTTCAGATAAGCTTCTCTGATTGGTTCTTGTCCAAAGGTGGCACACGCATGAGCATTCAGAGAATGTGGGATCCAGTTGCTTACGCCCTTGGATTTATTGACTGTGATAATATAAGTGCCCGTTGTATGCTCACTATATTCTCTTTGTTTGCCACTAAGACGGAGGCTTCTCTACTGCGCATGCTGAAGGGTTCTCCTGATGTATACTTGAGTGGCCCTATTCGAAAGTATATTACAGACAGAGGGGGAAGGTATGAGCAAGTACATATTCTACATGTCCTTGCTTTGGAGAAGTTGCTATTTTTTTTTTTCCAATTACTATCTTCCATGCTTATGTAGATACTTTCTCTACTGGAGCAGGTTTCACCTTAGGTGGGGATGCAGAGAGATACTTTATGATAAATCTGCTGATGGAGACACATATGTTACAGGCATTGCCATGTCTAAGGTTGATCGTCTCCCTTCCAGTTTACTTTCTTTCAGAAGCTCAATTTGTTCAATTTGTAAAATCAACATGAGATCAGGTGACACGTGTAAGATGCAAGTTTAACTAGAACCTGAAGTCTTTGAACTTGTACTCATATCTTAGATAGCTTCCGTCTTTTCCAGAAGAATAACCTAGAACTTAAAGGATTGTTTAAATGATGATGTCAACTTCTCATACTATATGAACGATCCTTTCTCGAGTTTCTTCCCTCAGTATTGGAATTGCTTGGAAACTTTCAATTGAAGATAATCTCTCATAATAATGCATTATATTGTTTTTATCATTAAGGTAAATATTGTAAATGAAAAGAATTGCAAACATGCAGTAAGAAACAACTTGTGATCCTGTTTAGGTGTGTTACTTAAACACGAGCTACCACAACCTAACAAATCATAATACAGCAAGACCAAACTGTAACCATAAACACCAGGACGGGGAGTCCTCGCCAAGCTAACCCACTGAGCAAACCGGGATCTCCCCACCTGATTTCACATCCTACCTCCATTATAGCCTTTCCTCTTCCATATTGTTCCAACTCCCAAGCATCCACAATCTCCCCTTCACCCAAGCAAAATGCCTGATATTACCAAATCATGGAACAATACAATCTTTAGCATATTTCATGACCATGTGAAGGAGCAACATTTGAGAACACCTTTCTACTGCCACACAGTCATGCTTCCCATGCTGCAATCAACTCTTCGCATGTCCTCAGAAAAAAAAACAGTTGACCCTAAAGGATGGCAATAAACCACCCAGTTTCTCTTATGCCACTGCATAATGAATAAGTGATTTACCACCTCCATATGCCAGGAACACTTGACACACCTATTCCTTATTCTCATCGCCCTCTTTATGAGCTGAGGAATAGTAAGCATTTTCTTGGGCATCCAAAAACATGAGTCTGGGCGGAGCACAACTATGCCAGATGGATGTCCAGTTCTGCCTAATAAGCACTCGCCGACAAAGAAACCAGTAGAACGATTTCACCGAGAATCATAATTGCCAGGAGTTGGTACAGGGTACTGATACAGGTATGGGTACTGGTACGATTGGGTGAAAAAAGTATCGGCTATGTTTGTATTGATACATCTTCGGTACGATATTGGCACAACCTAGAAATGAAATAGCTATGTTCTAGGTACGAAATAGAAACAAAATAAACGCATTATAGGTACGGAATAGATATGATATTGGTACGATGTAAATACGAGATGGATTCGTCATAGAAACACTATTAGTGCAAGTGTGCGACATACATGCTAAATGGATACGGCATATATATATTGGTATAACCTTGGTTCTTCTTTGATGTAACTATATATGACAATTATTTTTATATGAATTTTGAATTATAGAGTTTAGACTCATGATTCATTGAACTCATCTATCAATGTGTGATAAAATGCATGATTAAATGCTCTATTAGTAGTATATATAAGAAAATATATTTAACATATTATCTAAATCATTCATTGAAAATATCATTAAATCATATATCTAAATTGTATATATAATTTTCAAAACATGCACATAAAGCTCATTCCACAATTTCATGATTTATAAAAAATGATTTCAGTGTCCTTAAAAATCCATGAAAGTCAGATTTCGACCTAATCTAATGGCTCTAAAAAGTTATTATATGGAAAGATGAAATAGTTTCATATTTAAGAGAGAAGTATCAATTAAATAGGAAACAAGTTTCTTTGTTAATAGACACGAGTTCCTATATAAATTGAAACGAGTTTCTTCTAAGATAGAATCCCATTTCTGCTTAAAATGAAACGAGTTTTAATTATACATTGAAACACATTTCTAAAAACATTTTGAAAACGATTCGTACCAGTCCCCAGTAATGGTACACATAGGGGCTTGTATGATGGGGTAAAAAGGGTTTCTAGGTAATTATGCCAAGAATTTCCCCTTCTTTTCCAACCAAACTAGCTTGTCAGCCGACTCAGCCCCACTACATTTGGGGACAACTCTCCAGCATAGCAAACAGATCTGCTGTTGTCTCAATGTCCCTTTCCTTTAAATTTCACTGAAATCTAAGATCCTAAGTGCATCTTCCACCTAATCTACATGCCATCTTTGAAATTTTTCTAATTTTTGAATGGGACTTATCTATAAAGCAGTTTGAACAACATACAAAGTGCGTCATCTTCCATCCGCGCATCTCCCAAAAACAGCCCCAAGAGAAACTAATATTTGTTTTGAATTTTTCCTGCATAGCGCAGGCTTCTCCACTAGGCCAACCCTGTCCAGTTACTATGTGTATTCCTTCCCCATCTATTCCGAAACGCTCCATATTTAGCTCCAAGTGCTTCAGCCTCCCCCACCAAACACATGAGTGCCATGTTCATATTTAGCTCCAAGTGCTCCATATTTACTCATGAGTGTCATGTTCATTTCCTTCAATCTTCTAATGCCCCCCCACCCAAAACATCTCCCAATTCACTAGGTGACCGTGTTTGTTATCCACTCTACCTTCCCACAAAAAGTTCCTCTCTAATTGCTCCAATCTAACCACAACGGCCATTGGGCATTGGAACATGAAGAGGTAATACAGCCGCAAGTTCCACATCAAGCCTTTTATTAGTGGTACATGCCAGTGTTACCTAGACATGTGACACATGTGCCAAGTGTGAAGATGCCAATAGATCTTTGGCGCGACCATTTCTAAAGATTCCAATACGGCGGCACAGCTTAAGAAAAATAAATTTAATAAATAGAACATGTATATATAGAAAAAATACGATGGCCATTTCTAAAGATTCCAATGAATGGAGTTATCAAATTGAACACTGATGGCTCATTTGCCGATGGGAAGGTGGAGATTGGAGGTGTATTTCGAAATCACGAGGGCACGTTCTTGAGGAGATTCAGTGACCCAACCATAGAAGAGAATATTATTGGGGTGGAACTTAAAGCTATCCACCATGGGTTATTGGAGGCTAAGAAGGAGAAATACACTAAGATTATGATTGAATCCGATAGCTTAATTGCAGTTAACAACATAAACAATTTGTTCGAGATTCCGTGGAGAGTTGGGATTATTACTTTGCACATTCGAGAATTAATGAAGGAATTCGAGGAATGCAGTTTGGTTTACATTTGGTGTGAGCTTAACAGACCAGCAGATTTCCTTGCCAAAGCTGGGAAAGATATGCCTCAAGTCATATCATGGCCAGATCTTGAAGATTGTTTGGAAGTTTTGAAATCTCTCCTAAGGGATGATTTATTTATTGCCTACACTAGAATGTAGTAGTCTCTTTTTTTTATTCTTAATAATAAGGGTGAAGATCCTACAACCTAGAGCTGAATTACCAAAAAGAAAAAAAAAACATATATAGAAAAAATATTGAAGAGAAATCTTAGAGAGTCAATTGAGATATTTAATGAAAAAATGTAAAATATAATCCATAAACCTAAATAAAAGTGTACTATATTATAAAAATCATTTTCTAGGACCCAAACCTTTTATTTAGTAGTTACTAAACTTTACACTATTTTTTTTCGTAGTTCATTTTATCGTCGTCAAAACGATGAGCATTTTGATGGTATTATGTGGTAGTTTCATACATGTTTAGAAGTTTTGTGCTGTTTGAGGAGTGTCCAAGTGTCGGCACGTGTGCCAAGTGCCACCAAGTGTCGGCACGGAAAAATCCCAAAAGTAGAAGTGCCAAGGTAACACTGTTACATGCTCCTCGATTGAGATCTAATTTCCTTCCTAGCTTCCAACTTCTTCTCAAAGCGCACAACCACTGGTTCCTATGGTGCAGTACTGGGCTTGCTCCCACATACTGGTTCTAATACTTGCTGGAAACGTGCAGGAGTTGAAATTCATTTTTTGTATGACTGAGTTGCAAATACATTTCCTGCCAGTTAATCTAAAATATATTTCCTAGCCATTTTGTCAAAGTTTTCTGTTTATCACTTAGTCATCAGTAAATTCTAGGCTGCTGGCTACTATGTCCAGTTGCTACTCCTGATTTTCTTCAAAAATATTTTAACTGTTAATGCTCTAAAACATTCCCTATCTCTCTCTCTCCAGCGATCTACTTAGTTTAGGGGTTGGAGTATAATGCAAAATGATTGACAAACTTTTGTTGATTATTGTTCTCCTTATTTCAGGCTACCAGTAAGAAAATTGTGAAAGCTGATGCATATGTTGCAGGTTTGTTGCTACAGTCTTTTCCATTCTTTTTATTGTGTTTTATGAGGGGCCTTAATAATTATCATAAGTAGACATTACATTTGTTCGACAGCATGTGATGTTCCTGGAATTAAAAGATTGGTTCCACAACAATGGAGGGAATGGGATTTCTTTGATAATATCTATATGCTAGTTGGAGTTCCTGTCGTGACTGTTCAACTTAGATACAGTGGCTGGGTCACCGAGCTACAAGATCTGGAACTATCGCGGTGATTCTCAGTAAAGTTGTCGAATGTTTTCTCTGGGTTATTTATCATTTTATAGTATTATATATTTATATCGTAATGTTCTTTTTCTGTATGTATTAAGATTCTGTTTCTGTGACTTAACAGGCAACTGAGGCAAGCCGTAGGGTTGGATAATCTTCTATATACTCCAGATGCAGATTTTTCCTGCTTTGCAGACCTTGCGCTTACTTCCCCAGAAGATTATTACATTGAAGGACAGGGTTCTCTAATCCAGTAAGGAAGATTTTTTATATTACTGGGGATTTTTTTTAAAAGTGATGTAGACATACCAATATATTTTTTTTAATAAATAAGCCCTTGATTTGCTATTGTTTTTATACCAAATGATTTTCTTATATTACAAACTGTCTTTTACATTTTGCATTTAGGAATTTTTTTCTGAACATCACATATAATGCATCCTGTTGGACTTGTTCTATTCAGCAGCAAATAATTTGTTCCATCTAAAATTAATCTCAATAACCAACCACGCGGAACTCGCGGGACCACTTGACAAGAGTCTAAACTTAGCAAATGCACTTTCTGTAAAAATTTTGCTTGACAGCATGTTTGTACCCTAGGCTGCATGAGCTTATTCCTTTAGGGTCTCAGTTCTTGTTTTTCCACGATTCCACCAATCCACCGAATACTTATACCTTAATTTCTGTACTGAATCAATCACCTTTAGAATCTTGAAACTCACTGTATCTACTAAAATAAGAATATCTATTGATAAGCAGAAATTAGCTTGTCCCACTATTTAATATCATCTTTACCTCATCATCGCTGTGTTCCATCATTCAACTATTTAATATATTATTGTTAATTGAATTATATGGAAACATCTTTTGACGGGGAACGCCAAGATCAACTTCAGAGAAATTAAAAATAAAAATAAATAATAAACAATGTCTGTGAACAGTACCACAGACGTCTGTGAACAGTGTCACGGACATCCATGATGAACAGTGATGAACGTCCGTGGGCGTCGTGACGGGTTTTCTAATTTTTGCAGAAATTGCTATTTTTCAGTCTTTTATTAGTATTCGGACTCTTTATTTCGAATTTAATTATTGGTGGCCTATATATTGAGGCTTGTAAAAACTTTTTAATTAGTTGATTGAATATTTGAATGCTTTTATGCTTGAGTATTCTCTGCCTGAGATAGGTTTGGTGTGAGGCCAAGGGAGTGATTCCCAAAAGCTATCTGTTTATCTTTTCTATTATCTATCACTATTTTCTTTGAATTTTTTGCCTTATTGATCCTTGCTTGTTTTTCTAAATCTCAATTTATTGATTTATATCCGAAACCCTAAACCTTTTTTGAACCCTAAATCCATCAGAGCCAAAGCCCTTTTTTGAACCCATAACATAAACCAAACCATAAGCCTATTACAAACCATAAATCCCTTTCACAACCCTAGTTGAAACCCGTGAATCTACATCAGATCGAAGACGAGCGCCTAAGCTTGGAAAAGCCTGAATTCTATCTGTAGGCCAATCCCACCTTAAATCTAATGGTATTTGCGCATCAGACTGGACCCTAATTGGATTTCGCGTGATCTGCCAACCTGAATTCTCTGAACCTTATGGTATTTTAAGATAATTTTGCGATTAAGTTTGTTTTAATCTACCTAATTTCTGCAAATCCGCATCAAAATCATATTCACACATTTTAGGGTTACCGCCCTGCATCAGTTTTGGTATCAGAGCCCTAGGTTTTCTAGGTTAGGGCATATTGTGTGATATTTCAATTTTCATTACATTTTATCGCATTCGTGTTCAAAGTATGCACGTCTACTATTTGACAAAATTCTTCATCCATTGTAGTTCATGTTTGCATGTCATTTACCACTTGTGTTAGTAAGCCGTGCTCACCATGAGTATGAGTGAGATTGTCGATGTCCTTAGGGACATCAAAGCCCAAATGTGTGCAATTAATAATAGGAGCCGCTACACACTAAATTATTGGCAAAGTCTCAACAGTCGTGATGAGACTAGAGTTAGGGGATACCCTCATCATCGTGAACCCGAGTACGATCATGCCGATAGGTTTCTAAAATCTATTCGGAATGAGGTCCCAGATTTTGAGGGTACGACGAACCCTAAAACCTTCGTGGAGTGGTTGTCTAGTGTGGAAGAGTATTTTGATTGGTATGACGTACCAGATGAGTACAAAATTAGACTAGTGACAACAAAGTTTAAGGGCAATGCCGAGATTTTATGGATTCATATAGAACTCCGTGTTGAGTTTCGTCGGATTAAACCCATCTCTACATAGGAGGATATGAAGGTGACACTTATTGGAAAGTGTGTTCCTTTGACACACCGTCACCTTCTACAGAGTTTGAGAACTAAGACAAATAAGTGCCCTGATTGTCTTAAGTGTCAAGGGTTCAGACACTTTGCTTACCAGTGCTCCATTAAACTTCCCACTCCGAATTTTATTGACTGAAAGCGAAAGTTATAAGGAGCCGAAAAATATGAAAGTAGAAGGGGAAGTGTATGACCCTAGAACTGTGATGAGTCAAGAGGAGATGGAAGAAGCTGACGAAAGTCTCGTTTGTGTTAAAGAGACTTTTATCTCCCTTGTGAGTAGTAATGTTTGGTCGCCCACAGATGAGTCAACTGAGTCACCCACGCACGATTCGACCGAGTCACCTACGCACGTTTTGTCAGTGCCCGTAAAGTTAGTTGTGCACGAGTCCTTATTGGTGGTAGAGTCGAATGCACTCGAATCTTTGAAGTTGGTCGAACAGAGCATACATGAGCCATTAGTGTCACTTAATTTGATCACACATGAGGTGATAAAGCCCACAGAGTCAGTTGTGCCTAAGTCGTTAGAGTCGCATGCACATGAGCGTACCGAGTCCATAAATACACATACACATTATAGTCTCGAGTTGCATACTGCTTCACATTTTGAATCGTATTGTGAGTCAACTTTTGAGTCTCATTTTGCATTGCATGCCGAAATTAAACAGAAGATTAATTCAAGCAACAATCACTACAAATTATTTGTTGATACGTCGACTACCGAGAGTGCATGGGCCAGTCATGAAAGCGTTCGTCGCTGGAGTTCCCATATTCCCGACCGATATTGTGATCGCACTTCATCGGGGATGAATTCTTTCGGGTCCGGGAGAGTTGCTGAGAAGCTTAAAAAATATCTAATAGACTGGGTTAGCGAGCCGGGTTGTTTGGTTCGTCGAGGAGATGATTACAATGTGCGTCAAGCTACAATCAACCGAGATCATGATCATACACCACCTGGTGCCGAGATTGTTTGGGCTAGTTACAAGGAGTTCCACCATACGAGTTTTGATACACTTGATTAGTACCACGTGCGTGTTTCACCGGTGATGAAACATTTTGAGTGGAGGAGAATGACGGGGAACGTCAAGATCAACTTCAGAGGATTTTTTTTTTTTTAATGAACAGTGTCCGTGAACAGTACCACGAACGTCCATGAACAGTGTTACGGGCATCCGTGATGAACAGTGTTAAGGACATCCGTGGGCATCGTGACGGGTTTTCTAATTTTTGCGGACATTGCTATTGTTTAGTTTTTATTAGTATTAGGACTCTTTATTTCGAATTTAATTATTGGTGGCCTATATATTGAGGCTTGTAAAGACTTTTTAATTAGTTGATTAAATATTTGAATGCTTTTATACTTGAGTATTCTCTGCCTGAGATAGGTTTGGTGTGAGGCCAAGGGAGTGATTCCCAAAAGCTATTTGTTTATCTTTTCTATTATCTATCACTGTTTTCTTTGAATCTTTTGCCTTATTGATCCATGCTTGTTTTTCTAAATTTCAATCTATTGATTTAGATCCGAAACCTTAAACCTTTTTTGAACCCTAAATCCATCAGAGCCAAAGCCCTTTTTTGAACCCATAACATAAAACCAAACCATAAGCCTATTACAAACTATAAATCCCTTTCACAACCCTAGTTGAAACCCGTGAATTTACATCGGATCGAAGACGAGCGCCTAAGCTTGGAAAGCCAGAGTTCTATCTCTAGGTCGATCCCACCTTAAATCTAACGGCATTTGCGCATCGGACTAGACCCTAATTGGATTTCGCGTGATCTGCCAACCTGAATTCTCTGAAACCTAAGGTATTTTAAAATAATTTTGCGATTAAGTTTGTTATAATCTACCTAATTTCGGAAAATCCGCATCAAAATCATATTCACTCATTTTAGGGTTACCGGCCCGCGTCATCTTTGTTCTTACAAAATATTGTATGATTGCATAATAATGAGATAACAAAGTAATGAAATTAGAGTATTCAATTGATGCATTAACCAACACTGGCACGCAAAAGGTGGGAGAGGGTAAAAGATCACTGTAACTGTAAAAGAAATGAGTATTACATGATTAAATTTGATCATTATCCATTGTGCTCGGGCCATCTACACTGAAACCATGGCAGTTGTGATCATTTTCTAAACAGTCAACATGGTAGAACACTTCTTGCAATCTTCTTGTACATTTTTTTGACACTTCTTGGTCTTCAACCTCAGGCGATGCCTCATATATAAGATAGAACAAAGGTACAGTGCTCTTTCCTTACTATTCTTCCCTTGAAGAGGGTATCAGGGTCTTGCAGGAAGAAAGAAAGGTGTAGACTGAATGAAGGTAACGTTCATTGAGACATAACTTTCTTCCAGATACAGGATCACACTTGTATCCTTTATGAGATGGAGGGTACCAAATGAATGCGCACTAAATAGCTTTAGGGTCCAGTTTTTCACAATAAATATCTAGCACATGAGTGAAACATAAACATCCAAAACACTGGTGGTGGAACAACCAAAAGAAGATATGATGGGCACAACACACAAAAGGACAATTTTTCATGCAAAAGTGGGCATTCTATTGATGAGACAACATGCAGTAAGAACACCTTCACTCCAAGACCATTTAGGTACATTCATTCCAATCAATAGGGCATGTGCAACTTTGAGGAGACGATGATTCTTCTTTTCAGCTACCCCATCTTGTTGTGAAGTCTATGGTCAAGCAGTTTGTCACTCAACACCATGATCTAGGACTCATGGCAGATGATGGTGAGAGGAATACTCCCCCGTTATCAGATTTTAATACCTTTACAGCGGCATGATATCGAGTTTGAACTAACTTGTGATAAATAGGAAAACAGCCACCACCTCATCCTTAGGTTTCATCAGATACAATGTAGTCAGACAAGTGCAATTATCAACAAATGAGACAAAATATCAATACCACACAGACTTAGCAGGGGATGGCCTCCAAACATCAGAATGAACAAGACTGAAAGGGGTATCAGTCCTATTACTCACAGTGTAGAAGGCTCAAAATTTTTTGGACAATTGACAAGCCTTCCACTGGAATTTGGAATCATCAAAGGACTCAAGTTGCTGGGGAAAGAATACATGCAAACGAGACAGAGGTAGGTAAACAAAACGTGTGCGCCAGAGATTCATGGTATTCATAGTCACGGTAGCAGCAGCAGTAGGAGCTGTATCAACATGAGTGTGCTTGCCGTAAAAGAAGGTAGAGCCACTGCTCCTCACTATCATGACCAAAAACGGTCGCCGTCATTATAATGAGAGATTGAGAAGGAAAAAAGTTCATATTGCAATTAAGATGCTTTGTGAGTCTGTGATACTACTAATATATGGAAGATTAATGGGCATGTTAGGAATATGTAGAGTAGACTCTAGAGGAATGAGTTTGATGAATGATTCCCTTCCTAACAGTGGGAACAAGAGACCAATCGGCTATACGAACATTATGTTGCTTTGGCAAAGGGAAATTAGAATGAAAAAGTGTAGATATACCAAACATATGGTCAGCCGTTCTAGAATCTATTATCCATGGAGACTGAGTTGATATGAAAGCATGTGTAGATCCAACAATACCAATTTCAACCACAGGAGAAGGAAAGATAAATGAGGGAGGGAAAGATAAATGAGGGTCTTCATAACTGCGATGAAAATGGGCAAATTATAATACTCATCGAACCCCTGAATCTCATTACTAGCAATGTGAACTTTATCCTCCAACGCCTCCATCATATAGCAGACAATAACATCTTCTCTTGTCCACGAATTATGCGGCACAACAATACCTAAATCAGTCCAAAACACCAACTGCAGATCTAACGAGCTATGATAAGGCACCCAATCCACTGGATAACACAGACCAAACAAGCTGCAAAGCCACTGAAAATATCTCCAAAGGGGAAAGCACCCTTGACCACACAATCACCTAGCAGAAAGTTTCACAGAAAAAATGGTTCTATAACTAGCATTGCATCACTTCGAGACTCCATCTACAATTAGTACAAGCACAGCTGAAATATCTCACTAATATTCACTCAGCCTTTTTTATCGAACACCTAGTATGCAAGCATCTTAGCAGGCGCAAACATAAAAAACATTGCAAACCCATCCACCAGATCATAGAAGCTGAATAAAGCACTGCACTATTTCTGAAACTGTAGCCTACACAGGCTAAACAATTGATGATTTATGTCCACAATTATTGCCGCACTACTGCAGCCAATGTCTCTCATAAAACATTCAACTTCTAGAACGTACAGCAGCCTCAAACTGCTATATGATCATCAAACCCAATAATATATACATCAAATAGAATTAAATAACAATACAGAACCTGTGCAAGTGTTCACCAGTTATAGAAAATACAATGAACATGGAAGTTGAGATCCCTATCACCACCCAAAAATCATCACTCAGGGCTCAACCACGCTACCACTTTCAAATGAAAGGTCCTAAAAAACTGATGCAACTATTACAGACAAACTTTGACTTACAGCATCACAGGAAGCTGGATTCTCGAAAAATGTGACATAAAAACTGAGAAAAAAAAAGTCAACAAAAACATAGCCTAAATGATAGCTTTCCAATCCATTAAATTCAGCTGAGAAAACTCTCTAGAAAACTGTAATGTCTGGCCCTCGAACCTATCAATGTCAGTCTAGGGCCAACGTCAGCAGTGAAGGAATAATGGAGAGGGTCCCTAATCTGTTACTCTGATACCAAGTTGATTTTACCATAGCCAAGAGATTAGAGTTCTAAGATTAGGGTTAGATCACAGTTAGGATTAGAGAGTGGGCGAGAGAAGGCAAAACACCCTTATATTATAATATGCACAGCACTACTACCTACACACCCATTACTTGCTAGGGACACCTCAACCATACAATAACAACATAACATCTTTTTCTATTATGTCAGTTTGCGCGTCACGTTTTTTCTTGCTGGCTTTGAGTTTGTCGAACTCATCGGCACATAAATGGCAGCCCATTCCCATTCTCTTTCGAGAGCCAATATCTTGTGTTTGGGTCTCAAGAGGCACCGCCAGCATCTAAGCAGATTCCATATCCAATTGATGGAATGGACCGAGTAGGGAATCAGTAACATGACCCACAACTTCATCCATTGACCAGGGAGAAATTGACTGCATGGATCAGTATGGCAGAGACAAAGGCTGAGTCCCTAGTTTCAGATCTCTTGGAGTTTCCGGGGGAGCAATTGACCTAGTCTCGGCGGGCAGGGGCGTGTATCGGCAGGAAGGGGCAGGTAACAACGACCAGCAACAACTATGAACGCCCATCAATTCTTTCTGACTCAAGATAGATTTAAAAACCTACGTGCTTAGATGATTCATATGCCAAAGTGTTGGCGGAATGGGCGCTATCCTCATTCTGTGTTAATTTGTCCATCCGTTGGAGATCGCTCCCAATAGTGATCTTGTGGGGAATTTGGAAGGTGAGGAATAGGAGAATCTTTGAGAGGAAGTTTGACACGTGTAAGGATATGGTTAATTTTATTCTCAAGGTTCTCTCTTGGTGGTGTCTTGGGTCACTCAAGTGCTGCCTTGTTAGTGGAGGAGATCCTTTGAGAATGTGAGCAACTTCGTCCTCCATCGTAGTTGGTCTGTTAGCAGTGTGGCCCATCTATGGCTTCGGTGCTTGTGGCCCCATTATGACTATTGCTTAGAGCTTTTGCCTTTTTTGTTTTTCCTCTATGTTCTTTTTGTTGTATTTCATTTTCCTTCTAATGAAATCATGGCATTGCACCGATAAGAAAAAATATGATGATTTGTTGGCTCTGTCCCATCCACATGAAGGCTTGCCATGTTGACCATACAAATCTATGATGAGGCATGCCCGTATGATTTGAAGATCATGATGTAAAGATCTTTGAGGCCAAAGATTGGCATGAAACATGATCTCTATCATCTGATTTGTCAGAGTCTACTATTTTATCAGATGATGGACTTTGACTGTATTCAATTAGATGATAGAGATCTCTTTCTTTCCAATCTTTGGCCTCAAAGATCTTCCCATCATGATCTTCAAATCATTCGGCTTAAATGGTATTCCACGTGGCATAGATCCCGACACTAACGGAGTCTTTCTTTTTAACCATGTGCTACGGTATAAATCTCGTGTGCAAGTTGTTGCTCCCTTTTTGTTATCATTGCTGTTTTGTTTTTCTAATATACTGTCTCTCTTTTTTTTTTTTGTACTCTATGTAAATAATTCTCAGAAAACTACATTGATACAAACACCTTCATTATGCCCCCATAGTTTTAGATACTTGTATGTGTTTTTGACTCCAGATTATAATGCCATAAAATGAAAATTTCTACCATATGTGACCTGTTCTTTTGACAAATTGTGTTCCGCATCTCTTTTGACAAATTGCCTTTGTTTTGCTTTCAGAGCTGTACTAACTCCTGGGGATCCGTACATGCCTTTGCCAAATGATGAAATTATAAGAAGAGTTCAAAAGCAGGTTAGCATATATAAGCAACTCCCACCATGCACTAAATTCACAATTATTAGCATTTTGATGTTTTCCATGCACCTAGGGTCATGAACATGCAGTCAGTGCACTCTTTGATTTACAGGCAGCTCATGCATCACACTGGCAGTTTGGTTGGTTAGCCTTCATGAACATGCAGTCATGCAACCACAGATTTACCATCGATCCTCTGTTGTTGATTACTTGAATGAGACAGGTTATAATGTAATCTGCAACTTGTGAATAACAGTAGCATAAAAAAAAAATTAGAGCTAGAAGAGAAAGTAAACACCCCGAGACATATTTTTTCTCCTATTCCAAAGGATGGAAGCTTAATCAGAATTCATATAAAATATGTATTACAATAACCTGATGGATTCTTATAAAGATAACTAAATCCTAGTTTCAATCTAGACCCTATGATTAATCTAATCCTAACCATCCAATTAATAGTAAACCATATTTCTTCTAACAATGAACAAGGTATCTCTAATGTTGCCAACTAAATTAAACCCTAAAAGATGCTCAAATAATTGTATTTAAAGAAATTACCACAACAAAACATAGCTTCATCCACGTGGATATTCATTGACACTCATTAATAGCAAAACAAAAATTTGGTTGCATGGTAAGCTACCAAACTGCCTTGGCTATCGTGATACACAAAACCTATCTGCTTGTGTGTAAGATTGATTGATGAGGAAAAATTGCATATGCAGACTACCATTGATGATCACTGACCTTGGTTAACTAATGTTGACCATTAGTTGATAAAATTGACCTATATATAGTTGTAGCTCCGCTAGTTTTGTCAAAGTACTGTATGGGCCTAAAAGTGGAAGTTTATTTGGATTTTCTTTGGATTGCACATCCTTTCCAGGCTCGAGGGAACTTGACCTCATCTTGAAAAGCTCAGGACCTTTATCAATCAAAGAAATTGGGCAGAATTTCAATGTTCACTTAGACATAACTATCTATCCCGATTTTCATCATCTAACCAATATACCTTTATATCATCTAGTCTAACAGTCACTCATGTATAATGTTTGTCCAAAAAGCACTTCATATCACTACTACTTAGTTAGGCAGTTGTTAGAAGTCATTCAAGCTGGTTGCCCTTCAGTGTATCCATCCAACCAATATACCTTATAATCTTATTTTTATCATTAACGATATGTCTTTTTTTTATATTAACGATATGTATGATTGTATGAATAAGAACAAAAAGAGGATATATAGGGATCAGGAGGCCCAAAAGGGACCTGCCTAAAAATGGCAAAACAAACAAGAGATAAAAAGACAGCCAGTGACTAGCTTCTGTGGAAGATATTCATATATTTGATTTGTTAGCATCAAAGAGTCTTGTTAGTTTAGGAGAAACTTACATATAGTTGCTTCTCAATGTAGACATTTGAACATTTGTTACATGCTGCTCAAATACTTCACATTCTCTTTAATTTGGTAAAATTTACATATTTAGAACACTTTTTAGTTTCTAGCTCACTTATTAATAGTGTCACTATATCACCATATGAATGCTTATTTTTAATATCATGGTGTTTCCTTTTATCAGGTTTTGGCTTTGTTCCCCTCTTCTCAAGGTCTAGATCTTCTCTGGTCTTCTGTAGTCAAAATAGGGCAATCTCTATATCGCGAGGCACCTGGAAAGGACCCTTTCAGACCTGATCAGAAGACACCCGTGAAAAATTTCTTCCTTGCCGGTTCCTATACAAAGCAGGTGATGTTGGTTTCTTACATTCTGTCATATGATTGCATCATCCATTGCTACATATGAACAGGCCTATTATGTTTTGCGGTGTTTTCCCTTTCAGATTTCTCGTATATGAGATGAATTTTTTTTTTCTAAGCTGATCCCAAATAGATGGGATAAGGCAATGATGATGAGGAGATGAAATAGGAATAATGGCATGTGTCCGCCTCTTTACAATGTATGCCATGACTGTCCACTTATTAGGCCAAGTATCACGTGGCTTTGAGCAATCCAAATCATGAAGATGGTAGTTCATATATTGAACTAAAGTGGGCCCAAAAATCATACTTATTGAAGGATTTAAACCAATGTTGTAGAAATCGAATTGGGTCGCAAAATCGTTTTGGAATTTGGGAATCGAATCGTTAAATCGTTAAATAGTAAGATTCACAACCATTCTTTTAATCAGAAAAAAAATCTGAAAAGTTATTCAATAAATTAAAAAAGTTGAAATGCATCCAAATATGTCCACAATAAATTTTATGACATGATACTTCTTTCATAAATACTGTAAACATATAAGCCATTAATATGTCTAATTGAACATCATCGATTCATGACTGATGGCCTGAAATGAATCTTCAACAGCAAACACCAATCCCCAAAATTTTCATTGAAATCTTCATGAGCATTTAAGATCCATCTGATCGTAGGAGTCATTTTCAACAAACAAAATTAAATTTTGATCCCATACTAGACAAAGATGAGAAAGAAACCCAAAAATTTAACCCCACACGATATGTAAGAGTATTATAAGAGAGGTTTCTTACGTTATAGAGGTTTTTTTAATTTTTAAGGGCAAAAAAAATAAAAATACATAAATAAATAAATTCTATAGTCTTATGTATCATGGACCGTGAGACCTTAACTCATGTAAGTGGGTTGTGAACCATGTGATTCACTTGAATCGCAAGATTGCGATTCAAGTTAAATCGTAAGATTTACAAGTTGAATCGTAGGATTCAGGCCTCAAAGTGATTTTATGTCAAAATCCAATCGTTTGGCTTGGGATTCGATTTAAATCGTAAGATTCAAGTCGTAAATTGTAGGATTTTGACATCATTGATTTAAACATCCAATCTATGCATTCTAAAATGAACAGTTGTTCATAATTGTAACGGTTAAAATTAAAGTGCACCAATCGTTTGGTTAGAATTCTCTAAAAGGCGTAATCTTTTGGGTGAGACACTTGTCAATGATGGGCTGCTGGTTGAACTACTTGGATTGGTCAAACATGTGCACCACGTGGCCTGAGAGTGAATTGTCATGCCACAACTTGTTGAAAGGCGGCCATAGAGTCGACCTTGATGAAATATAATTTCTACAGTTTCAAATCTATGTATTGTATGATATTACCTTCTATTCATGTGGGTCTCAAGGTCCTCACATGGGACCTTTGCTTTGTATCATTGTTATTAAATTTTTTTTTCTAAATTAATCTTTTTTTTTTAAAATTATAATGTGTTAACTTTTCTTACTGCAACTTGCTTCATTTCATAATATGCATATATTCCTATATAATATTTGGAAAAAGTTAAAATCCTTTTCACAATGACAAAAGGATGCCCAATCATTACTTGTGTGTCCACTTTCCAAGACTGATGTCAGTGCACCACAATAAGTCTAGGTGCAGGTAACATATTTTCTCCTTGTCACAATATATATATATATATTCTAATAGCACTCTTTCTAGTATATATTGTTGGACCAATAATAATCAAGAATTTTATTAAGAAAAATAAAGGATAAATTATAATGCAACAGCCCACCCTCGCGAGGTGCAAAGGGAGACTAGACGTCTAAATCACAGGTGTACATAGTAAGCCAAGCCTAACCAACAGCCCTCCCGTTACATTCATATGTGGCCCCTCAAAATGACATCCCATTTCTCTCTGAGATCTTCAACACTCTAGCACACAAACTGCTGAGAGCTTAGAGATTAGATCGAGATCTTCCGATCCCTGACCTGCTGGCTTCACCCACTGAAAATTCTGGTTTTCTTCTCCTTCTGCAGCTCCCATACGATCTCAGTTGGGGTCAACCTCCCCAGTCATTGACCTTTCAACGTAAAGGGTTCCAGACCCCACTTTGCTGGCAGGCTTATTAACATGATATGCAGGCGTCAATTTAATACCATCTGTCTCTAGGAAGAACACCCAAATTTCCAGAGCAAGTGGGCAGATTAGGTGTGCCACTTTTTGTTTTTGACCGATAAAGAAATTTATTAAAAAAGCGAAACCAATACAACTAAGCAGCGAGGAGCTGCCAGAGGAGAAAAGAAACCCAGTGAAAAACCACCCCAAAATCCAGCCTAACCAAACCAAAGGAAGGTAGGAGCCCACTGCTAGAGGAAAAGAGGCTACATGGTGAGGCAATCCCAATCCCCACTGTGGTGCTGATCTGCAGACTTCTCTCCCACATAAGTTAGGTGAATCCATTAGAAGGCACAGTCTCTAATATCTTTCATGTTCATGGAAACAGGTTTTCGAATCCTACGGAATATCCTGCTGTTTCTCTCCCTCCATATCGACCACATCACTGCCAAAACCATAATTTCCAGAAATATCCTCTCTTATCTTCAAATCCCACTCCCACCCAAGCAGAGATCAAGCTTCCACAATCTTTAGGGAAGATACAGCAGATCTCAAATTTGGACAAGATAGGCCCCCATATTTCACTTTTTCACTGTCTTTATATATATATATATATATATATATATATATATATATATATATATATCAGTGCAATGCCAGAACTTTCATTAAAAAAAATGAAATACATCAGACCAAGAAGGCCAAGCAAGGTAATTGGCCCGAATTTGCTCCCAATCTCGAAGAATCTCCTCCGCGGATGCGATGGGGCACCTTGGGAAAGCTAAAACACACCATAGTAAATCATCGCAGACCAAATTTATCACTACCCTACATGTGCCATACTCCCTTTAAAAAATTATCCTATATCGTTCTTTCCAAATCTCCTAAAAGATTGCTACTGGAAGCAACCTCCACAAGATATCGGACAAAGGAAACTCCAAGACAGTGGCGCAAGATTCCCCTAGGCATAAGTCCGCTCCGAAACCAGCAGTTAAAGAGGCCCATATCTGTTTGGCAAAAAGATAATCCAGGAATAAGGACAGTCCAGCAGTTTCACTTTCATGTCTCCCCACTCCTATTACACACAGAATTAATTAGGAATTGCCATCCCTCTACTGGCACATAATTAATTGTCAGTATTCTGTTGCACTCGCAATCAAGAAAAGAACAGGACCCATGAGTACTGTTCAACAAGGGGCCTTTTACATAGAAAATTATAAAATTATATTACGAGAAGAATTCCTTGCTACCCTTTATCCAAACAACATCATTAGTGTCGTAGACAGATCTTTCAAGCTGTCCTATTAAGGAGGCTAGAAGCCTGTGTTCCTCCTCACTAAAGTTTCATCTCTCTAATATTTCAGTCATTGAGTCCTCTATCACAATCCAAATTTCGCCCAACTGTTGCTTTCATAGAGACCGCAAGCTTGTAAATTTTATCAAAAGTATGACATAGCTTTGATGCACCCCACCATGGGTCTCTGTCCCTTCAACGAACTTTTAAATGAAAGCATTTCTCAAGAGTCTTTGATTCAGCATAATCCTTTCCAACAAGATGAACTGCCTCACCACCGCTCCATAGGAACTGCCTCTTTACCTATTCCAACTTCTCAATTATACTTATAGGGTATTGGAACATAGCCATTAAATAGACTGTAAGGTTGGAGAAGGTCGACTTAATCAAAGTCACTCTCCCTCCAATCAATAGTAGATTGCCTTTCTGCAAGCTTTCTTTTGAACCTTTCCATAATTGTATCTCAAAGGGCTTTGGGGGGGTTTCTGATGCGAAGAGGGAGACGAAGACATGAGGTCACGAGTGAGTTCCATCTACACACAAAAGAATTGCCAAAGCCATGAGCTTTGGCAAGGCCTCTTGTTTAGCAACATTAAACAACACGAGGTCCTCATCCACTGTCTTAGTCAGGAGCATGCTTAACCCTTCCCCAATCATGTCAAACGAGACCGGTGAGAGCAGATCGCCTTGCCAATGCCACCTAGAGCTCATTCTAGTATTTAATGTGGTGTATAATTTAGTATTTCAGCGACATCTTTGTTTAGATAGGATGGGGTGCTTTTGTTGTTAGCAACATTAAAACCACACAAGAGTCCCCCATCCACTGTCTTAGTCATGTACATGCTTAATGCCTCTCTCATCATGTGAAACAAGACTGGTGAGAGCAGATCACTTGCCAAAGCCATTAATTTAGTATTTCAGTTACATCTTAGTTTGATTATGTCATTATATTCTGCTAAGACAAAATCTTGTCAAATTCAAAAGTAAAGCTCGACAAGTCCGATAGGGTTTTGCTAGTCCCTCACGGAGTTCTTTTCAGTAGGGAAATTAGAAGAAAAGGAAACTGAAAATAAAATAAAGGCAGAGACAGATGTCTAAACCAGGTTTAGATCCCCTACAACCAAGAGTACTAGTTATGCCACCAGTTTAGTTTGTCCAAAGGCAATCTCATATTTTCTATAGTCAGGTTGATCTTTTCCTCGTCTAAGAACATGCAAGTCTGTATTTGGGTTTCAAATCTTGTTTGGAAGTCATCACATGCTTGGGTCTCACTTTCCTCATATTTGTCAATGTTTCCTAGACAAACCATTTCAGATATACTACTACCCTATCAGACATATATGGGTGGATTTCTAGAACACTTCCGCACCATGCCCAAATTAAAACAAATACCTTTCTTTTTTTCAGTTTATATTACCCCTTTTGGTAATTATGTGGCAATTTATGCTTTTCATCACCCATATTTAGGGTACATGATGGTTCAAATGGTTGTTTCATGTTTTTGTCATGTCAATCTATTTTGGGCATGTCTTTCATATTAATGAATTCATATATCTATAGTTCAATGGGAGGTTGACAATATTGCGACCTCTAGGTTGCAGGTTTATTCCCAGCTTACCATCAATGAAAAAAAGAAAAAAATGAATTCATAAATTTGGATAGTGCCATAGTGGTAGGCCAAAAGATAGCGCATCCCATGCCTCACCTTAAAAGAAACACTCAATTTTTTATTATTAGATATGATTTATAAGTTGTCCGCCATCTTTATTACGCGTAAACTCTCCTCCTCTATGTATGGTTGTGTACCATGTTACTTGGGCTATTGTAGTCATCAACAGGAAAAAATAAAAAGGAGATTTTGTCAAGCCTCATTCCCTTACCTTTTGGTCACAACTCACAGATAATGAGATAAATCACATCTTACCCCTACTACTACTACTACTACTAATACTAATAATAATAATAGTAATAATGATAATAATAATCATAAGTAGAGGACGTGAAAATGGTTTGCATTGTACAGGATTATATTGACAGTATGGAAGGAGCAACGCTGTCAGGCAGGCAAGCAGCAGCCTACATATGTAATGCTGGGGAAGATTTGGTGGTCCTCCGGAAGAACCTCGCCGCCA
Organism: Chloranthus sessilifolius; assembly: GCA_021018995.1. Classification (NCBI taxonomy): domain Eukaryota; kingdom Viridiplantae; phylum Streptophyta; class Magnoliopsida; order Chloranthales; family Chloranthaceae; genus Chloranthus; species Chloranthus sessilifolius. The sequence goes on along the minus strand of CM037586.1, from coordinate 176,590,252 downwards.
ATTTGGAAGATGCAATAGTTGTAGATCAGTTCAGCCTTGTATGATATGCAATTCATTTGGTTGGTTGGTGGAGAAAGCCAAGTATAGCTCAGATCAGACTCTGGAATGAAATCCATCCATGCTAATTAGGGTACTGCTCTGTTTAAAATGTATGTAATGTATAATATCCATTATTTTAAGCCATATATGAAGGGTATCCCTCAACCGAAAAAGAAAAGGAAAAAGATCATTTCTGAAGGGTTCCGCTATATTTATGGAATATAAATATTCATTAATTTGGCATATTTTAAGGGTATTGCTAGTCATATATGAAGGGTTAGGCGAGCTGGCCAGGGTACTTGCTTCCAAAAGCGGGAGACCTAACTTCGAATCCCCTCCTCCCATTGAGGCCACTCTAGGGATTTATATCCTGTGCTAACCCGGCATGTGCTGAATTTGGGGTGCGCATGTGCCCCTGAGATTAGGCGAGTGCTCTAAGAGGCTCGGATACCTAGGTTATATATATATATATATATATATATATATATATATATATATATATATATATATATATATAAAGGGTTTTGCCGAAAAAATAGATAAAATCTTTAGTTTTCGTTCTTTATTCGTACCTGTATATGAATTTTTTTCAGCAATTCAATTTGGATGATACTTTGTCCCAAATTAGAGTCTATAAGGGCCAATTTGGACAAAAAACTAAAGGTAGATCTATTAGCATTTATCAGATTTCTGAGAGTGCCTACATTGAAAATCATTGACTGCATTGAATTAGACAAGGGGGATTGGTTTTCGTCCCAATCTTCCTCCCAATGGATCTTGAGACCATAGGTGTACCATCATACGGTTGATTTTTATTCCACGTGGCACACATCCGAAAAGTGACTTGGAAATCACATTTTCAGGTCATTTTTTGGGATGCATGCCACATGCAATAAAAAAACTGTCTGGTAGCTACATCTGAAGATCCATTTTGTGGAAGATCGGGATGAAAAATGATCCCCATTGTCTGTGTCAAAGCAGTCAATGGGTTTCAGTGCAGGTGCCCTCAATTCAGTAGGTGTTGATAGAACTATCCAAAAACTAATTAGATTAGATTAATGATGCTTCCCTAAGTTAAAATATCTGAAGTAAGGCTATCTTATGCTATTCATGGTGAACAACTTTTCCCACATAATGATCGCAGGCGCAATTGTAATGAGTGATAATGAAGTGAGGCAAATTGTTTACCATCAAATCAAATAGCATAAGGATAGCCCTCTTTTGAGATTTTTGACTGGGGAGAGCACCATTAATTTAATTCTACATTTTTCGTCTAAATTGGCCCTCAACAATTAGATTTAAGAGCCATGATGATTTGGAGCTCCGTGCGCAGGGTCGTGCATTATATAAAGACACTTCCCCAGTGGTCAATCAACTCTCCCCGTTGAGTGTTGACGATGGAGAAAGCAAGGATCCCATTCCTATTTACTACTTGATTAGTAGCAGCAGCAGAGACCTTCCTTGACGATGAAGAGGTTACACTCCCCAAAGTTCACTAAGGCCCTATGTGATAGCAAGGAAATTCCAAAAGAGGAAATGAAATTAATTTTTTAGTTAATTTCTTGGGAAATGATTTTTTCTAGAAATAAATTTTTCACTATTTGATTAGTGTGTTTGAGAAATCACTTTTATTGGAAATTAATTTAACTTGTTTGTTTAGTATGTTTGAAAAAAAAAATTGAAAATGAATTTTTAAGTTTGGATCATACATTTTCTACTTTCAGTTAGTTTGAACAAATACTTAGTGAGAAAAGAAGAAGAAAAATTATTTAGGAAAATACGGAACTTATTACTTAGTGTTGCACTCACAGTAACAAATTTCGTCGAAATGCAGTGAAATTTCACAAAATTCGCCAAGTTGGGAGTCAAACGAAAATTTCGGCACATTTCAAAAATTTTAGTATTTTCGGTAATTTCAGCGAAATTTTAATTTTAATTTTTTTTTTGAATATATTAGTAATTTTGGAATAAAAGGTGCATAAATAGTTCGCTCTGTGCCCACCACAAGGTTGTGTGAATTGCTTAAGTGAATGTAGATTATATAGGTAGCTAGCATGTTGCTTTTTCTGGCATCACCGTTGTAGGACTAAATGCTAGCTAGAAAACCCTTCAATTTGTCAATTTGTCTATTATAGTTCTATGCTTGAGCTCGCGTCAGTGTTTGACCACTTGGATCAATTGTTTAAATATATTTTTTATATATTTTTAATCTCTGAAACTTTCCCGAAATTAATTCGAAATGTATTAAAATTAATCTAAAATGTACCGAAAGGACCCCCCACTGAAAAATTACCGAAAACGAAATTTGTCACTATGGTTGCACTAGCCATAGATCGACTTTTTTTTTATTTTATTAAAATTATAATCAAAATTAAATATTAACCAATAATTTTTTTTAATGATATTCTATTACGTTATAAATTAATACGATGGTAATCACTATTTATTATCAAGTTACAGAAGTCAAAATTTAAAATTTCTAACTAAAAAAAGAAGTCAAACTTTGACCAACTTAAAATTTTGATTAATAAAAATGTGTAAGCCTAAATAACAAAGTTGTATATGTTAATATCTACTATAAGGTTAGACGTCGAAAGGAAATTAAATTTTTACAAAGGTCAATTTTTGACTAAAATTTCAACATTGACTAAGAGAAAATTTTGTAATGTATCAACAAGTTACAAAATTCCAACTACAAATTAACATGACATTATTCATATATATCGTTAGGTTACACTAGTCAAAATTTTGATAAAATATTCACTTTTTTTTTTTTAAAGGAAATATCCACTTTTAATAAAAACCAAGCTTTGACAAAACATAAAATTTTGATCAATAAAAATTTTCAAGACTAAAGTACAAAGTTACATAATAAATGCTAGTATATACTGTAAAGTTACATGTTGAAAGAAAATTTAATTTTTGAAAAAGTTAACTTTGATCAATAGAAAATTTGACAATGCACCGCCAAGCTACAAATTAACATAATAGTATTCATATCCATTACTAAGTTACACTAGTAAAAAAATTGACCAGATATCTGCTTTTTTAAAAGTCAAACTTTGATCAAAAGTCAAAAAAAGTAAAATAAAATTTGGGAATGTACGTACTACAAAGTAATAAATTAATAAAATGATAACCTCATTGGGCTACAAAAGTTTGAAAAAATGATAACCTCAAGGGGTTTGGCGAGATGGCCAGGTACCCGCTTCCAAAAGCAAGAGACCTGAGTTCGAATCCCCTCCCCCCCTTGAGGCCACCCTAGGGATTTATATCTTGTGCTGACCTGATATGTGTTGAGTTTGGGGTACGCATGTGCCCCTAGGATTAGGCGGGTGCTCTAAGAAGTTCGGATACCGGCATTATAAAAAATAAAAAAATCAAATTGTGTGATAAAGTCAAAATTTGACCAAATATCAAACTTCAACTGATAAAGTTTACATTACCAAAATATAAATAAGGCAATACTCATCACCATCTAATGTCAAGATACATTTCTCAAATTTTGACTAAAGTCAAAATTTGAATAAAAGTTAAATTTTATCTAAAAGTTAAAATTTGACCAATAAAAATGAGACAATGTATTTTAAACTTATAAATAAAAACAATGATAGATATTTTTAATTATAATATTTCACTAATTAAAATTTATAATTTTTTATAGAAAATCAAACTTTGACAAAAAGTCAAATTTTGACCAAAGTCAAACTTTGACCAAGAAAAATTGCACTGATACAATATAAATTTATGTAGTAGTAGACTTTATCTATAAGCAAGTTTTGAGTTCGACTAAAACTAAATTTTGTATAAAAGTCAAAGTTTGATAAAAAATCAAAGTTTGATCAAAAGTCAAAGTTTGACTAAAGGTTAAATTATTGACTAATAAAATTGAGAATCTAGTATCACATTATAGATCAACACGGCAGTATCCTTTTTTGGCCATCAAATCAGAGGAGTCAATGTTTAATAAAAAGTTAAAGCTTGACCATAAAGTCAACCTTTGACCCTTATAAATTTGGTAATATATTACTAACTTACAACTTATTATCATGTATTAGTAGTCAAAGTTTGATTAAAAGCTAAAACTTTAAATAGCTTATAAATCTTTTTAAAGTTTGATTAAAATTCAAACTTTAACTAAAGTCAAATATTCGTTAAAAAATGTTTAATGTAGATAATGTGGTGGTCATAGTGATCGTGCTAGTATGATGGTCATAGAAATTGAAGTTACTTTTTTTAAGTCCAAAGATAATTTTTTTTTATTTTAAGTCTTTTACAAGTAACTTTAGATTTGAAATAACAAAAATTAATATTTTGTTAGCAGGAAACTCAATTTCATCCACTTAAAAGGTTGAAATGATTTCCTCTTAAAATGAATTGGTGTATAGAAATTCAATTTTCAAACGGGCCCACTTAATTTCATTTCCATTTCCTTATATAGGTATCAAACAATAATAATTGGAAGCTAAATTTCATTTCCACCTATGTAATTACATTTCCATGTTATCAAACATGGCCTAAAATGATTTCTGATTGCAGGGATACTTCAAACAGGAAATAAAATCAATTTTGCGGTTTGTTTTTTCTAAAATGATTTCGTGTAGAAATAAAAATTGTTGTTGTTTGACTAGGATGTTAAAAAATTATTTCTCTTATTTGATTAGTGTTCGAAAAAGAATTTAGATACAAATTTATTTGTCCAAACAGTAAAAGGGCTATTGTTTAAAAGAGTGTGGGGGATATGCGTCTTAGTGCAGCCCTTGAGGGCTACATCCGGATGTTAGATCACACGCCACGTCGCATATACACCCAAAACAATACCCATTTTAGGTAGATCAGCCATGTGACACATCATTTGATAGTTCAAAGATAGATTAACGCCGACATAACTTAGTGCATTGAGTTTTGACACCTTTGATCACATTTTTTTTAAATGTTGGATATGCATAAGATCATAAAGCTCAAATACATTTTTTGGGTGGTACTTAATTGATATTGTCCAAGTTGTCGTGACACTTAATCCTCATGCTGAGTACCACATGGTTTCCAACTTATCTAGATGCGACCCTAAGGATTTCGTCTGAGCGCATAGCCCGAAGCCTATATTTAAAAAAGGGCTTTCTCTATCAAGATTAAAGCCTTGTTTGACAAACCTTTTCCAAAACGCACTTTCCAGGTGGTATAAAGACGTGATATACGTTTTGCATCTTAAATAATGCTTTTCAAAAAAGTCTATCACATGTTGAAAATGACATTGTGGAGGAAGCAACATTGGATAACTTATAAACATAACACAATTTTTAACTAGAGGTGATCATGTCTTGAGGTGAAATATACTTTTCACTCAACATTCTCTTTTGAAAAGTGCTTTTTGAAAGAGAATTGTTTAAAGGGCCCAAGGCCTTGCTTGGGAAAACCTTTTCAAAAACTCATTTTTCTAAAGCAGCAGCACGAGGGAACTTCTCAACACAACACCATTTTCAATTAGAGGTCAAGTATACCAGTGAAATGTGCTTTTCACCAAATATATATATATATATATATTTTAAAGAAGTGCATCTTGGAAAAAATTGCCAAACATGGCCCAAGTGTTGAAATAACAATTAGAGAAACTCATTTGCAAGACATCTCAGAGGTTAAAATGATCCCTGCAATCGGTTAAAAGAAGGGAAATTTTCATTTTTGACCTTACAAGTTTGCTTATTTGCAAAATAGGCCGGCTCCAAGCCAAGCCGTTTCCACGTCAACATTAACCTGTTTTTTCATTATATATATATATATATATATATATATATATATATATATATATATATATATATATATATATATATATATATATAATTATTTGATTTTTTCTTAAGGATAAATATTAGAGTACACCTTATTTGATAACTAGCACACTTTATTTGATAACTATCCATACCGGAGTTACTTGTGTGCAGTAGAGTTGCACATCTGCGATTGAGACGCGATTGAGTCGCGCGCAGAGGGATGGTACTGCTGGATTATTTGTCGCGAAAATGGAACTCAATGCTAGTTGGTCATGGGAGCCACATGTTGAGTTAGCGGGCTGGTCCGAGGTGGATGGACGCTGGTGACTTTCAACATGAGACGTTGAGTCACACAGGTGCTGAAAGCACCGTTGCCATGTCGGCATGGAGCACGGGCGATGCTCCGTTCTAATTTCGTGATGGTTGTTGCCTATGAGGGCTATACATTGCGGTAGCGGGTCGGTCCAGAATGGATGAATGCTAGTGATCTTCAACATGAGACGTTGGGTCACGTTGGTGCTAAGAGCATCATTGCCATGGATTGCAAGGAGCAAGTAGGATGCTCCATTCACATTTAACAACTTGTTGGCTGCAAGTGCCACACGTTGAAGTAGCGGGTCGGTCCGAGGCGGATGAACACTAGTGATCTCCAACATGAGACGTTGGATCACGTTGGTGCTGAGAGCACCGTTGCCATGGATGGCAAGGAGCAGGTAGGATGCTCCATCCTCACTTGAAGAAGCTGAGATTTTGAAATTGGTCGCTGGCATATGACATGAGGGTCTGGACCGCTGATATGCGACAATGTAAGGATCAATATGTTGCGAGGGCCCAGGATCGATGATATAGTTGAGCGAGGCATCGCGAGAACTGATTTGAGCTAGGCTGAACCAGAGTAGGGGTCAGAAGCTCGTTGCCTTGTTGTGTGACGATAAGGCACAATGTCCGTGAGTGACGGATGGCTTGACTAAGATCCAGCGTGGCTTCAGAGGAAAGCCAATGGATGAACCAGATGGGTACCTTTAGAGGAAGCGAGTCCCAGGTGATCTAGTGTAGCTTCAGAGGAAGCAAATCCGAGAATCAGATGGGTATCTTCAGAGGAAGTGAGTCCCAAGTGATCGTTGAAATCATTGGTCTACGCGAAAGACCGTAAGTCGAGTTGCAGGAAGTGACTCGAGTCACACTATTAGGTGAAGACAGAGGTCGAGGTACTATAGTGTGAGAAGCATAAAGCTTCATTGATTGAGCAAGGTGCTCATGGCAGGCTCTTGGGTGAAAACACAGAGGTGTTGAGGTACTAGAGCGCTGCAGGATCGTTGAGGGCTTGTATGGTGATCAAGTCTAAAGGTCCGGCAAGGCTGGGTTCCATCGGTTGCTACGATCGAAAGATATAAGCGATGTTGCGAATTTCAGCATTGTAAAGCCTACATCGAGGCACTAGAGCTGCAAAATTTGCCTGAGTGGCAGTCTCGTGGTCGAAAACATACATCGAGGTACTGGAGTTCTACAAATCACACGCAGGTCGAATTCTTGGGCGAAGACACAGAGGTGTTGAGGTGCTAGACGGCAGTGCAGATGAAAGGTAGACTCCTGGGTGAAGATGGACTGTTGATAACCTAGAGAGCTGCGAGGGGCAATGAGTTGCGAAAGCTTGGTTGCTAACGATTGTCTTGCTTCCGGTTGTATGAGGAACTGGTATATAAAGATACCTGGGTGAAATACTGATCGGACCAAGTTGGCTAGAACACTACGTGGGGTGAATCAATGCAGTGAAGTGCACTGCCTACGATTCAGATCCGAGTGTGCTTCGGTGAAGACCAGATTGTGTGTTGAGGTGCGGCGTGGAGTTCGGATGTTGACGAGGCGCCAACGCGCGAGTGGGGGGAAATGTGACCAAAATCACACCCCTATTGCATAGATTGAAGCACTAAAATGCTTTGAATTCAAAATTTTCTAAGCGAACTCTTGGGTGAAGACACGTGGTGTCGAGGTACTAGAGCGAGCTGTAATCACTAATGCTCAGTGCATGGCATAGTGACGGATTGCGTGGTGTGGAACCGAGTGGATATGACCAAATTGATCCAGCGAGGAGGTGAGAAACCTCGGGGCTAGATATTGGTGGAACACGTCTGCATGAGGATGCGATGTGACACTCGGTAGAGTACGTGGGCTAGAGGGTCCAAATACTACGTGTGTTGGTGACAAGGGCCACACACAAGCGTAAAATAGGCTGATTTAGCGTGAGACGCTAAGTGTAGCACATGAGTACACTATGAGAAAAGTGACTCTGGATAGGCTCTGAATGGGGTGAAGACATAAGTCGAGGAACTGATGTGAGTCTTACTGTCAATAAAGACGTTGACACAACCAGATTGGTGGATGTGGCATGGTCCATTTCCTTGAGATACTGCGTCAACGAGGACGTTGACCTTATTGAGTCGGGGAGGATGTGACGGCCTCATTAATCTGTGCGCCAGCATGAAGGCATGACAACCTTGGAACTGGACACTTAGCTAGCAAGAAGGCAAGCAGACCTTGTAAGCTAATCGTATAGCACGCGTGGGTGCAGAGGCACGTGGCCCTGCGATGTGTGCATGAGTCCCTGATGCATGATGCAACGGTGACCCAAACTAAGCTGCGATCTAGTATGGTGGCTAGAAGCGTGAAGGGCTTAGAATGCGGTGCTCTGCGGATGAGCACACGACGTGGTGCCAAGAGGGCACGCGACGTCTTGGTGCCATAAGGCGCGTAGTGCGGTGCTCCGCGTAGGGGCACGTGACGTGGTGCCAAGAGGGCACTCGACGTCCAAGTGCTAAGGCACATGAGGCGGTGCCATGGCGGGACGCGATGTGGTGTCAAGAGCGCACGCGACATCTAGCTTGTATGGCAAGCGATGCAGTGCCAAGAGGGCACGTGATGCGGTGCCAAGGGCACGCGGCATCCGGGTGCAATGACGGACCCGATATGGTGTCGAGTAGGCACGAGACACAATCACGACGTAAACGTGATGCGGTGCCATGAGGGTACGCCATGTGGTGCCATGAGGGCACGCGACATGAGGCCATGAGGGCCTTGCGACATGGTCGCAACACAGACGCGACATGGTCGCGACACAGTGCTATGTTGGACATGAGGCCATGAGGGCCTCGTGACGTGGTCGCGATGCGGACGCGACACGGTCACAAGGGACGCTGATGCGTGACCTCACAAGCCATGTGGGCTTGGAGGATGGCACTGAGTGCCACGGTCAGAGGATCATGTGCCATGTTTAATGGCAAGACATCACCTTTGCAGGTGTGTGCTACGGGCAGGAGGTCGTGTGCCATGGTGGTATGACAAACCAAAGGGTTTAAGGGTTTTCTGCTACTTTGCCTAAGTTGGTCTTTGGACCATATATAGGGGGAAGGGAACTATGGAGCTATTCTCCCACACATGGGGCCTTGCGTTGCGGAATGAGCGCATGTGCTTTCTAGGTTAGTGAGACGTTATCTTAAGATAACGAGCCGTTAATGTAAGATAGTGGACCGCTATCTTAAGTTGGCAGCCGCGAATGTAAGATAGTCGGACGCTATCTTGCCGCGATCTTTTTTTTTTTTTTTTTTTTTTTCTAATTTACGATTATTTGATTTTTTCTTGAAAATAAATATTAGAGTGTACCTTATTTAACAACACGTATCACTTATCTAAACTAAAACACACTTTATTTGATAACTACCCTACGTCAATTATCTAAACCAATTGTTATAATCTTATTTATTTAAATCAAGTGTAATCACTCACGATTATATTTGTAATCTTATTTATTTAGCAAGTTATTTATTATTATTATTCTTTTAATTTATGGGACGCTATCGTCGATAAATTTTGTTTTAATCTTATTTATCTAAACCAAATATAACCACTCACAATTATATTTGTAATCTTATTTATATCGTATTTATCAATCTTCTTCTCTTTCATCTTTTAATTTTCTTCTGTATTTTATATATAATAAAAAAATATAATGAAAAAACATATATATATATATATATATATATATATATATATATATATATATATATATATAATGAAAAAAATATGTCGATATTAACCTGAAACAGCTTGCTTGAAGCAGGCCTATTCTATAGGGCCGTTTTCATAATTGTATGGCCAAAAATGCAAGTTTCCCTTAAAATGACTTTGCATGAAAATTGAAACTTGAGTAAGTTTATATGTAGAGTTCACAAAATTCCTTTTTATTTCCTTCAAATTTTATCAAACAAAAAGAGATACAAACTCGTCCATGTTTATTTCAGTAACATATACTCACCATCCATAGATCACAAAACCCCACGAACGAGCCTAACTTGTACACACACTAATTCACTAACAAAAACACTTCATTGAAATCTACAGACTATTAGATCCACCTGAATCCTTCTCAATAGCAGCAGTAGCAGCACTCAAATCCTCATCCAAGAAAATATCCCAATCCCCATCCCACCTTATAAAAAACTCAGTATCCTCATAATACTTGACCCTGTGCACATCCCCTGCCGGCGTAAACAGATAATCCCCAATTACCAAATCATACTTCTCCTCCTTACTCAAATTCCAAACCCTCTTCTTCCCCTTCATCACCACCAGATCATGCCCGAACGTATGGTGATGCGCCGGCTCCACGCTCCCCGCTGTAAACCTAACGATCGCTGACGTCGGACTCTCCCTCACAATCTTCATCGATCCGCCCGGCATTATCTCCACTTCAGTGAACTCCCTGCCCTTGCTCAAGCAGCATATCGCGCACAAGCCAGCCGGTTTGTTGGGGATATTCGCCATCTCGTCGAGCGAGGTATCGAGAAACTCGCCGAGTTCCTTCGGCCAGGGCTCGTTACCTGCATAATCACCAAGTTCGGATTTCGGAGAGAGAAAATAAAAATAAAAAAAATGAATAAAACTAATAAGTGTAACAAAAAAAGGTCAAAAATATAAAAAAATACGATTTCTTTGATAAAATCGCGAATTATTGGGAAATTTTTAAAACACAAGACTTTTGATAGAACCGCAAATTCGCGATTATAATTGGATTTTTCAAAAAAATCGAAGAATTTGGTGATTATTTATTTTCTTACCTGAAGCGGGGCAGGGGGATTTGAAGGGGGTTTGGAGCCAAGCGTCGACAATCTTTTGGCCGTCCTCTGGGGTCGTCTTCATGCCACCGACGGCAAGTACGTTGCAGTCGTTGATGGATCGGGTGTTGGTGGCTTCTTCGACGGTGGTGCATGTGGCCGCGTAGACGCCAGGGAATTTGTTGGCGAAGATGGAGACGCCGGTGCCCGTGCCGCACGCGAGGAGTCCGCGGGTTTCTGTGCCGGATCCTCCCGATACGGATCGGAGGGCGGAGATCCGGCGGCCGATTTCTTGACCGACGGAGTAGTATTTGCCGGTTCCGATATCTTCGACTTCGATTCCGAGGGATCTCAGATGGGAGACGAGGGAATCCTTGAGCGCACACCCGAAATCGTCGGCTCCGGCTATGATTTTGATGGGGTGTTTGGTATCCTGCGCCATTTGAGACCAGGCGTATTTTAGACTTAAAGCTTACTTGAGGGAGTGAGAGACCGATGGATCGACGGGGCCGACCTGGATGAGGATATATAAATGAGTGGGTTGACATAAATGCCCTTGCTTTTTTGGTCTCAAATATCTAATGAAACCAGCTGCAGTAATACATCCAAGGGGTAGCCTCGGAATCACAACTATCCTTATCCCCTTAACCAAGATTCTCTAATAACAGCCGTAAACTATAACTTCAATGACCGATATATACCGGCATATCGGCCCGGTCGAGGTCTGAGTATATGTATCTTGCCGATATTTAAACACTTTTTCTTTTAAAATAAAATATTAAAACATATAAAATAATAATTTCTTGGTTAAGTGGGCATTTGTAGAAATATGACTGATATTTAAAATCATGGTCGATACTCTATTTTTTACTTCCTTTTCGCCCCTTAAAAAGATGGGAATTATCCTTTCAAAAAAACAAAAGAGGGAAATATGAGTGACACCTTATTTTATTTTATTTTTGATTAATCATAGCATAACTTAAAAATTCGGAAAAATTTGAAAAAAGGGATCTATTCGAAAAGGTTTTAAGCTATTATCTCGAAAAAATAAGTTTTAGGTAAAAGAGATTTCATGAAAATTGAGGGTTTTAAGAGATGTGAGATCTCAATATTGGCACATGTGGGTGAGTCTTGTTCTTAGGAAATGACATCACTACCCTCTTAGAAAAAGGAAAGTTTTTTTCTTTCTCCCTCTCTGCATCTAGTGATGACTTGGCATGAAAGATTGTCGGAGCAGGTGAAACTGCCCCTTTAAGTCTAAGATCTTCGGTAGTCGACCGTAAAATAGAACCCATCGCTCATCACCGGCGAGCAAGACCTTTGGTGGTCGGTGGCAAAATATAAAACCCATCGTCCATTGTCGGCAGACTCCAACGATCAAAATTTCGATTGAATTTGATCCTCATACAAAACTAACCGAGATTTCGGTCCAAAATTTTGGTTTTGGTGGGGACCGAAACCGATAATTTCGGACAAAATTTCGATCATTTCGGCCGAAAATTTGATCATTGGCGCACTCCCTTCTTGGCACGAAAGATCGTCGGAATCTGACGACAGAGTTGAAGGAGAAGGCACAATTTTTACAACTCCGGCTATGTTCTCGTTCTCCTCATCTGAAAAATTGATCGGAGCATGCGAAGCAACCCCCTCAAGTTCAAGATCTCCAGCGATCAACGAAAAAATAGAACACATCGCCCATCGCCGGTGAGCAACTGGGGTCACTCCCTTCTTGGCGCGAATGATCGCCAGAATCTTACGACAGAGTCGGAGGAGAAGGCAAAGTTTCTGCAACTCCGGTCATGTTTGATGAGTACTGAAAAATGAGGATATTTCGCCCCTAAATACCTATATTTAGCTGTCCGATGAAGGCTATCTGATGAGATTGATTAGATTTGAAGTGTTTCAGGTAAATACAAGCCAAGTATAGAAAACAGTACAAGAATTCTGAATATAATGCCAAAACACTGCAACTTCGGGTAATCAAGAACTTGGTGTGACTTGCGGCTAAATTTAGACCTTCAAGACGGACGAATTACGAAATTGTCAAAACATGAAAGTTGTAGATATTTTCGTCAGCTTTCCAACGGCGTAAGAATCGTCTCAATCCGAGTTCGGGATAAAAAGTTATGGCCGAAATACCGAAGTAGTGTCTGAACCACAGGAAAGTGCTGAATTTCACGGATTTCTGGGGTCGATGCATCGACCCTACAGGTCGATTAATCGAGCCAGAATTTCAATCTGACACGAATCTGACACAAAAAGTCTATTTTTTGGGACTCTTGGTCGGCTCGATGCATCGACATCCATTGGTCGATTAATCGACTTTAAAAGTAGCTTGGGAGACTTCCATATTTAAAGCGACTCAAACACTTTGGGGAGGGAGAGATCTTTTTCAGCATTAGAATAACGTAGGAGATTAGAATTAGAGTTTTTTTTTAGAGAGTTTTAGTTTTTAGTGTTCTTAGTTTTTAGCCATTGTTTTTCATAGTTGGACCTAGAAATAGGGAAGTTTTATTATTTCTTTTTAAGAGCTTTGTTCCCTTTAATTTTTCAGTGCTCATTCCTTCAGTTCATAAATTTTGTTCAAAGTTTATTTCCTGCATTTATTTCGTTTCTGAAGATTATCATCCGTGTGGATCAACGTAATTTATTTTGAAGTTTGAGGTAATTTTAATTAATGTTATTTTCCGTCTTTATTTATTTATGTCATTTACTTACAATATGTGTGGCTAAATTTATAGGGATGGGGATCTAATGATTCCCATCCGAGGGATGTACTTTTAATAATATAAATTTAGGATTAAAATATGAGATTTTACTTTATGGTTGTTGTGCTATCATGAATGGATGAAATCTCCACCACTAACCGGGATCGCGTGTGCCGAGTCATGCCCGGGATCTCAGATCTGTGACAGTAATTTTACCCAATCATTGTTATGGTCTTTTTGTTTTCATCGTGTGGATCTAATTACGATTATGTTCTGGGATCGAGTGTGCCGAGCCATGCCCTGGATCTTGGTTCAGAATGGTAATTTTATCTTAAATAATCCTAATCAATAAAGTGTGCCGAGCCATGCCCTTGATTTCAGATTTGTAAGTGGTATTCTTGTTGGAATTTTCACCCACCTTGGGGATGATTTTTATTTGAACCTGAGATCATGTGTGCCTAGCCGTGCCCTTGATCCCAGATCTATATATATGAAAATCATCTAAGTCCTGATTGCAGGGATGCAACGTGGAACCTATTAGGGTGTTGACCATTGATCTTCCATAAAAGATGTTTGTTACCAATGAAATATCTCATAATTTAATCCTTAGATTTATATTATAGGAAGAACGGACCAAAGATGAGAGGATTTAGTATCTTCATCTTTATCATCATTTTCACTTTTATTTTTGAATTATCAATTGAATTTCAGTTTGTAGTCATTAATTATCATCAACCGCTTAAATCATAAAACTGGTAGAATACTGTTAGATCTTAATAGATTTCTAGAATTGCTTGTCTCTTTTAGATATTTCAACATTAGTTCTCGTGGGAACGATCTCGTACTCCGCACCCACTATATACAAACCGATTCGTGCACTTGCGAGTAAAACATTACATTAAAAATAACACATCAATGTTCTCATTCTCCTCATTTGAAAAATCAGTCGAAACAGGTGAAACAACCCCTTCAAGTCTAAGATCTCTGGCGGTCGGCGGCAACATAGAATCGTCGTTGACTACGGAATCCTGGAGCCCAACATCTAAATAATCATGATCGTTAGTCATTGCAGGATCTCCGACGACACCATTGGAAAACTCATCGATATTTGAAAATTCGCCAAAATCTTAAGGGGCCTTGGGATTAAAAATGAGGGTAGTGATGCTATTTCCTAAGAATAAGACTAACCCCACAAGTCTCATATATTGGGATCTCACATCTCTTAGAACTTCCAATTTCTGTGAAATCCCTTTTACCTAAAACCTTTTTTTTTTTTTTTTGGGTATAATAACTTAAAACCTTTTCAAATGGATCTCCTTTTTTTAAAGTCCCCAAAAAATTCCTCCCTCACTTCAAATTTGTAAACATCTACTTATCCTTGTACTGAATTACTAACAAGCCTCCCTTACTTCAAATTTGTAAACACCAACTTATCCTTATTGATACTAAATTACTAACATACCGAATAATTTAAAATCGCGGACAAATTTTCACATGCCATCGTTGCAGATTTTATAGTCGTAGTACAGTCATGTTTAAATCCAAATAAGTCATTCTCAGCTTTTAACAAGAAAAAATTGTTTCGCCTTACACAATTTTATCCAGTTGATTTTTTGATAGTAGATTTCATGCACTTGACAATCAACTTTAAACTTATATTATTGATATGTGCTCTAACATTGAATTTTAAAAGTGAAAGGGATTAGTGAGTTTGCCCAAAAGATGGTCGAGACAAAAAAAAAATTGTATATCTACTGGTTTACTTACTCATAACATTAGCGTTAATCCTACCAGTTGCTACTACCACTGTTGAGAGGGCATTTTCTGCTGTGCATGTTGTGAAGAATCGGTTGCATAATCGAATGGGAGATGAGTGGTTGAATGATTGTTTAGTCACATATATTGAAAAATATATTTTTAATAACATCAACAATGAGATAATCATGCACCACTTTCAGAACATGAAAGATCATCGATGACAACTGTAATAGAAATTTTCATTTGATATTGTAAAGTCACTTTGTTTTTGAGAAATCAAGAATCAAATATCAGTTGTCATTTTTTGTTGAAGCTTATTCAATTTTTTATATTTTGTTGCTATTTAATTTATACTTTAATGTTGTTCTTGATAAAAGAATTATGGTATAGCAACTACTAAAATATATTAACAACCATGGATAACCCTACAAGAAGAAAATCTTGACTACTCCCCTGGTAGCACTACAACAGGGCACGTCTCTGAGTTCCTCGCTTTCATTGGGCTAGAGCCCAACTCTCGCTAAACTACAGTGAGCCCAACTCTCGCTCAACTACAGTGGCCCGTGTCAACAATGGCATGTGTAAGCTCGCTATTGATGCACCCTTAAGTACATTTGTATATAGTCACCAAATTTGCCGACTTTTTGAAGAAATTGCGATTAAAAAACCCGTTCCTTTCACAATTAAAATGCATTTTTTTTTTCAAAAAAAAATGTGATATTTGCATTTTAAAAGCCTTTTTTCGCAATTATTTCCCAATAATAGTGATCGGGTAAAGGGTTTCAGAATTTTTTAATTTTTTTTCATTATTTTTTTCCCTTTGTTGTTCTGACGTTACCGATTATTTCTCCTTTTTATGTTTTTTTTCCCGAACCGACTTGGTAACCATGCATTTGTAGTGATCGTCTGCTTTTCTATGACCTATCCCTAAGTCGAAGTTAGTTGAGGCTCCTACTCTACAAGTTTGACTGCTTTAGTGCAATTATAGCACGCTTCTATGTGTCTGTAGTTTGTTCTACAGCAGTCTGGCATAATCGCATGAACTCTTCGCATATGCCACTTGATATGGCCTGGGACATAGAGAACGCCCCAACTTTAGGCATTGGTGGCTACAGAAGTCTTCGCATACTTTGTCCTTCAAACCATTCTTGCTCCAATAGGACTTAACCGGTGCCTTTGAACTGCTCAGTGCTGGTTTCATCTTGGTGGCACCATTTACCCCAAACACCGTTAACCACTCCCCAGCAACTTATGTAGAATTTAGGTTTTGCAGCACTTCTCTCCTCTACAATTTTTTGTGCCATGATTTGATGCCTTAAGAAACTTAATATAATTTGTCGTTCTCTGACGTCCCGAATGTCTAGGATGTGGGTAAAAATTTGCTTGGCAATCGTCTTAAAATTCTTTGCATAATGAAATTAGTATATCGATGGTGAATCAACAGCATTAGACATATTTCAGTATTTATAACAAGCAAGCCTCCATAACTTGGCATCACCGCTTAGGTACACAGTCCTGGTAAGTTGGTAGTGACCTTGGCTTCCTCTAAATCAGGTCATACAAAGTAAGAAGGGCACTTTAGAAAAACAACCTTGAAAAACAAACGTTTTAGCAAAACAACCCCGAACTTAAACGTTTTTAAAAAACAGTGCTTCACGGTTTCCAGAACTTCAAAAAGCCGTGAAAGCACCGTTTTTTTAAAAATTAAAAAAAAAAGGTGTTTTCACGGATTTTTGAAGTACCAAAAATCATGAAAGCGCTGTTTTTTTTTAAAACGTTTCAATTCGGGGTTGTTTTGCTAAAACGTTTGATTTTTAAGGTTGTTTTCCTAATTATCCCAATTAGGAACTCTTATGGCTGGAAGACTCTCACCCGATAAGGATTATATACTTGCCCGCCTGTACTCATCTCCTTTGTAAGGATGTTCATTGTAGCAATAAGTACTTTAGCAAATTTCACTGTGGCCCTAACGTCATCTGGGAGGACGCCCATGTTCTCGGCTAGCATGTCGTGAATTTTGTAGAGGAAGGCCAATTGTTCAGCTCTAGTGTAACATTCTAACAATGTTGTTGAGTTGTTCTATCTGTGATTCCATGTCCTTTATGCATTTCTTGTTCGTCTGGGTGTTCCAATGAACCAATTCCGTTGCCTCAATTTTACTTGCTGACATTCCAAATATTTTTGTTTTTTTTTATCGGTAACTGAATTCTCTTTAACAACAAGAAAGTAAAAAGTACAGAGAGAAAAAAGTAACAAGAAGTTGCCCAATAACCCCCTACTCACCCTACCAACAAGGCCACCCAAGGAAACCAAATCAAACCTCAAACTGGAGCCTCTACATCTGCGTAGTACATAGATTCTCCCAGTCTTCCATAAAATCCCTGCCCTCTCTCTCATTCTTTGACACAGAGATACACCCACTGAACTGCTAAATCTCTAGCAAGCCTTGGGACAAGGAGAACCGGGGTGCTGCTTTCTTCGGAGAACCCTTTCATTCCTTTCGAGCCAAATGGTCCAGATAACACAACAAACACCATAATCTTCCAAAACCTTCCTTTGATCCCATCAAAATTGACTCCCTTCACATTGCAAGAATCTGAGCACAAGCTTGGGGAGACATTCCAAATCTAGTCATGACTGAATGATTAGTTGCACTCCCAACTTTCCCTCTTGGAAACTATGCTCCGATACCAACTTTATTGAGATGACTCAATGAGACCCAAGCTCTATATAGCACTTGTTCGCTCTAAAAGCCCAAGCCAGCCTAAATTATACATTGAGGGCCCAAGTTAGTTTGCGATTTGGTCCGACAACCAATTCAATGTGTATAACATCACTTTCCTATTTTATTGAGTGCAACACATGCTGCCCAACCCACACTAGCTCCATACACAGTGTTAGCAACAAGCCACAACTACAAGGTTAGCGCCAACCTTAAGACACACCAAGGATTAAAATGAGATTTCAATGACCCTCTACCACATTAAAGCTCACGTGCACATACCAACCTAGAATACTCGGGCTTGACATGCACACAGCACAATAGCACTCACTACTCATAAGCACCAAGCTTCCCACCCTCACATTTTAGAAACTAGCACCAGAACCTCAAATATATTGGTTTGAGATATTTTAAATCACTCAGTTCCGCATCACATTTTGCCAAGGAATATTATAAATGGTGGACAATTTGTGATGAACAATGTTGCAGACAGCTTATGTGGTGAGACATGACTGACTGTAGTGTTGGGGCTCTACTATGTGTGCAGCCAGGCATGTTGCGTCACATTAGCTGCCTGCAAACTTGTCTGTGCAAAATTGCTCTATAAAAAATTGTTCACTTTTGCCAATAATAATGTAGGTCTTATGAACACCCAAATCTTGGGAGAATGGAATAATCCATTGTTTTTTGGCAAAAAAATTCGTAGCAATACTTATTCTAATAAGTGAACGCATGCAATTAATGATAGCAAAAGCATCATGGCAATTGGAGGGTAGAGACTATTATGAGCAAGAAAGCACTTAAGGTGTGTAATAGTCCTTGAGTATGCTCCTCAAGGTCGTGAGAACGAAATGACTGCTCTTCTGCTATAGATGATACCACGTAAGGTGTGTAAATCAGGAAATACTTGTGGCATGGTGGGGCGATGACACACATACAGATGTCCAAGAGCAAGTTTGGAACACCCGATGTTATTAAAATAATAGTAATAATAATAATAATACCAGCGCTAGTCACGTTTTCATTGTTGTGATAGAGACGGGTGAGGACTGAGATGTCCTGAATTGATTTATGGGAGAGCTTATCTCGATAAAATCTTGAGATATATAGAGGCAAATAGTAATCTCAGTCGATCTATTTATTAACTGCGGGGTCTTCAGGCTATGGATCAGGTTGCATAAAGTAAGGTGACTAATACGAACAATGCTGAAAAATACAGTGTTTTTTTGGGATAATTAGAGAAACATGCCACAAAAGCAAACTTTTTAGCAAAAAATGCCTCACCTCAAACATTTTATAAAAACGACACTTTCACAGATTTTGGAACTTCAGAAAACCGTGAAAGCACTGTTTTTTTTTAAAAACTTTGTAAAAATGGTGATTTCATGGTTTTCTGAAGCTCTAAAATCCGTGAAAGCACCGTTTATCTAAAATGTTTGAGGTCGGGTCTTTTTTGCTCGAAAGTTTGGTTTTGGGGCATTGTTTTCTAAAGTGCCCTTTTTTTTTTAGTTTTTTGTTGTTGTTGTAGTACATGACTACACAACGAGAAGCTAATTCGGCGCATCACACTGGGAGAAGACTCACAAAAAGAGAGTGCAGGCGTGAGGATTAGAACCCATGACCTGACGCTTCCACAAGGGAAGAGGATACCAGTTGAGATAGCTCAACCGGTATGAAAATACAGATTGAACCAAATATTTTACACATTCATACTGCATATATTGATGGGAAAATAGTAAAAGAATGATTTGCTTTTGTTTTTTGACACATACACGAAAATGATTTACATGTGAACATGAAAGTGGTGTATCTATGCAGCTGTGCTCTTTTTCGATCAGCTGGTGTATTGCATAACTAAAGGCAGTCACTATTTGCACACAGACGTTTGGCTTTTGCATACATATTGCACACAAACTTTTTTGGAATATGTGTCCATGTGGAATCATCTTATTTACAGGTTGATAAGTGTGAGTGATTGACATGATCTAAAGATCTTTGTTGCGACCTCTATTTTTAAATTTAATGGATGGGTCTGATTGCTTCGATTTTTATCCCAGTTTTAGGACCTCATACAAATATATCTAGCCCAACTGATTCAAATTGGTCCAAAGCTTTAAAATGAAAATGAATTATCATATAATCTCTTACTAATTTTAGCACTTTATTTTATAGGCATTGACTGCGTTGCATTAAAAATGTTTTCTTTTGTTCCGATGGTAAAAGCCATATAGATCTTTAGGTCATGCGCATCAAATCAACCCAATCTATAACAACCATAGATTAATCATCAAATCATACCACACACAAGAAAAAAATGGTATCACATATATAAAAAAAGTGATCCAGTTCCAGTTACCATTTGAAACTGGTCTCTTACCATATATGATGATTATATCATATATGTGGCTGTCATGGCTCTACATTCCTTATATTAAAAAATTGATCCATCCATAGAGTTTCCTACCTGGTGAACGATCCTGATTGATTATCCCCTACAGAAGATATACAATAGAGAGAACAAAGCACTATGTTCAGTAGCCTGCGTAATTACCATACCACAACTCAATAGATAAACAATGGACCTGTGAAACCAACCACGGTTGATGGTGCTAAAAAAATGGCGGCAATCTGCTATGGTCTCCTTCCTCCAACCGTCAATCTAAGAGTGAGTCGTCTCCCCTCTCCTCTCTCAACCGTTGATGTATTTGTTGTCGTTTCGTCTCTCATTTTCTATTTACAGAAGAGTCAGGGTTTTTGGTGTTCTTGGAAGAATGAAACCCCATCGCTGATAAAGATAGCAGTAAACGGAGCCACCGAGCTTCTGAGGCTTATCGCTCCTGCAAACAAGAGGTTCCTCATTAGAGAAGCTCCAATGGTTGATCTGAGCAGATAAAAGTAGTTTAAGTTCTCTTTGGGATTGCTCTTTGGAGGCAAATAGAAGCTCTCTGCTTTAGTATGTGACTGCCTTTGGTTGTAAGTTCTCTTAGCTGCTTCCGAGTGTGAAAGAGCTGAATTTAGTTCTATTTAAAAGAGCAATTTAAACCTGCTCTTTGCCTCCAAAGAGCAATCCAAAACAGAGTCTTTATATCTTTCAATTCAGCGGCTTACGTTTCTATGTTTCACAGATCTAATCAGGCAAATTATGCACCAACTGATGAACCTTTGGTTTGCGAGGTGGACGACATCTTAGCGATCCTTCGGTCAGATTACGAGCACGCTTATTTCGTCACAGGTGAGTGATATTGCACTTAATAAATTTATTTAGTTGTTAATTATGGGTATCCTCTTGGTTTGACGAAGCCGCCATTTTTCGTGACTGCTTAACTTTGTATAATTCCTGTATTTTGCTTCAACAGCTCAGTTTTTGAACTGATTCAACATGCTAGATACTATAATCATATTTATAGCAGGGTACTTACTGAACCAAATTGTAGTTTCTTGTGTTATTTGGCTTGCATGGTTTATGAAATGCCATGTAAAGGAAGCACACTTTTTAAAAATTATTGGCTGATGTAGTGGGAACTTCTTAGCTCTTACCATCAATCTTTGAAATAGGACACATGCCACACAAACTTGTTAGTTTTTTGGAGGTGGCTCTTTTTGTTTTTGATTACCTGGGTGTCCGAACCTCTTAGAGCACCAGACTAAGCCCAGGGGCACGTGTGTGCCCAAGATGCTGGATCAGCATGGAATATAAATCCCTAGGGTGGCCTCAAGGGGCAGATTCGAACTCAGGTCTCCTCCTTCCTGAGGCGGGTACTTTGAGATGTGGCTTTGTTTTCCACTTGTAGGTTCTTGCAGTATTAGGGGGGGGGGTGGTGAAAGATGTTCTTCTGATTTCCTCAAGCCAACTAGTCTTAGGGGAACTGGAACATATGAGGGAAACATATAATAATGTCATATTTCAAAGATGACATTGTAACTAGAAATATGCCGTTGTAACAAAATTATATGAAAGAAAAATATAATAAATGGTGGGGCTATCATACGGCTGTAAACAGCTTAGTTAGCGCCTGACCCCCATAAAACTTAGCCCTGCCCTAGGAGTCAATTCTAGGTCCTAGCCCAACCCTAACTTAGGCAGGCTTTAATATGCCCAATCCTAGCCCTAACTTACGTGGTCGGAGCAAGCTCGGGTTGGGCGTCACGCTTTCTTTTTTACTATTATTTTTCAAGAAAATTTTGTACAAAAAAAAGTTATCTAAAAATTGTGAGAGATATTTCAAATGAGGGAAAATAAACTCTAAGACCTCTCTTTATAGATATTCAAATTACTAAAATATCCTTATAACTATAAGTTTGATTAATATAACTGTAATATTGAGGGTTATTGTGATAATTGGATTGTAAAAAGTACAACATATATCTTGTATATTTAATTACTATATTTCATAGATATAAATACAAAGATATATATGGGCTGGGCCAGGCTTATGGGTACTCAGCCTGAAGCACAACGGGATTTTGGTTTTGAGGCCCTAGCCCGGCCCAACTCCTAAGATTTTATGGCCGGTCTAGGAGGGTTGATGGATCAGCTTGGCCAGATTGACAGCCTTAGGTTCTCACCTGGAAATATGTACAACCTCTATATTTATTCATTAACATAGTCACCAATTTTTATGATCAAGGGCTATGTGGGGCTGAATGCATGGTGGGGAATATATCTTATAAGAACATTGTAGTGGTAACAAGATAAAAATGAACTGGAAACTAGACTCCTATACTGTTATGTGCATAAGTGTACATCTATGTAACAAATACACCTCATTATTACATAAATAATTCACAATGTTACTGATAAAAAAAAGAAAAATTCCCAATGTTGCCAATTTTAGACATTTCTTACACCAAAATTACAATCAAACCATTATTTACGTACGTAAGTGTTGTGGTGCTTCATGTGTTAAGGATGGAAGATAATAAAACATTCAAAGTTGAAACTATTAGTGAAGATGGTAACAGAAGGATTTCAGGATTAGGGAAAGGTTTGGTTAGGTGAAGAAGATGAAGGTTGGGGTTTATGTTTAGAGTTAGAGCCGAATGGGAAAAGAGATAAAAGAAGGAGAAAGTAGAGGAAAATGACTTAATGAGGAAATTCTCCTCACTAACCTTTATAACCAAACTGTTGCATACACATGCACACACTAAGGATAGAACACCCATATAACTAAACCATCCCATATACTTCAATACTATTATATTAATACTCCCCCTCAAGCTGGAGTATGGATATCATGCATGTCCAACTTGACCATAATATCTTGTAGAATTGTAGGGCACAGGCTTGGTAAAAACATCTGAAGTTGTTGGGAAGATGCAACATCAACAAGTTCCAAGGACTGATCTCACACTTTTTCTCTTATAAATGAATGGCCACTTCTAAGTGTTTTGTCCTCTCATGTAACACAGAATCTGAGGCAATTTCCTCTGCAGCTTCATTATAACAATGAAGTGGCATAAAACCATTAACATGAAATCGAAGCATGGCCATGAGAGATTTAAGCTACAACATCTCTCATGCACCATGAGTAATAGCACAGTATTTTGCTTAAATGCTAGAGCGAAAAATCACATGTTGCTTCATGCTTTTCCAAGCCACTAGTTTACCTTCAAGATATGCACACTAACCAGAGGTGAATCTCCTATCAGTAACAACACTAGCCCAGTCTGCATTAGTATTTTTGGATATGTGAAGATGACCATGAGAATGATAAAGAACCCCTCGTCCTAGGTTGGATTTGAGTATCTCAAAATACGATGAGTGACAGCGATATGAGAGACCCGAGGTGCATGCACAAACTGGCTAACCAAGCTGACTGCAAAAGTAAGATCTGGATGAGTCAGGGTAAGATGAATCAATAGGCCTACATGTGGTTAGTATAATAGTATTGACATGCATGGAGTAGTTTAATTATATTGGTGTCTTGTCCATAGGGTTGAACAACCAAACGAAAGTAATAACCTTATCGACCTCCCAATCGCCAATAACTATTATACATGTGGTTAGTATAATAGTATTGACGTGTATGGAGTAGTTTAATTATATTGGTGTCTTGTCCATAGAGTTGAACAACCAAACGAAAGTAATAACCTTATCGACCTCCCAATCGCCAATATCAGGGGATCCATGTCTAGGTTTAGGGATAGACTCCATAAGAAGACCCATTTTCTTTCTTCCTTGGACATATAGAGTGAGAGCCCTCTTGCATATGGGATAATTTGAAGAGTTCAATTTCATAGCTGTGATACTTGAAGGCAGGTGGTTGGAACACATCCCAATATACTCATCTCCCATTTTACTCAAAAAGGGAATCTTTAAAAAATCGACCATAATGATTCAAACAAAATACTGATTGCAGTAAAAGAAGGTAGACAATCTTCTATACCCTTCTAAAATAGCACCATGTGCCAAAAGATCACACCAATCACAAGAGGCAGAGAACACAAGTTTAAACTGCCTTTTGTTCATTCAAAAAATATTAGTAGAACACCAAAGTACCTGGATGAGGTGGCTGGCAGACACGAGAAACAACACAGACAAACGTGGTGTCTGAATGAGATGGCTGCCCCCCGGGAAACAACACACACAAGGGAGATGGCTGGTAGACATAAAAACACCACAGATTCGTCAATTCTCCATCAAATTGCATAAACATTGATTCAGACAACTCCAGGAAAAAATCTTCAAGACAATCTTGATCACACGAGAATCCGAGCCCCCAAAAATCGAGAATCTACGAAAAACCATGAGTATAGAAAGATCGGATTGAAGCATCATCAAAGACCCTTCAAATCATATTGGTCCAATAGGAAAGGATGTCCAAAAATGAATTCTGAGCAGATTGGGATTGGGTTTTGGTCAAACAGAGGTAAAAAAGGTTGGCCTGGCTGATATCGGCATGACATCATGCTGACGTCAACAAGGTGACAAAGAGATGACTTAATGAGGAAATGCTTGTCACTAGCCTTTATATTAATGACCAAACTGTTACATACACACCCAATATTATGGACTGAACACCAATATAACTAAACTATTCCATATACTGTAACCACATGGAGATTGGCAAATAGATTGTATATTGTATGAAGTAACAAGAAAGGATAAAACTAAGAGTACATAAGTGAAAATCTAGGGTTGAATTCCATAAAGGAGGAAATCATGAAATGTCATTTGAGATGGTTTGGACATGTTCATTGGAGACCAGAAACATCTCCTGCATGAAGGATTGAGACGGTTAAAGCACAAGGAAGTAGTAGAAGAGGAAGACCGGTGAAGGCTTGGAGGAAAGTCGTGTGAAGCAATATCAAGGATTTTGCAGATTGACGGAGAATTTAGCCTTGAATTTAAATGAATAGTGAAATAAGATTTGCAAAGTCAACCCTGAATCGATTATATATAATAGAATACGAGGAAAAAAGATCGTCCTTTATTTCTTCTTCTTTAAATCATCAATCTCTTTTACTGCATTACATTAACAATCAAATTCCCAATTGTGCACAAAATCTGGATTCACAGTCACTTATTTGCTTGAAGATATTTGCAAGAGAGAATAACAAGGCCCTTTTCCATTCTATATCGACTAAGGGTGAATTTTTTTTCTTTAAAACCGTTCAAAAAGGTAAGATAAAATCCATAGTAAAGTAGATAGTGGGAGAGGTTGTTGATGATCAGTAAAGTTGAAAGTTCAACAATGAAGAATTTCTTTTTGTCCGATCAACAAAGTGATAGGAGAGCCGAGAAAGGGAGATGCCAAAATAATGAACCTTGCTGTCCAATTCAATTCTGAGAGAGAATATTATGGGCAGGGTTATTTTTGATCTTGCACTTTTTCAACCACTTCAAGTCGACTGTAGTTGGAAACCATTCGTGGCTCGTGATATTAGGGTAGCATTTGGACCATGGATCAAAATCTCGGCCGAAATTTCAAATTTTCAGCCGAGACGTCTCGGTTTCGGTTGAAACCGATCCGGAAAAATGCAAATTACTGTCCCCCTCCGAAAATACCAAATTATCAGCCAAAGTTTCAAAATTTCGGTCGATAATTTGAATGCTAGTGTTTGTTTTTTAAGCTCTTTTAAGGGTCTGAAACCCATTTTTTAAAGGGTTTTTCGATTTTTAAGGGGTATAAAACCCATTTGTTTAACCGCAACCCATTTTTTAAGGGAAGAAGAAGAAGAAGAAGAAGAAATGGTACCTAGCTGCGTTGGAGGCTTGGAGCCTTTTCCCCTTTCTTTCTTCTTTTTCTTTTTAATTTTTTTTCCTTTTATATTGAAGGGAGTATGGGACCGACTCTCTTGCCAATCACTTACACACTAGAATGGTGTTTAAACGATCTTTAGACCACAAGGGTTTACGATGTAGGTGATCTGATCCGTCAAATTTTTTTTTTAGGGATATTTAAATCATTTGAACTGTGGACTATAATATCAACCATTGTTTTTAATTTAAGGGCTGATACTAAAGTTCATCAATTGGATGGTTCATAGTCATTGCCCAGCCTTCAATATATGATCGATTAGACGGTGTTTAAATGATCTCACACCATTAAAATATCACTTTTTATTTCACACCATTAAAGTGTGATCTATCATTATGCCATGTGGCACACAGCTATGATTTGTCAAATGGTGTATAAACACCATTAAAAACTCACTTTTTATTGTACACCATTAAAGTGTGATTTATCATTATGGTTGCTTTTAGATCAGATGATGGAGATCTTGTTTCACCCCAATCTTCCACACAATTGATCTTGAGATCGTGTCGCGAGACGTTTAGTTTTTTATTTCAAATGTCATATATCCTCCAAAAATTGCCCTAAAATCACGTTTGAGTGTGATCTGTGCCATAGGATACAAGGGGAATTTTTTGGGGATCTGTGACATGGAATAAAAATTGACCGTGATAGGTGCGTTATGATCTCAAGATCCATTGTGTGGAAGATCAAGATGAAACACGATCTCCATCATTTGTTCCGAAGCAATCAATGGGTTTAAAGGGGTTGCACATATGGGTGCTTTCAAAGATCGTGTGAGCAGTAATAGAGGTGCCCATATATATATATATAGAGGTACGCAATATTTCACATAGTAGATCTTGAGATCATAGCCCAACTAGCAGACGGTCAGATCTTGATTCCACGTGGCATACATCCCCAAAGTGTCCCTGATCATGGGGGTATCATGAGAAAGGTTCTCAGGTCACTTTTAAGATTTATTCAATGTGGAATCAAAATCTGACCGTCTAATATGTTTTGCATGAGCTCAAGTTCCATTGTGTGATCGAAAATTAGCTTTCACTAGTGTACATATGTATTCTAAGAATGTTAAAGAGTTTAAAAAAACCAATAACATAAAGTTCGGAGCATATTTTAAAAAAAAATCCGAAATTTTGACCAATTTACATTTCGGGTCATGAACGAAACCGAAACCGAAACCGAGATTTTGATCCATGATTTGGACAGTAACCTAGTGTGATTCTCTATGTGTATGTGTGTGTGTGTGTGGGGGGGGGGGGTGGGGGTGTTATTATCACCAAAAGTTAGAGACTGGAAAAAGAAGACAAAGTTAGAGACTGGAAAAAGAAGACATTGTTGCTACATACCTAGCTAACTAATCATGGGGTGGTTATTATCACCACTGTTAACAGTTGTGCTATCATTTTGTCGGGTTTTGTGATAGCAATTTAACTAGTGGAAAGAAAAGTGAAAGTGGGAGTAGGGGAGAGGGGGGGGGGGAATGCCTCTGAAAGGTAGGTTTTTTTTTCTTCTCAAATATCATTACATTTCTATCGTCAAAAGGGATGGAGTTAGATGCAAAAGTTCCTTTATTTAAAGATCCTCATCTACCATAAACTATTGCAATTGCGATCAGCAATTATATTGTACTCCAGTAGCAGGAATCTTCTACTTAGTGTGTCGTACCCGCTTTGGAATCTTGCTCCCGCTCCTTCTTCCGACCATAAAATAGTGTAATTTCAAGCTTTTGATTACAATCTTACTCCCAACACACTCTACACTTCCTGCCGTTTCTGTTACTTTAGAGTCTTTCATTATCTGTTGAAATTGAAATTTTTTCAGATTTGCTTGAAACATGAGCAGTTTGTAAGAAGTCTTTATTGCGTCATAATTAATTTAACACTTCTTCATTTGGATGTGAAGGGTACTGATGTTAGTCAACATCGTCAGCTAAAATTATGGAAACTAATCATGTTATCACTGTCAACAGGGAATTTCACTTCAGCAATTTATGCTGAAAATTGCTCCTTTGAGGATCCAACTATTAGATTTCGTGGTAAGAGTTTTTATTTTTTTAATTTTTTTTTGCATTAGTGTATAATGTGTAGTTTTTCCCTTCTTTTCTCTTTTAAATTTTGTTCTTCTTTAAATTCATATTTCCAATTTCCTACAAAGTCCACTGAAATTTATTAATCATTGTAGATTGTTGCTTCACGTAGGATAATTGACATGTTAGTGACAGTTAAATGAAAGATCTATGATAGTAACTAAGACTAATGATTTTCAATTATAAGTTCTTATATCTAGCTGGATGTGTAATTTAAGTATATGTGATAATACCATTATGTTATGTCTAACTTGGGAATTCAACCATGCGTTTGTATCTAAGATACAAATTAATATATAAGTTTTCATTACTATAATACATATTTGCGCTCAAATTTTGAGAGTGTGAGAATCAATATTCAAGATTATAATTGTAATATATCAAGGTCACAAACCCATCTTCATTAAAAATTTGAGTCTATCTCTCTTTCTTGTATTAATTTTTCATGTATTTTTGCCTCTTAATAAAAACTGTTGTCACTAGATAGCAACTACACTCCCCATCTCCCCTTTTCTCTCACAACCCCTTCTTTTTATGATATGCAATGACATGTGCACTCTCATGATTCTAGTTATTAAATCTTAAATCTTAAATCTTTCATTAGTTATGAGGTTCACATCATGATTTCATATTCTACATGTTCAAATAAAATTGTATGTCAACTATGTGTAAAAATTAGCATGGTAACAAAGTAATCATTAAGAAACATAAACATGGCAGCAATAGATCATCACATCAAAATTATCACTTATTAATTTTGGCCATTATTAATGATCATTGCTAGATATTTAGAATATTAAAGGAAAACATGATTTTATCATACCTATAACCAAAGCGCCTAACCACTTGGCTACTATGCACATGTGATAAAATCATGCACTATCTATTATTAATATGTGAGTTGGTGTAAAAATTATTAATTAAATTATTCAATCATTAAGTATCATAAATTAATATAAAAGAAAATATATATTACAAAGCATGCATACGGTAATTATCATATATAAAAAGAAATCAGGTCTTTACAGGGTGCCTCATAGCTTTGCAATCGGTCATCAAAGCCCTTGCCTAGACCCCTTGGTGAAACCGGTAAAATCGGAATCAAATTCTCTCTTCGGTACTTATACATTTTATTTAGGGTTTAGGGATACCAAAGGATTCGTGTTGTGACTCCATCTCCTTAGAACCGCTAGGGGGTTCTCAAAGCCCATGGTAGCACAGAGACGTTTTTTTATTTGATTAAAGTGATGGTTCCTTAGTTACTCATTTTTCTAGTTCCAACTCAATATTTTTATATGAATGTTCTAACCAAAAGCAATGCAAAGCAAAGCAAACAGGTATCAGCAATCAATCAAGACACTGCATATAAAAAGGTGATCTATGACCTTCCCTAATTCCATGAGATCTGTTGCTATTAGAAGTCAAAGAAACCCCTAGATTCCCTCTTTTGAGAATAAAAAATTATAAATATCTGAAAGTTTCCCTAGAAGAAACACAATAGTGGAACTGCTATGAGATACATTGTGCTGCAGAATTTTATGAAAAGTTTACTTGCCATAGAGAGATAATGAATCTTGATGATTAACTTCTCAATTAGCTATGGTAACCTGGGATTTTATTTCTCACTTGCATGCTAATATGTTATATGTTATGATTTAATTTAGATCCTTCTGTCCCATGAAGTGTGAATCTCTATAAAAATTTGAAAATGATCCTCATTATTAGCTTTTCACTTATCTATGGATATAGAAGATTGCGTTTGTCCTTGACTCCTTAGTGTAAACATGATATTATTGACTTAATGTTAATATAACCTTCTCACATGCTTTTAGCACATTGTGTCCTTGGCTATGATAGATGCACCATTTCTGGCAGTCTACATCTAATCTGATCATTGGAAGCCTTTTAGCTGAAGATGCCCACCCTTTTTATGGTAGGAGGCAACTAATTTTATAATTTTTTGGCTGTCCAGGTAAAGATCTTTACTCACGCAACTTGGGGTTGCTTGTGCCTTTTCTTGACAATCCATCTATTGCATTAGAAAACATTGAGAAGGTATTAATTTTTTATTATGGGAACTTTTGTTCAATAAGTTCAACCAGCTTTGTCCTAGCCAAAATTTAAAAAGCCTTATTTTTAGTGGGAAACAACAGCAAAAGAAAAATGTGTACAATGTTTATATTATTAATAATTTAGTATATACAGAAAAAATAACTAGCAAATATCAATCTAACATTTTGAGAGTTATTCCTTGTAGGCATCCATGTTTTTAATGAATTTCATGATCGAGTCCGCTTAAGTTAATGTCAGGGGTGTCAATGGGCTGGGCCTAGGCCTATGCTTTCTTATATTCTGTTAGGCCCTGTTCGAGCCTAACCTGGCCTATTGACACCCTTAGTTGACATGTTAATGCTACATTGATGGCTCTTATACCTAAGAAGGAGGGTGCTTAAGATATCTGGACTATAAATGTCACGCCCCTAGCCCCTGGCCTTGCACGTTCAGGCGGCTCTCGAGCCCTTCATGTTCCGATTCAACAGCTGGGTCAGCGCGACATACTTCGATATTTCAATTTCGATTAAATCATACTTTTTTCCTTTCAAAAGGATTTACAAAGTTTGTGGAATTGTTTTGCGAAAGCATGTGTGCAGGGGCTGGTAGCTCTTTAGACAAAACGGGCTCAAACTATCAGCTCAGTGGTTGTGCCTAGATCTCTCCTCGTCCTGCTCCCTTAGCTCTGACTAGGCGGCTATTGGCTGGCATTTGGAATTTTTGGGTCATGAAATGACCTTAAGTGGTGCAGCTTAATAAAATCTTAGTTATTTTAAGTTATGGTTTCCAGTACAGTCTAATGTAGCTAAGCTTACAATTCATATGCTCAAGAAGGGTTCACATTGTGATCAACAGAATAAAAAGGACAATTGCAAGTAATATTGGGCATGAAGATTCTAAGTATGATGTACAAACACAACATGCAAATTACTACACAAGAAAGATTTAAGTTCAATTACTACAACTATAATAAGAAAGCAGCATGCTACGAATTTCTCTTTTAGCTAAGATCATGGAATCAACATGTTTGAGAGCTTTACAAGGTTTATTAATTAAAGTATTAGGTCAATGGTTAACAATTTATTGGTTCATTAAGTACTATTCCATTCAATTATTTATCGGTTTATTTATTTATCATTAGAATGACTTACTAAGTGTCTTTTAATTAATTCGGTGCGATACTAAATACTAACCATGATTCGATATCAATATTCAATTGCCAATGACGCACAAACAAAGGTTGACACGATCCATCATTTAGTCAATAAAGACAATGATCAATGACCTTGTTAGTCTAACAAGACTCAATCCTCAGCTGATATTTCAAAACTCGTCTAAATATGAGGTGCTCATAATGAGCCTGTTCGCAAGAACGGTCAGCTATACGAGGTTCAATACTCAATACAGTATCATCTTTCCACTTTCAATTTTCAATATTCGATATCAATTATTCAATATTCACTGTTTGGTATTCAATCCGATTCCTTTAGTAAGATTTCGGTATTCATATTCGATTTCAATGTTCAATCATCGATATCAATTTGGGTAATTCCATTACCTTTTTCAATTCGTTATAATTCAATTTATCCCACATTCGGGTTCAATATTCAAGTAGGTTTCTATTACCTCATACTTCTTTTTAAAATTTTAATTATTCGGTATCTATGTGGTGACTTTATCTCTTGAAGTTCGCCAATCATTTTTCAATGTGTTTTTCACTGTTCAATAACATTTCCCAATGTCTCATATCTTTCAATTCTCAATTGTCATTTGTCTTTATCAATTATCTATATCAATCAATCAATTTCTATCTATGTCAATCAATCAATTTCATCTATATCAGTCAATCAGTTTAATCTATATCAATCGACCAATTTCATTTATATCAATCAATCAATTTCTGTTTATGTCAATCAATCAATCAATCATTTTCCTTCTATTTCAATAAATCTTCGATCAAACTCAATACTTAGGGAGGATTGACATAAATTCAGCGCACACTATGTCTAGTGCCGCTTTAGTTTAAAGTCTCTATTAGACTTATTTTTATCGTTATTTGTAAAAAGAGAGCATCTATCCCTATTATGAGTTATTTTCAAAGGCATCTGGGTGCCTATTCTTAGTTATCCTAAAGTGGATTCTTATTGTTCTAGCGCTTCTAAACACTTTTAGCTAAACTTAGCTAACACTTCAGTCAGGTCAAACTTGACGAAGACTCTTATCAGTACATTAGTTGGATATCTCCAATTAACTTTAACCATTGGGGATTCGACAATCATTCCGTGGGGGTGTCAGTTCAGTTTAACTCGGATAAATTTGAGACGGAGTTTGTTAGTTACTTGTTTCAACTTATTTTGGATGGAGTTTCAAGTTTGTGATGTGGCAAAAGGAGTATTGTGC
Organism: Chloranthus sessilifolius; assembly: GCA_021018995.1. NCBI lineage: Eukaryota > Viridiplantae > Streptophyta > Magnoliopsida > Chloranthales > Chloranthaceae > Chloranthus > Chloranthus sessilifolius. Next base: position 176,557,347 of record CM037586.1, on the reverse strand, counting down.
TAACGTCTTTTGAAAAGAGTCAAGGATGTTGACGAGAAGGGATTTGCCACCCTTGGTTCTTCAGGTAGGCGATTGAATTTTCCCAGCATGTCGAAACATAAATTTCAGATGTCATTCATCGTGCCACTGCCATGGATGCAAGGTCGTTAAGGCGAAGGGGATTTAGGTTAAAACCAAGGACGAATTGATTGCGAGTGGGTATGGGAGGGGACAGATTTGCATTAATGGCCCCCAGACGAAGGATTTGCAAAACGGTTGGTCTATTGTTGGCAAACGGAACAAGGTTGCTATGAGACCTGTGGTGGATCGCGCGAACTCCACTAGTGGGTCTCGACTCGTAGTATCTTTTGCTTCCACGACGATTGGCGGACTAAGAGGGCACAAATCGCTGCCAGAGTCTCTCGCTGGATCTCCTAAGGCCGCTTGGGGATTGAAGTTTTGTGACGTGGTTCGCAGTGGCGGAGGTGGTGGTTCTCGGTATCTGGATTTTTCCACTAACGAGCTCACAGCTTTGGCTTTGCACCTTCCGGCACACTGGGTCGCAGTGGGGTTCCCTAAATCCTCTTTACCCTTTCTGCAATTCTTCCGGTGGTGAACCGGAGTTGGGGTTTCTCTGACCGACCTCTCATGTCCCCGCCTCTCCGGATGGCTACTTGCTGCGGTTCCCTGATGAGGAAGTAGCAGCGTCGTTCTGCACAAAGTCAGAGTTTCTCATCATTGGCGTCCTGGTGGTTTCTTGCTACTATAATATTCATACTAGTACGACGACTCCTCTCACCTTCGACAGGGGGATATGGCTTCGGTTATTTAGGTTCCCGCTGCATGGTTGTACCCCGGAGGTCTTCTTGGCGATAGGGTCCCTCTGAGGCACGCTCATCGCCGTGGACCAGAGTACGGACGATCTGTGGGAGACTATGTTCACTCGGATCCTCGTTGTTGTCAAGAGTCTCGATGATATCCTGAGCAGTTGCGTTGTTCGTCTCAATGGCCAACACATTCGGGTCTTCATAGAAGTGGAGCTGGGTAAGAGGGCTCTCTTCACGAGGCATCCGAAGCAGGAAACGTCGGGGACCACTGGAGATAAGATACACGTAGTCGGTGGTTCCAGAGAAAAAATTGCGTTGCTCGTCAAACCAGTCTGGGATGGGGGAGACTTGTGCGTTAGGAAGGGGAAAGTATCCATGCAGAGGGATGTGGCCTCGCCAGTATCGCAGTATCGGAGGCCGGCCGCGTCAGGGTGCTATGGGTTGACGGGGTGGTGCCATGATTTCGGGACTGGGTATAGAGAAGAGAGGGAGTTTCTGCCGGAGGACATGGATTTCGAAGTGCCGCCGGTGGAAAGCATCGTCCACAAAGGGCTTGGAGCCAGTGGGAGGATTCTCGGGGTCTGGAGGAGTTTTTCCCAATGAGCAGCCTGCGCAGATTTCTGAGGAGGTCTGAAGACTCACCAACACCGTTGATCTACCACCATCAGTCAACTCGACAGCCATGACGCAATGGATTGTCGCCAGAGATGTGTCGGTCCTTTTTTGGGAACCCAAGGTCTATCGTGAGTGGGAGATATCTAGTAGCTCTTTATTAGCACTTTGGGAAGATGCTATGGTAGCTGAGTGGGCACGCGGGTGTAGCTGGCCACGTGTCGATACCGTAAGTGAGGGGATCTCTGAAATCCTTCTAGAAGGCGAGCTTTTGGCCTTGGTTTCGGTCGCCCTAGGCTATAAAGGAGCTGGAGACTATAAGACAAGACAGTGGAAGAGTCTCCCCGTCAACATCTGATGTATGTTTCGGTTTTCGAAAACCACCTTTAGTTTTGGGAGCTGGTAAGGTAAAATGTCAAGTTGAGGGGGGTTTCGAAAAACCAAGGGGTGTAGAGGGATGGGCTTTGCGGCAGATAACCACGTGTCCCCATTCGATGAGGGGTAAGACGATAGGTCTCTTGCGCTTGATTTTGTGGGCTTTTTGGACCTTGGATCTGTTAAGTTGGTGGTTCTTGACGGGCTTTGGAAAGCTGATGAGCCGACTTCACCTCAGCTGGGTCGAGGGAATCTCGCCCGTCCTTTTCGATCTAAGGCCAGAGCTCACATCATGGGGCCCAGTAGAACGACAAAGAACCTCCTTTGCAGCACCTTCTTCAGCTACGTTTGCCTAGGATTCGGATCTCCCTTTGGTCCCTGATGCCAAGTTTTCGAGGGAGCTTGGCCCGCTTCCTCTTCCTCACTCACCTCCAGCTTTCGTCGAACCAGCGAACTCTTCAGATGGTTCGGCTACTTCATTGGATTCGTCATCTACTGTTGAGATTAGGCTGACCAGGTCTCTTTATCGAGATGAATTCGAAAATTGGGTTCCCTGGTCTTTCAACTCCTCTAGAGGGATTGGATCACCACCACCTAGGTGCTTGGCCAATAGGGCCAGATCTGCCGAGTCAGAAGAGGTCGATAAGGTAATCCGAGTCTGTCGAGAGCTCGGCATGTCGTTCAAGGGTTCGGATGACAAACTCCATCCTTCTCAACCGGGCCAATGCGGAGGGGCGGAAGTCGAAGCCACCTAAGTTCAGAGAGCTAGCAAGGTTACATTGGGGATTCAGACAGAAGGGAGTTTGGGTGTGCGTAAGCGCGTACCAGATCGGTGTTGGGTGGGCTTTTTTTGTTGTTTCCTCATGAAGGTGCTTTCATGGAACGTGCGGGGGATCTGTGACCTAAAAAAATGAATGGGAGTGAAGAAGGTGATTTCGGCGTCCAAGCTGGCAGTAGTTTCACTGTAGGAAACTAAGTGGGGTTGCTGCGATAGAGAAAAGGTCGCATCAGTGCTCGGTGGGAAGCGCTGGGAGTGGATCGGGGTAGACTTGATTAGAGTTGTAGAAGGCATTCTGGTTGCCTGGGATTCTCGGTTGTTTGAAAAGATCAACAAAGAGATGAGGTTTTTCTCTACCTTCATTGTGTTGCAGAACAGGGACAATGGGAAGATTTGGACTTTCTCGGGTATTTAAGATCCATCAGAGGATGGAAGTCGTGTGGAGTTTTGGTTTGAGTTGGCTACGTTGACGGCCCAGTGGGATTTTTTGCACTGTTTTGGTATCGATTTCAATGCTATTAGGTGGACTCATGAAAGAATGGAAGGGCCGTCGGACGCGGCGATGATGCGGGATTTCAATGCTGACATCCGGGGTTGGGAGCTGGTCGCCCTTTAGCGGGAGCTCGCTTCACGTGGTCCAGCCTTCAAGCTACGCCCACGCTCAACCACATTGACCGCTTTCTATGCATGCTGGAATGGATAGATATATTCCCCACCGTCATCCAACAATGCTGGCTAGAGCGGTTTCAGACCATCAAGACGAGTGGGAAGGGTTCTTCTCCCTTTTGCTTCGAAAATATGTGGCTCCTCGATGGCAAATTTAGGGATCTTGTTTAGATGTGGTGGAATGAGACTTTTCCGTCCGAGACCGCAGCCTTTAGATTCATCTCCAAGCTGGGCCATCTCAAGGGGCAGATCAAAGAGACTTTCAGGTTGGTCCACGTTGCCAAAGAGGCAATCTGGAGGAGTCCAACATCTGTCGGAGCCGGAGAGATTAAGATTGAAATCTGATTTCAGTGATAAATGTTTGGCTGAGGAGGTTTGCTGGAAGCACAAATTGAACGCCCACTAGCTTAAAGTGGGGGACAATAACACCAAATTTTTCCACGCCATTGCCAATGCGAGGGACAAAATTAATTACTTGGGGCAGATTGCCGTGGATGGCCAGGTGTTCTTGGACCTGGACTGGATCAAAGCTCAAGTCGCCAACTTCTACAGGGATACACTGACGAGGGGTAGAGCAGGCTTGAGCTAGATGAGATTCCTTTCCCAACCATCTCTGCGGGGGACCAGGCAGTCGCGGAGCTTCCGTTTCAGGAAGAGGAAGTGTGGCGGGCCATCAAATGCAGTGGGAAAAACAAGTCCCCAGGTCTCGACGATTTCGCCATGGAAATTTACCGGAGTTTTTGGACTCCTCTCAAGTCTGACCTGATGGATGTCTTCCACGAGTTCCACAAAAACTGCTTCATTGGTGGTGCTTTGAATTCTACGTTTGCTTGTCTTATTCTGAAGAAAGAGGGAGCGGAGGACCTTCGAGACTATCCCTCAATCAGCCTGATCAACTGTCTGTACAAGATTATATTGAAGGTGTTAGCGAACCGATTAAAGCCTTTGATGGGAAGGCTGATTTCGGCTAACCAAGGGGCTTTTGTGTAGGGCAGACAATTGGTGGATCAGGTTGTTGTCGCTCTTGATGTTGTTCACTCTGCTCATCCCGATCGCACCCCTGCTGCCCTTCGGAATATAGACATGGAGAAGGCGTATGATAGGGTCATTTGGAGATGTCTTGAGTATATGTTGGGTAGATTCGGATTCAGTGCTCGATGGAAAAGTTGGATGCAAGCTTGCTATTCTTCGGTGTGGTTCTCTATCATCATCAATGGATCTCCGATGGGTTATTTTCAAAGCTCTAGGGGGCTCAGGCAAGGAGATCCCCTCTCCCCCTTTTTGTTTAATATGGTTGGGGAAGTTTTTAATAGCCTCATCCACCTGACCAGTCAGTTGGGTTACATCTCCGGAATCCAGGTGGGCCTTAATGGTCGTCACATTACTCATCTCCAGTATGTGGACGACACCATTCTCTTTGGCAGGGCCGATGTGGCTGAGTTCCGAGCTTATGTGGAGGTTGTCACCGTGTACGAAGTGGTTTCTGGGCAGCGGATCAACTTGCTCAAATAAGTGATCTTTGGGATTGGAGCTAGAGACCAGTTGCTGAGCGCTATTGCTGCCAATGTAGCCGAGATTGAGGCCCACCCATTCTCCTATTTGGGCCTTCCTCTTGGGCTTAGCCACCCGTCGGCTAGGGCTTGGGAAGCGGTGGTTTGGAGGTTTGACTGACGTCTTTTTTCCTGGTAGGGAAACTTCTTAGTAGTGGAGGCGTCTCCTCCTCGTCAAATCAGTCCTTACTAGCCTGCCGGTCTTCTTCATGTCCATGTTCAAATGTTCGGCGGCCATGATCCACAGGTTGGAATAAATTCAAAGAAACTTTCTATGGGAAGGATCGGGTTTAGATAAGATATACCATCTAGTCAACTGGGAAACGTGTCAACTTCCAATCAGCTGTGGCGGCCTAGGTATCCATTCTTGAGATAGGTGAACATTGCTTTACTCAGAAAGTGGTTTTGGTGGGCTGGGTTGGAAAGAGACAAGGAGAGCATTTGGTAGAAAAATATGGGATTTTGGAGGGGAACTGGGGAATTAACGTAATAATCAATAGAAACATATCTGCATAGTGGTAGGGCATATGTGGGATGTGGGACCTCTTTTCTCGATGGGTGCAATTCAGCTGGGGCGACAGGACTCGCATCCGATTCTGGGAGGATTCGTGGGTGGAGACCACGTCGCTCAAAGACTTGTTTCCAGCAATTTTCAAAATCGCTTTGGACTCTCTCGCAGTAGTCGCAAGCTTTTTTTCGGAGTCCCATGGGGGGTTAGTTTGGGATGTGGCCATCAGGAGGCTTCTTCGAGAGGAGGAGCGCCTTTTTCTTCGCCTTCTGGACACGATGTACGAGGTTATCATAAATCCTGGTCGCGTAGACGCCAGGTTATGGATGTCGAACAAGAAGGGAGTGTTCAACACCAAGTCTTACTACCGGATGTTGTATTTTCGGCCTCTTATTAGGTGTGAGTGGGCTGCTTTATGGAAGGTGGCTGCCCCCCTTCCCCCAAAGCTTAAGTTTTTTACATGGCTTCTGCTCAAGGAGAAGATTCTCACGAGAGACTCGTTGATCCGAAAAGGGTAAGACATTCAAAATGTGTCCCATGTGCTCGTCAGTCGTTTCCTAGTAGTTTCTCATTTGGTTGGGGGCGAGATCCGAGAGACAATTGGGAGCATTCTGGAGGGTGGGGTTTTTTCGGTGGTGTGAAGCATCTGGTTGGAAAGAAATGCTCGTATTTTTGGATGGAAGTGACTTCTTGTTGGGATGATCCTGAAGAAAGTGCATGACTTCATGTTGACGGGGGACGCCAACATCGGGAGCTTGAATTTGGGCCGCAATAGATTTTCAAAAATGAAGGAGAGAACTCTGCACAAAGTCACTCGAGCGACTTCACTTCTCACTCGAGCGAGATATTGACCAGAATGCACAAAGATTTTTCTGGAGCAAGTAGCTCGAGTGAGCATTGATTGTCGCTCGAGTGAGGCATGCCGAATTTTGATTTTTAAGTATTTTTCCTAGATTTCTTTTGTTTTGTATGTAAACACTTTAGGGTAGTTTCATAATTATTTATGTTTTAGGGTTTTCTACTTTAAGGCCTCCTATATAAGGTCTTTATGAACATTGTAAAGGACGATGGATTGGTTGTTGAATGAAAAGTTATTGCTTGTGTGTGCTTAAGATGAGCCTCCACGAAGAGTGATTCTTCATTTCTCGAGAAGGGTTTGGTGTGAAGCCCACAATCTATCATCTTTTCTATCTATCTATCTCTTTGATTTATCTTTTATCTGCGTGTTAATCCCCACCAACCTCTTTCAACCATCACTTCGTATTATCTCCTAAAACCTAACTCTAAATCTCATCACAGCCATTTAACCAATCTGGGCCATTAATCCGATCCGATCCCATAAACCCTAAATTCAGTGATCAAGCTTTTAAATACCCTAAAATTATAAACCCTAGCCTTCATCTAAACCATTGAATCGAATTGTTCCCAAGAACCCTAGATCGAATCGGCGATTCCATCGTTGATCTATGAGTGTGCCCTAATCTAGAAGTGACTAGAGTACTACCTCTAAGCTCCTCCTTCCGTGAGGCTAACGAATCTAGCGCAACGAACCGGTCCCTATTCGAATCACAACATGAACATCAAAGTGGAAAACTACAAAACTCAAGGTAATTGCGTTATTTTCATATTTATTGCTCAATTAATCTAGTTTATTTTCGGCAAATTCATCATCTCATAATCATTCACGTAGTTTAGGGTTTTGTCCCGTGTCAGTTTTGGTATCAGAGCAAAGTTTCTAGGTTAGGGCATATTTGCGTGAAATTTTAAGTTGATTGCATTTTAATATTCATTGCATTGTATTTTGAAAGCATGCACGTTTAATGCTTGTTAAAAGTTTCATTCATTGTCGGTTCATATTTGCATGCCATTCTAGAATCCATACTAGGAGTCGCGATCACCATGGGTACGAGTAGGCTTGCCGATGTTCTTAGGAGCATCGACACCACGATTAACGCTCTAAACAAAAGTCCCAAAAGTCGTGATGAGACTAAAGTTAGGAGATAGTCCCATCATCGTGAACCCGAGTACGATCCCGTCGAGAGGTTTATAAAATCAATTCGGAACGAGGTTTCAAATTTCGAGGGATGGATGAATCCCAAAACTTTCGTGGAATGGTTGTCTAGTGTAGACGACTATTTTGATTGGTATGGCGTACCGAATGAGTACAAAATTAGGCTAGCGAAAACAAAGTTGGAGGGTAATGCCAAAATTTATTGGATTCGCATAGAACCCCGAACTGAAAGTCTTCGAAACACACTCCTCTACACATGGGAGGACATGAAGGTACAACTTTTTGAAGAGTATGTTCCTTTAATGCACCGCTACCTTCTACAGAGTTTGAAAACCAAGACAAATAAGTGTCATGATTGCTCCAAGTGTCATGGATTTAGACACTTTGCTTACCAGTGCTCCACAAAATTTTCCACTTCGAATTTATTGACTAAAAGATAGAGTTCTAAGGAGCCGAAAAATATGAAAGTGAAAGAAGTGTATGACCCTCATACCGTGATGAGAGAAGAGGAGATAGAAGAAGCTGGAGAGAGTCTAGTTTGTGTCAAAGAGGCTTCTATTTCCCGTGTGAGTAGTGATGTTGCGTCGCCCACACATGAGTCAACCGAGTCACCCACACGCAATTCAACTGAGTCACGTGCGCATGACTTGTTAGTGCTCGTAGAGCCAGTTGTGCACCAGTCCTTGTTGGTGGTAGAGTCGAGTGCACTTGAATCTTTGAAGTTGGTCGAACCGAGTACAAGTGAATCCATTGAACTGAGGACACAAGAACCACTAGTGTCAATTGAATCGTGTACCCCAGAGTCTTTGGTTTTGGTTAGAGTGAGTACGCACGAGTTAATCGAGCCGAGTATACATGAGCCATTAGTGTCACTTGATTCGATCACACATGAGTCACTAATGTTGATAGAGTCCACTCCATGTGAGTCGTTAGCGTCGCATGCACATGAGAATATCGAGTCCATAGATACACATACACATCATAGTCTCAAGTTGCATACTGCTTCACATTTGAATCTTATTGCGAGTCAACTTTTACATCTCATTCCGCATTGCATGCTGAAATTACGCTTAAAATTAATTTATGCAATGAAACTCTCAAAGTATTGATGCAGTTACCTAAGGCTTTTTATGGACTTCCACTTAAATGATCATGCAATAGTTCGGGTTGGATCTGAACGATTCGACACGCTAGGCCTTTTAGAATTGTGGCAAGGAATGGTCCTAATGCGTACGTTCTTGAGCTTCCTCCAAATACAGGGATTAGCTCAACGTTCAATGTGGAGGACCTAGTTCCTTCTCTGGGCTCAACCACACCACCTTGCAATCCTTTCCAAATGCCCCATTATTCATTATCCCATCCCAATTTTACAACTAAGACCCTTTCCTCCCCAAGCAGACAGAGAAAATAGGTAATTGAGGAAATTTTAGATGATCTTGTGGCATTCACCTGCGGCAGAGAGTTTCTGGTTTACAAGATGCAGAGGATTGGCAAGTCGACTACCGAGAGTGTATGGGCCAATCATGAGAGAGTTTGTCGCTTGCATTCTTGTATTGCCGACCAATATCGCGATCACATTTCAACGGTGATGAAGACTTTCCGATATGGGAGAGTTGATGAGAAGCTTAAAAAATATTTGGTAGAGTGGGTTGGCGAACCGGGATATTGGGTTCATCAAGGAAAGGTTTACCGTATGCGTCCCGCTACAATCAACCGAGATGAAGATCATGCATCACCAAGCGCCACGCTTGTTTAGGCTAGTTGCAAAGAGTTCCACCGGTCGGGCTACGACACACTTCATCAGTACTACATGCGTGTTTCATCGGTGATGAAACATTTTCAGTCGGGGAGAATGACGGGGGACGCCAAGATCGGGAGCTTGAATTTGGACCGCAACAAATTTTCAGCTTCAGAAATGAAGGAGAGAGCTCTGCCCAAAGTCGCTCGAGTGACTTCACTTCTCGCCCGAGTGAGATATTGACAGAATGCGTAGAGATTTTCTGGAGCAAGTCACTCGAGTGAGCATCGGTTGTCGCTCGAGCGAGACATGTCGAATTTTGATTTTTCTGTATTTTTGCTAGGTTTCTTTTGTTTTATATGTGAACACTTTACGGTAGTTTCGTAATTATTTATGTTTTAGGGTTTTCTACTTTAAGGCCTCCTATATAAGGTCTTTATGAACATTGTAAAGGACGATGGATTGGTTGTTGAATGAAAAGCTATTGCTTGTGTGTGCTTGGGGTGAGCCTCCATGAAGAGTGATTCTCGTTTCCCGAGAAGGGTTTGGTGTGAAGCCCACAATCTATCATCTTTTCTATCTATCTCTTTGATTTATCTTTTATCTGCGTGCTAATCACCACCAACCTCTTTCAGCCATCACCTCATATTATCTCCTAAAACGTAACTCTAAATCTCATCACAACCATTAACCAATCTGGGTAATTAATTCGATCTGATCCCATAAACCCTAAATTCAACGATCAAGCTTTTAAAACCCCAAAATTATAAACCCTAGCCTTCATCTAAACCATTGAATCGATTTGTTCCCAATAACCCTGGAACGAACTAGCGATTCTATCGTTGATCTATGAGTGAGCCCTAATCTGGAAGTGACTAGAGTACTACCTCTAGGATCCTCCTTCCGCGAGGCTAACTGTCACGCCACAAAATCCAAAACACCGTGAACTTTGGCGCGTGCGCAAATTCAATAATCAAAACAAAACTAATGGTTAAACAAAACACATAATCTGATATTTCATTTCTGATCACAAAATAAGGGTACATCATTGTTATAATTCATTGTTCATCGTGGATACAATTACAATTTCAAAAGCCTTTACAACCAACACAAGATTTGACTAACTCCTTAGCTTTAATTTAGGAGGGCTTCTAACGTCTCCTCTTGAGAAGTCTGATGATTAACTCGATCCGCCGCTGAAATGTTAACAACGGGAGTGAGATAAACTCAACAAGTGGCCTCCTAATAATACCTAGTAATCTACGTCTTAACAAACAAGAAGAGGAACAAATTCATCTATGAACATCCCTTCGATTTTAGTAAGAGCAGTATATTGATATGAAATTTTGCTACTTTATTCTCAATACGTTACATTTGCAATTATCATCAAGTATAAATGAGATGTATGCATAAAAGAACATGGAGTTTTTCTTTGAAAGGAAAACAAATGAAAATAACTTAATTCCAGTAGCTACACATTTATAAGTGTCAAAGAAAACAAATGAAAATAACTTAATTCCAGCAGCTACACATTTATAAGTGTAGGTTCTACTACTATAGTACTGGATCCATGGTACGGCCACATGTGACCCTTTTGGACTTTACCTCCGTCCAGGTGGTCCTTACCACATCACATTACATATGTGAATTTCACACCTTACCGTAGCAGGTCAGTAGGCAATATATATACCTTATATGAGGAAGCACTAATCATGGACATTCGTCCCAACCCATGCCTGCCCGATGGGGGATTCACACAAGAAATATCATATACTTATATCGATGCACAACATATGCAGTAGAGAAATCATTTGTTCAACAATTGATGCTTTCCATAATCAAGATGGTATTCATGATGCTTTTCGAAAAGATGTGAATATTATAGTCAATCCATTTTCCTAATCATTTCCTCTTCCTACTAGTTTATGATAAATCATGTGATAACTATGCTTGCTTATATGCTCAAATATATGACATGCCATCAAGGAATCAACTACAATTACTTCATGCAGAATCTCAATTATCAGTCATAATTGTGTAGAGATAAAAGAACAAGTCCTTACATGATTATTCTAGCATATTTATAATATCAACACCCAACAATGTCTCATAGATGTATCACACTACCAAAGGGTTTCAATTCATAATTATAGGGTTGTGCGTAATTGCATATATATATATATATATATACATTGTATTTACTTAGTACTAATTACTTGAACAATATCGAGTGATAAGGGTAGGTCACTTGCCTTGATGTGCGCTTCCTTGATGGTTGTGGTGGAGGTGGTTGAAGTTCGGGTTGTTCAACGTGTCGCCTGCATGAGAACAATGGTGTGTTAGCACTAAGCGATGTCTCGACCAAAGAGTTGAATGACTACGTGAGAGGTTGAGTCGGTTCTCGGGAAGGTTAGCCAATAGGGTTCCGACTCGGATGGTTCAAGTTTTGAAAATGAATGGTGTAACTACGGGTTGACGCGATTAGAGCAGGGATGATCAAGTCGTATCATGACGCTAAATAGGTCGCAAAAAGGGGGTAAGCGGACCAAAGCCATTTTCATTCCCCATAACATAGATATAAATATTTTTAGCAATTATTAGGAATTTACACGAGATATAATTTACTGAAAATATAATTAGTAAATAATAACTAATATTTAAGGCTGGGAGAGTATTAAAAATCCGCTCTTTTAATTGAGATAAATATACTACTTTGTAATAAGTAAAATATATTTTATAGTAATGTGGCTGTCATGAAACTAATAGCTAATATATTTATATCATATTTTATAATCAAGTAATGGTTTTAAAATATTCCCAACATCATATAAGTTATAGACCCATAGTTTTAATAGCAAAAATAAATAACAGAATAAGTTTTTTTAAATGATAAATCTGGCATATATGTAAATGAATATGTGCATACAGGTTTTATACCTTATATTATATATATACATATATATAAAACAAAAAATAGAACTAAATAAAAAGGTTTCAAGGTCACGGGTTGGTGACCATCAGAGATGAAATGGGTCGCGGGTGGATTTGGCATAGAAGGAAGGCAAGGGAGATTGGTGGTGATGAAAGGGAAAAAGCGCAGGTGGAGAAAATGGGTTTCGTCGACAGATTTGGCACTGCCGTTGACAGGGACAACGCCGATCGCGACAGCGATGGCGAACAACGGTCGCGAGAGCATGCTTGGTAACAATCAGCTGTGCGAGTATCGAAATGAGCGGCAACCATTGCTATAATGATTGTCGCCGGAGATCGAGCCGACCATAAAAGAAAACAAAAGATGAAGAAGAGCAGAGGGAGAAGGAGAAGGAGAAGGAAGAAGTAAAAGCCTTACCAGATGTTTCTTGAATAGTGAGGGAAGAAGGAGACGGTTGGCTCCTATTTATAATCGAATGGGGGGTGTTAGTGGTGACGTGAAGACGGTGATGCCGTGTGCAGGAGCCCATTATAGGATGGCGCCGGGCAACAGGGCCATGTCAAGTCCCATGCCTCCGTAGCGAGGTTCTCGCTTCAGCGTCTGGTTTCACCGGATGGGACAAGAGGGAAAAGCTTTGGGTGCTAAGCAGGAAATAGGGGAGAGGTAATAAGGGTTTTAGTTTGGGTCTGGCTTGGGCCTGGTTCGGGCCACAAGAATGGGTCGGTCTTACGGGTTGGGTCCTCACATTCTCCCCTAATAAAAAATTTCATCCTCGAAATTTACCTAGTGTTGTTAAACAAGTGTGGGTGCTCTTGACGCATCTCATCCTCGCGTTCCCATGTCGTCTCGTTGCCCGTGTGATGTTTCCAAAGAACTTTTACTCCTAGTATTCGCTTCGATTTCACGCAATGACTCTACTAGTCGAGGATTTGCACAGGTGATTCGACATACAATACGTTTTCTTGGATGTTCAGCTGCTCGAGGTCTAACACGCGAGTAGGGTCTAGAACATGTGAGGGATTGAACTTATATTGTCGCAACATGGATACATGGAATGCGTCATGTACATTGGCGAGGGCTGGGGGTAGGGCTAATTGATATGCAACTTTTCGAACTTTCCGTAGGATTTCGAACGGTCTGATGAATCTAGGACTAAGCTTTCCTTTCTTTCCAAATCTAAACACTCCCTTGGTTGGTGACACCTTGAGAAGTACACGATCTCCGACGTCGAACTCGTGTTCCTTTCGTTTATGATCAACAAAGCTTTTATGTCGGCTCTGAGCGGTGAGTAGACATTCGCGAATGAGCTTGATATTCTCCGTGGTTTGTTACACTAGCTCTGGTCCGAGTAGACTTCGTTCTCCAACTTTGCTCCAACAGACTGACGATCGACAGGGCCTCTCGTAGAGAGCTTCGAAAGGTGCCATCTGTATACTTGCTTGGTAGCTATTGTTGTAGGCAAATTCGATTAAGGGTAAGGGTCATCCCAGCTTCCTTTGAAGTCCAGTACACATGCTCGTTGCATATCCTCCAACGTCTGAATCGTCCTTTCTGCTTGCCCATCCGTTTGAGGGTGGAAAGCGGTGCTGAAACGTAACTTCGTGCCCAATTTATCTTGAACTTTCTTCCAAATTCCTGAGGTGAATTTTGAGTCTCGATCAGATACAGTTACCATAGGTACACCATGCAATCGAATAATCTCTTTGATGTATAGCATCGCAAGACTCTCCGTCGTCTGAGTAACCTTGACGGGTAGAAAGTGTGCGTGCTTGGTGAGTCCGTCTATTATCACCCAGATTGAATCGTAGCCGTTCCTCGTCTTTGGTAGTCCGGTGATGAAGTTCATGTTGATGTGCTCCCACTTCCATTCGCATCTAATGGTCAGAGTAACTCGGTTTCATATGCTCGGCTTTAATCTGTTGACACGTGAGGCATCGTGAGACGTACTCGGCGATCTCCCTTTTCATGTTATTCCACCAGAAGTGACGCTTTAGATCATGGTACATCTTTGTACTGCCTAGATGTACTACGTATTTGGACTTGTGCGCCTCGTCTAGCAGTTCCTTCTTCACTTCCGCAATGCCTGGTACACAATCGATCTCGATACCTCAGCAAGCCATCTGAGGTCACCGTGAACTCTAGTCTTTCTCCTTTCTTGACTTCCACTAGCATCTTTAAGATTTCTGGGTCTTCGCGTTGTCCTTTTATCGTTTCGACTATCGTGGATTGCATGATCAGATTTGCACACACAAACTTGGGTTATACTTCTTGAATAGACGTGCTCAAATTTCTGAAATCTTCATGTAATTTCCACTTCATCATCAGTGCGGCGAGGGTTCCTGCTGACTTTCGACTCAATGCGTCTGCTACCGTATTCGCTTTACCAGGATGATATTGAATGGTGCCTTAAGACACTCTATCCAACGCCTTTGTCACATGTTCAGCTCTTTTATGTGAAAATGTACTTCAAGCTTTTGTGATCGGTGAAGATGTCGAACTTTTCCCCGTGTAGGTGGTGTCTCCAAATCTTTAATGCAAAGATGACTGCTGCTAGTTCCAAATCGTGGGTTGGGTAATTCTCCTCGTGAGGCTTTAGTTGTCTGGATGCGTAGGCGACGACTTTCTTTTGTTGCATAAGTACACAGCCTAATCCTCTTCCCTAAGCATTGCTATAGACTTCGAATCCTCCACTTCCAGATGGAATTGTCAGTACTGGTGCTGTTGTCAACTTTTCCTTCAACTCTTGAAAGCTTTGCTCGTAGTCGTCCCCCCATTCAAACTTAGCGCCTTTCCTTGTGAGCTTTGTCATTGGAGTTGCTATCCTGGAGAAATCCTTCACGAAGCGTCGGTAATATCCAACTAGTCCTAAGAAGCTTCTAACCTCCGTTGCATTCCTTGGTCTCTCCCAGTTTACTACAGCTTCAATCTTCGTTGGATCAACAGACACTCCTTTTCCCGAGATTACGTGTCCTAGGAAAGATACTTCGTCTAGCCAAAACTCACTTTTTCAGCTTCCCGTACAATTGGTGCTCCCTTAAGATTTGCAAAACTATCCTTAGATGGTTCTCGTGTTCGGTTCGGTTCTTGGAGTTAATTAAAATATCATCAACGAACACTACTACAAACTTATCTAAGAAGGGTTTGAAAACTCTATTCATCATGTCCATGAATGCGGCTGGAGCATTTGTCAAGCCAAAGGGCATCACTAGAAACTCGTAGTGGCCATAACGGGTTAGAAATGCCGTCTTTACTACATTGCCTTCCTTGATCCTTAGTTGGTGGTAGCCCGTCCTCAAGTCAATCTTTGAGAAAACTGTTGCACCTTGAAGAGGTCATCGACTCTAGGTAATGGACACTTGTTCTTGATGGTGGATTGGTTCAACTGCCGGTAGTCGATACATGGCCTCATGGATCCGTCTTTCTTCTTCACAAACAAGATCGGTGCGCCCCAAGGTGACACATTAGGCGGATGAGTCCCTTCTCTAGTAGCTCTTCCAACTGCTTCTTGAGCTCTTTGAGTTCCGTTGGTGCCATGAGATAAGGAGCCTTCAAAATGGGATGTGTCTCTGGGAGTAAGTCTATCGCAAACTCGATCTCTCATATGGGAGGTAGTCCAGGTAATTTGTTTGGAAAAACATCAACAAATTCATTGACAATGGGGATTGATTCTATTTCTGGCTCACTCTTATCCCTGCTAATGACGTATGTTAGGTAACCCTGACAATCCTTTGAAAGAAATCGTCTAGCCTTAATGGCTGAAATGATGGGTGAATTAGGAGTCTTAACAATACCCTGAAATGAGAACCTTCGTTGACCTGGGATACGAAAACTAACTCGCTTTCGAAAGCAATCAATACTTGCATGGTGAGAGGCAAGCCAATCCATGCCTAAAATAACATCGAAGTCTACCATATCGAGCAGAATCAAGTTGGCGGCCAGTTGCCGACCATCTATTTCTACGGCGCAATCTTTGTATACAATCTTAGTAATTAGGGAATCTCCAATCGGGGTAGAAAAGGTGAGTGTAAAGTCTAAAGGTTGAGGTTTGGATTTCAAGGATTGCGCGAAGGATGGTGATACAAAGGAGTGTGTGGCTTCGGAGTCAAACAAAATTTTCACTGCGGTTTCGAAGATTGGAACAGTACCTTGGATTACAGCTTTTGAGGTTTCGGCATCTCGTTGAGTCATGGCAAACACTCGCGCTTGTGCATTACGGCTTGGTTGCTGTTTTGCTGGGGTCGTTGCTGGGTAGGTCGTCCTACATGAAACTGAATTGGTTGTGCGCGTTGTTGTTGCTGATGAAATGGAAATGGTTGTCTAAACTGTTGGGGATTTCTTGATGCTTGGCAGTCCTTTATCACGTGTCCTGTCCTTCCACACTCAAAGCAGTGTCTTGGCAGTTGGGAGCTTGGAGCAAGCTCGTGATGCATGTCTTGGTTCTCCATAGTTATAATAGGTAGCCGTTGCGTACCGACATGGTGCGTTGCCATGGTTCTTCCCAAATACTGTGCATGACGGCCTCATAAATCCAACTTGTGTATCTTCGAATCGGGTCCGTTTTGGTGCTGCGTGTTGGGAGGAAGGTGCTCGCCAATCTCAGCTCACCAGGTCCTTACGCTTCTCGTGAGTTGGGCGGTTTCGTTTGATATCTTCTTCCGCCTTCAAGGCTCTTCTAACTGATAGCTTGTAGTCTTCTGAGAATAGTACAGAGAGGCGTTCTCGGATATCAGGTCTAAGGCCATACTCGAATTTCTGCGCCCTTTCATCTGTGAGTTGGTGTCTGTAGAATCGTTCTAGGTCAACGAACTTGGCCTCATACTTGGCCACAGTCATGCTGCCTTGCTCAAGTTTAGCAAATTCAGCTCCTTTATGCTCTCAGACATGTCGGGGAAAATACTTTTCGAAGAATATTCCTACGAATTTATCCCAAACAACGACTTCTCTTGATGCTATCTCTAATCTTTCCATCAACTGCCACCAACGGTGTGCCTCTCCAGCCAACAAGAAGATGGCAAATTTAGCCTTTTGCTCCTTTGTGCATCTCATTGCCTCTAGTATCGTTTCAATATCCTCATTCCATCGCTCGACCACCAAAGGATTGGTGGTGTCTCTAAAGATTGGAGGGTTCAATTTCTTGAATCTTTTCAAATCGCCTCCATAGTCAGTGTGATTCGTGCCGGTTGATGTCGAACCACTCCCGTTAGGGACCAGGTGGGTTAGGGCAACAACAATGGCTTCTAGGGCTAGAGCGGCAGTATCAGATGTAGGTAGAATAGGTGGGTTGTTTGCAGGTGTTACGGGTCTCCTAGTGCGTGGCGTCCTGATGCCTCGTCCTCGTACCATCTATAAATAAAATAAAATATAGTCCAGTCACTTCCCTTATTTATGAGAATATTATGATTACTATGCTACGTCCATGACTCAATCAAATAAGACAAAAGAAAAATAGTTCATTTCATTCATAGATTGGCAATTACACAAGCATGATTGATACAAAAATAACTTTTATAGTTCAAGATTTCATCTTTGTAGTTGCTACATAAGAGTTTACATCCATTTTAAACCTTAACAAAAAGGGACCCTATGCTACAAGTCTAGTTCCTATTTTAAAGCCTTGAAAATTTTCTTCCTTAGACCATTACAGTTTCTTACAAATTTCCTATCTATCCTAGTTTAATTTTGGCCAAACGGGTATCGTTATCCTTAAGAGCGTTCTTCCTCGGTTGTCTTTGATCCAATGTAGTCGGAGATTTGGATGACGTCGTGTTCAGCGGCGTTTTCTTCATCATCGTCCAATTCTTCTGCATCGTCCAACTCTTTTGCATCGTCCAATTCTTCCGTATCTCGCTCGTCCTCACTTGGGTCGCTCATCTCTCCTTCACTGAGATAGTATGTTTCCTCTTCAAGGTCTTCAAATTTGTTTGCCACCTCTTCCCTGGAGAGTCGATTTTCGGGTAAGGTAAGTGGAGGAAGAATGCGTTCTACGTGATGTCCCCGATATATGTTGTCATAGATAATTCCGGACGCCCCTTGAGGTACGCGATGGCTGGCCATCCTATAATAATAGCATCGGAGTAGTCCAGTTGTTTTTCTCGCTGTCCTCCTTATCGTCATTTCCTGAACACCAAAAGGGACAATGTCATAATCGGATAGTGGTTACTCATCCTAACCCTAGCCTATGGGTCCACTCCCTAAGGTCTCTTAAGGTTTCGCTAAACTTAAGGCTTTGATACCAAACTGTCATGCCCCAAAATCCAAAACACCGCGAACTTCGGCGCGTGAGCAAATTCAATAATCAAAACATAACTAATGATTAAACAAAGCACATAATCTGATATTTCATTTCTGATCACAAAATAAGGGTACATCATTATTACAATTCGTTGTTCATCGTGGATACAATTACAATTTCAAAATCCCTTACAACCAACACAAGATCTAGCTAACTCCTTGGCTTTAATTTAGGAGGTCTTCCAACGTCTCCTCTTAAGAAGTCTCCTCTTAAGAAGTCTGATGGTTAGCTCGATCCGCCACTGAAATGTTAACAACGGAGCGAGATAAACTCAACAAGTGGCCCCCTAATAATACCTAGTAATCTACGTCTTAACAAACAAGAAGAGGAACAAATTCATCTATGAACATCCGTTCGATTTTAGTAAGAGCAGTATATTGATATGAAATTTTGCTACTTTATTCTCAATACGTTACATTTGCAATTATCATCAAGTATGAATGAGATGTATACATAAAAGAACATGGAGTTTTTCTTTGAAAGGAAAACAAATGAAAATAACTTAATTCCAGCAGCTACACATTTATAAGTGTAGGTTCTACTACTATAGTATCGGATCCATGGTACAGCCACATATGACGCTTTTGGACTTCACCTCTGTCCAGGTGGTCCTTACCACATCACATTACATATGTGAATTTCACACCTTACCGTGGCAAGTCGGTAGGCAATATATATACCTTATATGAGGAAGCACTAATCAAGGACATTTGTCCCAACCCATGCCTGCCCGATGGGGGATTCACACAAGAAATATCATATACTTATATCGATGCACAACATATGCAGTAGAGAAATCATTTGTTCAACAATTGATGCCTTCCATAATCAAGATGGTATTCATGATGCTTTTCGAAAAGATGTGAATACTATAGTCAATCCATTTTCCTAATCATTTCCTCTTCCTACTAGTTTATGATAAATCATGTGATAACTATGTTTGCTCATATGCTCAAATATATGACATGCCATCAAGGAGTCAACTACAATTACTTCATGCAGAATCTCAATTATCAGTCATAATTGTGTAGAGATAAAAGAACAAGCCCTTACATGATTATTCTAGCATATTTATAATATCAACACCCAACAATGTCTCATAGATGTATCACACTACCTAAGGGTTTCAATTCATAATTATAAGGTTGTGTGTAATTGCATATATATATATATATACACATTGTATTTACTTAGTATTAATTACTTGAACAAAATCAAGTGATAAGGGTAGGTCACTTGCCTTGATGTGCGCTTCCTTGATGATTGCAGTGGAGGTGGTTGAAGTTCGGGTTGTTCAACGTGTCGCCTGCATGAGAACAATGGTGTGTTAGCACTAAGCGATGTCTCGACCAAAGAGTTGAATGACTACGTGAGAGGTTGAGTCGGTTCACGAGAAGGTTAGCCAATAGGGCTCCGACTTGGATGGTTCAAGTTTCAAAAATGAAAGTTGTAACTACGAGTTGACGCGATTAGAGTAGGGATGATCAAGTCGTATCATGACGCTAAATAGGTCGCAAAAAGGGGGTAAGCGGACCAAAGCCATTTTCATTCCCCATAACATAGGTATAAATATTTTTAGCAATTATTAGGAATTTACATGAGATATAATTTACTGAAAATATAATTAGTAAATAAGAACTAATATTTAAGGCCGGGAGAGTATTAAAAATTCACTCGTTTAATTGAGATAAATATACTACTTTGTAATAAGTAAAATATATTTTATAGTAATGTGGCTGTCATGAAACTAATAGCTAATATATTTATATCATATTTTATAATCAAATAATGGTTTTAAAATATTCCCAACATCATACAGGTTATAGACCTTCATAGTATTAATAGCAAAAATAAATAACATAATAAGTTTTTTTAAATGATAAATCTGGCATATATGTATACAGGTTTTATACCTTATATTATATATATACATATATAAAAAACAGAAAATAGAACTAAATAAAAAGGTTTCAAGGTCATGGGTTGGTGACCATCAGAGATGAAATGGGTTGCGGGTGGATTTGGCATAGAAGGAAGGCAAGGGAGATTGGTGGTGATGAAAGGGAAAAAGCACAGGTGGAGAAAATGAGTTTGATTGGTTGGATTTGCATTCTTGTGAGGGACAACGCCGATTACATGCGATAATATAGGCTAACGGTCGCGAGAGGGCGTCTGGTAACGATCAGCCGCGCGAGTATCAAAATGAGTGACAACCATCGCTACAATGATTGTCGCCGGAGATCGAGCCGGCCACAAAAGAAAACAAAAGATGAACAAGAGCAGAGGGAGAAGGAGAAGAAGGAGAAGAAGGAAGAAGTGAAAGCTTTACCATAGGTTTCTTGAATAGTGGGGGAAGAAGGAGACGGTTGGCTCCTATTTATAATCGAATGGGGGGTGTTGGTGGTGACGTGAAGATGGTGATGCTGTGTGCAGGAGCCCATCGTCGGACGGCGCCGGACAACAGGGCCATGTCAAGCCCCATGCCTCCGTAGCGAGGTTCTCGCTTTAGCGTTTGGTTTCGGCGGATGGGACAAGAGGGAAAAGATTTGGGTGCTAAGCAAGAAATAGGGGAGAGGTAATAAGGGTTTTAGTTTGGGTCTGGCCTGGGCCTGGTCTGGGCCACAAGAATGGGTCGGTCTTACGGGTTAGGTCCTCGCACTAACGGATCTACCGCAACGGACCGGGCCCTATCCGAATCCCAACATGAACATCCAAATGGAAAACTATGAAACCCAAGGTAATTGCATTATTTTCATATTTATTGCTCAATTAATCTAGTTTAATTTTGGCAAATTCATCATCTCATAATCATTCATGTAGTTTAAGGTTTCGTCCTACATCACATGTTCTCTTGGGTGGTGTTGGATAAGGAGGGGGATGAGGGGGAAGCCCTCCAATGGGACTCGGGCTAGACCTTTAGCTGGGTCTGCTGGGCTGTCTAGTTGCCACCTCTTTCTGGCCTTTTTTCCTTTCTTTTCCCCTTCTTTTTGCACTTTCTTTTCCTTTTTGTTTCCCTTTTTCTCTTTTTTGGTTGGTCTGACCCCCTGTTGTATTCGGTCAGCGTCTCGCTGCTTTTTTTAATAGGTTGCATCTTTACCGATGAAAAAAAAAACCTTTAACCATTGGGGAAGCAATCATGATGTTCGTCGCGTGTATCTCGTCCTATGATTGTACTGGCTTATTTTCAATTTCTTACTTAGATACCAGGTGCCCAGTTTCACACTGTTTCTTTAAAATTCAACCAAGTGTTCATGTGGAAATTATGAATTCGGGTGAGGACATCGGGTCCATACCTTTTAAATGAAAGGTCTTGAAATTAGTTAAATTGGGCTTAGGACCCAACAGGCTAATCGTCCAAAAAAAGGGGTCCATTTATTCATTAATGGTCTTTGCTAAGCCTGAGGAATCTAGTAGTACAGTCCGTGTTAAGTTTTGGGTGGCCATCGGGCTTTATACCATCTAAGTTCACAATTTATAGATACTTGGGTCATTCCCTAGGTCTTTTGAGCCTTCACTAGGTCCAAATCTAAGTATACGGCCTTTTTATGAAGTCCGGGTCTATGAGTGTGTGAACACAATTTTTCGAGGGGTGCCATTATCAATCTTTCAAAAGAAGTTTTGGGCTGGGCCATAACTTTGGTATTCTGTTTTGGACTCAAAATTTACCAGGCCATGGGCCGGGCATTGGGTCCTTTAGTTTTACTTAGTAAATTCTAGTGTTCGGGCTCTTGGGCCTGCAAAAGGTCCACTCCTTGACTTAGTTAACTAAGTCAACATTTTCAAAGTCTCACAATGCCTGATCAGTGGTCATTGTGATCAGGCATGGCTTTAAATTATTGTAGGTGTCTGGGAAAAGTCAAGATGTTGATTTCATTCCTCATTTTACAATTTATCTTTAAGTGTATCAGACACTTTACGGTAAAATCACCGTCATTTACAACTCCGATCGAATTTCTGGGTCCTTCCAAAACTAGGTGATAGAGTACTGACGACCTCATCTTTCCCAGGTGGTGGCACTAAAAAATCTGTTCAGGGTTGATCAGGGCCGTCAGATTACAGAGATCCGATTTCTCTATAAAAGGGTCATCAGACCCGATTCGTTGGTCTCCGATGTCAGGTCCGTATCTTTTAGTGCCGATATTGAAATCGCACACTTAATAGCTTGTTGGAAATCTTAAGCGGTTATTTACATTTTCTGTATATATTTCGGAGGTCAAAAGTCTACATATCACGATGGAATCAGTCCATCTGATCAAGGGTCAATTCTGGTCATTGGCTGTGTGCCATTTGACACAGTTTTGTGTCCCAATTTTCCGGATTTTCTAGCCATTATGGTAGGTAGATATTTCTTATGAAATTTCACAAAAGATTGGGGCACAGGTCAAACCTTGGCCCATAATTTCACGGATTTATTGGCAGAGTCCTTGCACATGAAATCACTGCCTTTCTGAGGCACAGATTTCTGGTGCAAACAGGGCTGTCTTCTGCTCCGAACTCAGTGTAGGTCATACTACTAGGAATTTGGATCTGATTTTTGACTGGGTTATTGGGAACCCATTTATTTATCTAACTTAATTTTTCTAGATTTTCCTTAATTTATTTCTTATTATTTTGTACCCGGTCCAGTGGGTTCTCTATTTTGAGCCTAACAATCCTCAATCAGGGCATTTGATGGGGTCCACCTAGTGGTCCATCATACACCACAGATTTTTATGATCTGATCTGGGAGCAATCCAGATTTAGTACAGATCATCTACGTGAATTCGTTAGCCTAAGCCTATCAATCTAACGGTGCGATTAGCCACTGCGACTATCCTATTCATCAAAATGCTAAATTTTGTCCTATATCAATAATACCTGGTCTAGCCTCTAGGGGCAATTCGATCAAATCAAACTCTGACTTGCTTTTATTTCAAAAATCATTATTCTAGTGAAACAGATTTTCAAAAATCATTTTGTTTGTGATCATTAGATCACTAAATCAACAAATTCAAATAATAATTTTTCCTATGGTCTAGGATTTGTAGAATTCTAAGCGTTATTCAAATCACGATCAGTCACCGTCGATTATGCATGATCAAAGCAGTGATCAGGATGTTTTCAAAATCTGGAACTTAATCAAAAGTCTACCAATTACAGCTATTCCATATTAATATTTTCTATAATACTACATCAAGGAAGCAAAGTATGGGCTATGCTATCCTAAACTCATCAAAACTATCACATGCATCTAATTCCATTGATTTTGTATAACTATAACAGTGATCAAATATTTAAAATCTGGAATTCTAAATCAAGAAATCAGTCAATCACATCCATCCAATATGATTATTGCTATCATAGTATATTTATGAAGCATGGTATAGTCTATACTATTCTAAGCTCATCAAATCTAACACATGCAATCTACACCATTGATTTTATATAACTAAAACAATGATCAAATATTAGAAATTCTGGAATTCTAAATAAAAAAAATCGGTCAATCACATCCATCCAATATCATACACGTCCTAATCTCTTCAAGTAAAATGGCCATTTATTTTCGAAACTTGATTCATGAAAACTGGCTAAGCCAAATCAATTTGATCTAAGACCATCAAATTCGATCATGATTAACAACATGACATTTCTCAAAAAATTTATGATCACATGATCATCCATTGGGTGATCAAGGGCTGAGGAGTCATGCTAAGCCATCAAATGGCACATGCACTCAACTCTAAGCCTATAGCATCAACACCATCGAATGATGACCATCCGATCAAATCACGGTTGGTAAGATGATGATGTGAGATCATTATGATCACCCACACCTCATCTTATACTGCAATCCATTCATCAAAATCCAAAATTGAAAATCACCTAAAATCCTAAGAAAATCAAGCTTTTCTAACTATTTTATGAAGTGTCCTAGGCTAGCATTGAACATAGTCCAAGCCTTGCCTATTTGGACCAATGGATGGCTATACATGATCATAGAGATCACATGCAAGATCATCCCTCCTTCACATCTATCTCAGCTCCTATAATCACTCAAAATTTCAAGAAAACTCAACAAAATTTCAAGTAATAAACTAACCTACACTATCCTCTGCTAGAAATAAAAAACTACTAATAGCTACGACTTTACCTTATCTTTTTCTTCTTGTTGCTTGCTGGTTTGGGCCAACTCCAGTGGTGAGAAGGGCTAGGGTTGGTGTGGACTCACACTATGTTGGACTAGGGGAAGAGGGGAGTGCAATGGTGGTGTTGGATGAAGATTTTAATGGTTGGATGAGGAGGGCTTGAGCTTGGAGTTCTAGAGCTCTAATGGTGATGGAAGGAGGAAGAAGATGGAATGGGATGAGAGAGAGAGAGAGCTGAAATTCGAAATTTGCAAGGGCTTATGGACTTTAAGCCCTTTTGGGGAACAAGCTTGACACATGTCAAGCTTCTTCTTCCCAAGCTTCTCACTCTCTCTCCTCTCTCTCTTTTCTCCATGTGCATGGAGTGGTGGGGCCCACTTGGGTTCACTCCTCACCTTCCAATGTGTCCTCATCTTGGCTTGTCCCCCTTTTGGTGTCCTCAATTCATGTGAATGACCACTTTTCAAAGCATCTTGTAGAGCATGCTCTCTGCTCAATCTTACACTGTAGACTTCCCCAATGTGAAATCAATGGTGGTATATGGAGTCCAACTTGGTCAAATAGATCAAGGGCTAAGATTTGCTAGAGAACTGTGAAATTTCTAAATTAGGGAAATTATTTACAATTGCCCTTGGCATTTTTATTTACTTGAAATGCTATTGTTCCATACAAGGCACATATACTTAACTCAAGGTGTTTGTTCTTTTTGCTCCCTTGGATTAATGGGTCCAATTTTGATGTGTTTATGGGTTACCATTATGATGATCATCAAAATCCACACCATTGATGATGATCTCCACATCATCACCTTGGCTCAACCCAAATTCGGGCAATTTCTCGGGTCAGGATCAGTCACCAATTAGTCCGGGTTCTCACATGTGGTTCAAGATGTTGGGTGTGTGGCTGATTTAATTGCTATCACACCCATTTAATTAATTAGGGTTTCCAATGGGTGCCTTTAGGAATATCATTCTCCCATCATGATACAGATGGGTGCTTAGCATTTTTGGATGGACCTGGCCTCAGGCTGTCACCTGGTGCAGTTAGGTATCATCAGGTCTCAGTCAATTGGTTGACTGACACAGGTTTCGAGGGGTAGGTGTTACAATAAACCCATAAATTTTGGCGGAGGGTATTTACAAGTTCTTGGCCTGTTGATTAAGAAATGTTCTTGGAAGGGTGATCTCCCTTTTTCGAGGAGTGTTACTCGATGGCCATCAAATACGGATGTTGCATTAATTGAGCAAGAATGCATAGAATCCAAACCATGGAGAAGGAAGGGGTCCATTTATGCAAGTTCATTTGTCTACCACTAATAGACCATGTTCTATATTCTTATATATTTTTCCAGGTTTCTTCGCAAGAGAAGTCTAAGTGGAAGGAGTCATTGGAGAGATAAAGGATATCAACATTACCTTCCAATTTCCACATGCGGCTGAGGTCTGTCTTCAATCCATTATAGAATAACCTATTGCCTACAAGATAGCTGACCAGAGAGTTATCTCATAAAGGTAAACTTAGTATTGTGCTCAATCTTGACATGAAAAAGGCCTAGGATTTCGTTAATTGATATTTTCTGGATTGTTGCCTGGTTAGAATGGGATTTGCAATGCATTTGAGAATGTTAACGACAACATGCTATGCGTCGACATGGATTACGATATTGGTTAATAGAACTCATAAAGGAAGCTTTATTTACTGTTGTGGCCCAATTGTTGAGCTGACTTTTTGTCAAAGCGCACCAGTTGGATGTATTAGTGTCTTCCTTGTCCAAGAAAAAAGTTTTGTGATTGCAAAACTCCACTTGGAATTCAGATTAGTGTGTCAAAACATCACCAACTGTCCCGATCTTATAACATTAATGGTGCTAATTTTCTGTCTCAAATTAGTGAAACATTAGTTTTGTAGGATCAAGACAACAGTAAATCTGAACCGAAATCTGCAGTAATCCTGGTATTACTGGTCCCAACACCAACTGTTGTCACAGAATATTAACACAGAAAATAACAGCAGCAGTAGAAGGTGAAGAAAAGAGGAGTAAAATTGTCACAATATAGCAGCAGCAACACAGATTATTGGAGCAGCAACTACGTCTCAAAAGACAGCAGGAGCAGCAATTGAGGTCTCAACAGACCGTCAGATCAGCACCCTTTCAGTCTAAAGAGTGAAATTTTGAGCAGCAATACCAGAGGATCTGAATCCAGAGCATCTGAATTCATAGAGATGTGTTTTGCAATGACAAAGCTTTTTCATGAACGATTTGATGTGTCTTTCATTGCGTTTCAAAAAAGGCCATCACCCTCATCTGGAGCTTTAGGAGCTTTACGTGTTTCTGTGTTCTTGTCATCTGTGCCTATTTTTTCTAGGATTTCTCTACAAGGTTTTGATTGAAATACCCTAGAGAATCCACTGATGGGTGTTGTTTGATGAATCGAAGCAACTTGGAGAAGATTTGATGATTTTTTTATTTCACCATTTTTTTGACCAGTTTCACTAATCTTAAGGGTACAACAGCTTGGGCCATCAAAACATTGGTAAATTGGGATGTGTTTGAATCATTTCTCTTCTCTCTTTCAATCAGTTGTACTCTTGCCGAATTTGGAATTGATTTGAAGAAAATATGACGTTTTCTCAGGGAGTCATGAGTCTCGGTTTAGTGGTTTCAGGCCTTGTAAATGCTGTTTGAGTTAGGACTTTTAGTTATTGGATTTGTACGTGTTTACTACAGTTTGTTTTAACTTTGTTTGACGTATGTTGAGGCTGTATAGCCTATTTAGGGTCACTGTTGGTACTGTGTAGTAGTGTATTGTTGAGGTTTCTCAACTACGGATGAATCCAAAGTGCGAATCAGCAGTGGAAATGAATATCCTCATGGGTTACAAATTATTATAGTGAAGTTTGAGAGTACTAATTATTTGGAGTTGTCACGTTCCACTTCCAGGTATTTGGAATCTAAAAAGGAAAATGGGTTATGTGAATGACGCGACCCATTAATCTAAACATACTGATTCAAAATATACAAATAGGGAGTGATAATTTGTCGGTCATGGCTCGGCTACTTCATTTGATGCAGCCCATCATCAGTCATTCCTTCATGTAAATGACTCTAGAGAATTACGGAATGTCGTTCGTGATGTATATTCTTAGAAATAGAATTTGGCGAAAATGTTTTAATTGATTGATAAGGTCAATAATATAGTCATGGTGAGAAGTACATTGGACAATACACTACTCAGTTAAGGAGTATGTTGGATGAATTGGTCCAATATAGGGAAGCTGATGTATGCGGTAGTTGTTCCCGATTGCCAGATGTGTAAGCAAGCCAAATAGGACTCTTGAACATAAAATGATCGTTGATCTGTTACGAGGGGTGAATCCCAATTATGAAAATGCTGTGCTAGGCTTCTAGCATCCTTGGACGAGAGGAATGCCCACTTCTCGGAATTGTTTTCTCCTGGTTATAACATGAAGAAAGTAGACCTTAGTTGAATCCAATCTACAGAAGTTCACATTGGCTAGAAACTATTTATTGTGTGTAGTGATTTGGTTGCTTAAGCAATAAATGAAAACTCATTGCATAGAGCATTCTTAATGGATAAAGAGTAACTTCCACATGTACATGCTCAACCATCATGTTTACAATGATATCCGACTTGTTGACGCGGGATAAACGCTACAAACCCTAATTATGCAAGTTTGGGATTAACTTTAGAACGAATTGAATAGCGGAAATATTCGAAATCATTCAACACGTAAAATTTATTCAATGAATTCAAAAAAACAGTTAGATTAATCCATTTTAGCGTTTGCATGCACGAAGATCTCCCGATCTAGAAAAATGGCTCCGATGAGGGAACTTAAGTTTCATTCTAGTTTACGGCATCAAGTGATAATTACAATATCGTCTCTTGACTCCTCGGGGATTTTAAATGAAATAAGGCTTAAAATAATTCATTAAAAGGAGAACAATTTGGGATTTTTTGTTTATTTTTATCAACGAAATTAAAGAAAGATATTACCTGACAATAATTCGAGAAAAGATAAAATAAAGGGATAGATTCCAATGCTTCACACCAAGGATTTCCCGAAGCTTCACACCACGGCTGTACGTCGGCTTCGCACCAAGTCGCATGAGAAACGATTGCTCACTCTTCAAGGTTTGAAGGATTCACTCCCTTGGTTGAAAACTCTTCTCAAGCTTTCTAGGGTTTGCACAGAAGCAACTCTCTTTTCATTTAATAATCAATCAACTTATTAATAAAGTGCTTACAATGCCTTTATATATGCAACCATTAATTAACTCGAAATAAAGAGTTCTAAAACAATAAAAGACTAAAAAGGTAAGCTTTTGTAAAAAAAGTAAAATCCCGTTGCTTGACGGAGTTGTCCGTGATATCTTTCACAAAGACACGTTGTAGCACCGCTCACACGACCGTGGCCTTGTCACAAGACGTTGATACTTTTGCACAGCGGGCTATGAACGTCGTTGCTTCTTTCTTTCCTTTTCTCTTGCTTTCTCTTTGTATTTTTTTTCCTCCGTCTTAGCTTGTGGGATGTTCCCATCAATACTCCCTGATCAACTTATAGTGTGTATATATTTAAATTAAAATTAAGTCTTAACCTATTGCAAGCGCACAATGAAAATTATAGCGTAGCGATAGGATCGATCCCATGAAGAAGTGATTATCTTCTTATAGATTTTTATATTCCTACTTAAAAAACTTACCTTTATCTTTTAAGTCCTAAACTACTGGAGAAATATAAATAAACGAATATTTTCTTTAATCTAATTGCATAAAATAAATCCTAATCCTCCTTCAGATTGAGGTCGTCAATCTCAACCTTCAACTATCGGATGTTTACAAATTTAAAATACCGTTACACCGTATTGTAGCCTTCCAGAATTTGGTCGTCAATCAAAAACTAAAATTCTTCAACACAGATTTAATCTAATCAACAATCTCCTAAAATCTGGGCGTCAATCAAATTCGAGAAAATTGAAGATGGAAAATTAAAACCATTACACTAATCTGCAAACTTCAACTTGAGTCGTCAATTCAAATCAAAATTTGAAGATGTTTACAAAGTAAATAAAATTTAAACTAAAAAAAAAAAAAAAAATCTAACCTAGAAAACGAAAGTAGAACAATCTAAAGGGTTGATCTTTCAGCTTCCTCAGCCTTGGTTGTCAGGCAAGACCTCAGAGAACCATGGACGATGTTACTTTGTAAATCCTAAACTACTTTGATCGGGAGAAAACACAAACATCAGTTGTCAATTGATGCTGTGAAATTCTTAGATGATTATTCCTATGCCGAACCCTCTTATTTATAGATCATAAGGGTCGGTTTACAGAGATCTAATTCTAATAAAATAAACTAATAAAAATTCCTAATATAACTCTAATTCTAATTTTATTCTTTCTTGCTTTTGGATGCTTGATGTGTTCCGAATTTCTTCCCTTGATAACAGCAACAGAGTCCTTTTAAGATTCTTTTTCATCAATTTCTCAGATCCGTGATTATCCAAACTTCTAATTCAAGAGTTCTTCTAATTCTGTTCACGGCGGTGGAGATTCTCACATGATCAACAGTAATAACAGCAACAGGAAAGCTTCTATAATCATAATCGTAAATCACGATTATCTCTTTCTTCAGCTCCTATGACTTTCATACTGTACAATTCTCTAAAACGAACGATTGCTTTCTTCCGTATCGCCTTTTACTCTTTTGTCGCTTTCTGAATAATCGTCTTTTGAAGAATCGTAAATTACGATTTCTCATTTCTCTCTTCTTTGGTTTCAGTATTAGCACTCAATCATAAAATACGATTTCTCAGCTTTCAATAGGTGGCAAATCGTTTTCTTACGCTCAATTATCTTTTTACTGCCTTTTGAGTTTATTTTGATGAATATTAATACTTTGGCTCTCTTTTACTATTTTTCTTTAATATCTGCACATCATCAACTTGTTAGTAGCAAACTAAGTCCTAGCATTACTAAGTTAAGGGTTATAAAATGGTAAATTATATGACTGATCACACCTCTAAACTTACGCTTTGGTAGTCCCTAGCAAACAAGGAAATATAAACTAAGAAATTAAATGTCACTTTTGTAGGGAGCACGATTGCATTTAGCGGATGCAACAAGCCTTTAAACCCCTAGGTGATCCCTAGTGGAGGAGTTGTAGTCTCCTGAAGGTTTTCAATAAAGTTACCTACAAACTTCAAATATTTTTATTGTTTTTTATTTTTATAAATATTTTTTTTTCTTTAAAAATTAAAAGTAAATAAAAAAATCTAACTAATAAACTTAATTGGTCAATACATAGGTTATTACGAATTTTTAAAATTACTAATCCTTTATCCTTATTTTCCATTACAGCAGTTATCCTTGATTAGAACTCCAACAATTTCAATTCACAATAAGCACAGAGTGTATATGCACTAGTGAACAGTTTATTCTTCATAAAATTTTCTAAACTGTAGATTTAGAAAATATTTTCATTCAAAAACTCACTATTGACATACTCTCAAAAAGATATCGAAACTTTTGGGTTCTCTAAGTATATTTTTCAGAAGAATTCAGTCAAAGATAATTGTAAAAATGAATCTCATAGAAAAGATAATCATATCCTATTCTTATGATTCTCTGTACAATCCATAGTATCTATTATCCTTATCTCTACTAGGCTTATGCCTTTGCAAATCGTAAATCAGAGAGGTCTTTCCTTCAGCTTGTAATGGAGTTTTGGGTTTAAGAAGGTATCAAGGAAAGGTAGAAAGAGATTCAAAGTTTTTATGAGAATTTAACTCTTCTTTTTCCTATCTTTTTATGCTATTCTACATCAGTAAGTATCCATGATTGGATAACTTCTTCTTATATACTTCTTTTTATATATATATCCCAGTTCTTCAACTATAAAATCGTCTTTTACGATTTTTCTCTTCTTTATAGCTTTTGCTAAATCGTAATTTTATTTTTCAAATTATTTATTTATTTTTTTTTACGATTTTTCTTTCTTTTCCCATATTCTCTCTTCTTTTATTTCTTCAGCTATACCTCTTCTAGCATTCCCTTTTTATCTGTTCTTCTTTTACTCCTTCCACTCTCTCTTCTTCCCTTCTTTTACTCCTAAATTCTCATTAATTGTAAGGGTTAAAGGTAGAAAGCTTTGGGTAGTACATATGGTTAAAAGTTTATAAAATTCTGGTACAAAGAAATTCTGTTTCAAGCTTCTAATATGGGTTCAAAGGATAAATTTTTTAGGATTTTAGCTTTTTGGCTCCGGTTTAAATAAAAGATGGCCTTAAATCATCTTCACGATTTACTAGCATAGATACCTTATTGCTTTGATATTTCTAATAGATAGTTCTAGATAAAAAAGCAGTTCATCATATTCATAGAATAATTCGATTCTAAATTCAGCAATATGAGATTTCATTATAGCATAGAAGCTCAAAGAAATTTTTGCGATTTGAATAGAAACAGTTTCTCAGAATAAAAGAGGAAATATCGCTCAAAATCTCACTGGTTTATGATTTTGAAACTATAGTCTAAATGTTTGCAGTTTAGATCAATATATTGTTTCAAACATTCATTCTAATACAGTATTTCAATGAGCTAAGCATGAATTATAATTGTTCTAAATTCTAATTATTAAACTTCTATTATAATGAATCGTAAGTTTTTGGGATTTGTAATTTCTTCTATCATAATTCCTATGCACTGATCAGATTTAAAAAAAAAATTTCAAAAACTAAAACTAGCTATTATATTAAAATTACTAAAAATAAAACTACTATACACAGAAATTGTGTATCCCCCCAAACTTAAATCGAGCAATGCCCTCATTGGCACAAAAATAGGGGACATAAATTTTTTTTTCTAAATTATTGATATACTGATTATTTATCGAAAAAATCTGTTACCAGATATATACTCTTCCCCAAACTTGAGAGAAAATATCCGCGGCTTATTCTCAGAGTATCAATAACAAAAGTGTTAGTAAGAAGAAAAAAATGTTAGTAATGTTAGTAACACACTGTTAGTAAAAAAAAATGATAGTAAAATGAAAGAAAATTTTTATATATAACTGAATATTTACAATGACCAGAAAAATAAAAATTAAGAAAAGAAAAAAAAAATCTAATTACATAAAAGAAAATAAACCTAAGAAAAATCTATGGAGATTATAGCTGTGAGGTTTGTAATTTTCTGTAATATTTTTACTCACTTGTAGAATATGATACAAGAGTAGTAGAAGTGCGTTCATCTTCCCCACTGACATCTCAGCTGTAGAATAACCATCTTTATCTTTTTCTATAGTTGAATCCCCATGTGCTGCCAATTTAGCCTCTTCTGTATGTCCTTCCACAATCATTGGACAAGAAGTTCCTTATGATCTTTCGAGAATTGGGCTCACAGGGTCTGCTTCCGTGATGATTGACAGTGTGTCTGCCTCTGTTGAAGGGGGCATAGCAGGCCCTGCTGGTGAGTCCAAAGCAGGGTCGTACAAACTGGCTTGGTCTGCAACTGAGACTCTTAATTCGATTGTTCTTTCTGATATTAGAGAGCTGATCTCTGCTCTCTTATGAGGTGGAGTAGAAGTACTCACACCTTCTTCCAGAACTGCTTCTTCTGGTACTACGAATTATGTTGTCTGCTCTATGTCAGTCTCCTCTCTTTCCTCATGAATTTGGGGGATTTGTGGTACAGAGGGGGTACTTTTGTTGCGATGAGCTAATGGGATTTTCTTCTTATTTTTAGCACCTAAAGTTCTCCTATAGGCTAAACCTGTTAAGCCTTCCTCTGGTCTTGGTAAAGCTTTTTCCTTGGGGTCTATACTATACCCCCACATTCATCAGCAGATTCATTATACGTTCTCCAAATGGCAGGGTCAACTTCTTCGTTTGGTATTTTTCTTGACTCAGTTTCTCCCTCACGGTAGTGATTACCTCAAAAAGGTAAGAGGGCACATTGAACCAATAGTGATTTGCCATTAGGTACAATGCCTTGGCAAATAATGCTCTTCTCTGTGTTCCATGTCCCGTGGGGTGAATAGTCTTATGGATAAGCACATCGAAAAAGTGAAGTGATAAACTCCTTGCTTCCAGATCCTTTTTAAGGAAAAAGGACCTGTCTCGTGGAGCTTTTCCTAATAATTATGTTTCCATTTAGGTAAAGTTAGGGAGGGTATCTGATGGCATCCTCAAAAGGTTGACCTCTGGGTTATCTTGGGACAATTATGATATTTTTAGGGGTGCATTCATAACCCTGGCGATAATTTCCTTTGAAATCTCGATCGGAAGTCCATCAATACTCATGGAGAGGGTAGGCGGTGGTTCTCCGCTGCCTTTGGTCATATTTTTGTAAAATAGCCTCACCAATCTAGGATAGACTGGTGTGACTCCTGGCTCCAAGAAATAGGTCAGCCCGACATCCTTAAAATATTTAATAGCTTCTCCACCCATTTCTAATTTTTCTACAGATTCAACATCCACTGCAATTTCAGCACCCACAATATGATGTTTCATTGAAGTAGGAACTTTATCTACTAGCATAGCAGAGGACATTGGCTTTTTACCTTTATCTAATTTTAGCCCCTTTCAGGGATAGACACAGATTCTATCTCAGTTGTGTCTTTAGGGGTTTCTCTGATAACTGCCCCAAAGATTTTGGTTTCTTCTTAGGTGGGTCTACTGCTTTTGATTTGACCTTAAGGCGGTGAATGATTGGGGTGTTATCAGAATTATTACCTTCTTCTTCCACTTCTTCCCTTTGTCGTTTGCCTTTCTCGTTCGCCATACTTTCACTCTGCAAAAATTAATACCAACACCACTGATTAAACTTAAATTCCATGTTTTGAATAAAATCTCTTGTAGAAACCCTTCCTTTTTACAATTAAAATCGTCACCTTACCTCTTTAAAGATTGAAACCCTAATTTGTAATTGTAGAATGAAATTCACGTAGGGTTCTCCAGAATAAAACAGAGGAAGTAAGGGGTTTTTAGGAAAATAAACGGTTAGGTTAGGTGGAAGAACGGTTAAGATTACGGACGATTTGAAAAAGAGAGGGAAGGTAGGAGGAGAAAACTAGAAGGTTTTTGAAAATGGGACCGACATATCCTTTTTACAAATATGTAGGTCTTGCTTTCAGTGACAACTTGCTGAGCCGGTCATCACATGAGTTTTAACCTAAAATCGTAAGTTGATTCTAGCCATTCGTGAATAAGAATCGCAATCGCTGTGTTTCTAGACAAAATACAATAACGATCAATCGTAAATCTATACGATTGTCCATTATAATATACAGTAGTTATGAATTACAATCTATCGCTTTCCAATGAAATGGGTCGTATTATAATACCTAAACTAAAAAAAAAAAGAGAAATAATTTACATAGTTTACAACTGGTGCTACGGATGAGTCAGTAGCTTGACAATCCAAGAGGTTTTTATTTTTAATTTTGGGGAGACGATGTCTCCCCCAGGGATACTTGTCCTCTAGGATTATTTACTGGCTGCATAGGTAATAACCAATTTCTCTCCTTGCCACTTGAGAAGCTAGCTGGCCTACCTGGCTTTCCAACTTCGTTATAGACTGCGTGTATGAATTAAGTGCTTGGGAGAACTGAGCAAGCTGGTGTAAGTCCTTCGAATACTGATGCGATTGTTGCTGTAAATCCCACAGTGCATTGCTCTGTGGTCCATATTGGGGTTGTGCGGCCGATAATTGATTTTTTTTTTGGAAAATTTGAGTCTGGGGAAATCTGGGCTGCACAACTGTTGGTGCTAGCTGTGCTACTCTCGTGGAACCATAATTAAATCCACGGTGGTTCCTCCACGACGGGTTATAGGTGTTCCCATAATCTCCCCTCTGAAAAGTCATTACTTGTTCATTTTCCATTACCTCCTGGTATGGTGGCGCAGCTGGGTTTTCAGTAAAATTATGAGTCTGGCTATTAGAGTAGTCTACTACAGAGCTGTCCGGAGTGCTAGATTTGGCTGTCATTAATGTCGCAATTTAATTTTTCAGAGCTAAAATTTTCGCACTCATGTCCTCTTTAACTTTATCCTTGGGGATATCATAAAGTCCACCCCTCTCGAGCGGGGTGTGGCGAGTAACATTAGGATCAAATCTAAGCAAAGCCTGTTTCAGTTTCAAATTGTTGGCTAGTTTTTCGAATAAATTTCGGGACTACTGGCCATTCTGAGCCATAAAGGCTCCTCCACTTACGGCATCGACTGTAGACTGGTTGGTCTTAGTCAACCCTTAATAGAAACTTTGCGCTATCAACCAATTTGGTACCTTGTGATGAGGACATCTCCGTAACATATCCTTCACCCATTCCCAGCTCTCATGAAATAATTCTCCTGGCTTTTGTGTGAAGTCTTGAATTGCCTGGTGAATTTGGTTAGTTTTACCAATTGGGAAGTACTCGCCCAAGAACTTGGACTGCAATTCCTCCCAGGTGGTAATACTTTTGGCTGGTAATGAAATTAACCATGCCTTCGCCTTGTCCTTGAGAGAGAAAGGAAACGGACGTAGTTTTACGGCCTCTTTATTGGCAGTCGATGTCTACAACACTGTGCAAAGTTCTATGAAGTCCCTTAGATGCTGGTAGGGATCTTCTCGATCAAACCCATGAAAGGTCGGCACAGATTGAAGTGTATGGTGCTTGATTTCGTAATTTTGACCCGCAGGCACCTCTGGTAGAACTATACAAGAGGGTTTGGTCAACGCTACGGGGCTGAAATGTGCCTGGATGGACAAATCGTTAACCATTATTAAGGATTCTCTTGTAGAAATTTGGTTTGCTGCCAAATTACGTCGGAGTGTCCTTTCAATTTCTGGATCACACGCAAAGAAATCTAGACTTCGAGATCGGGTGTGATGAAGAAAAGAAAACTCTATTTTTAATATTTTTAAATTTATCAAATTTTTATTCTAGAAGGTAGGGAGAGAGAACAAATTTAAGCCTCGAGCTTCGCTGATCAGGGGAAGTTGAGACTCTGAGTCGTCGCTCCTAATAAACCTGCGGAAGATTAAGAAGTGATTCAAAGAAAGTTAAAAATATAAAGAAATGTAAAAAGAGAAAGATAAATATTTATTTTTAAAACGAAAATATAAACAAAATTAAAAGATAAATCGCTTCCTCGGCAACGGCGCCAAAAACTTGACCGGCTTATAGGATGTATATATTTAAATTAAAATCAAGCCTTAACCTATTGCAAGCGCACAATGGAAATTATAGCATAGCGATAGGATCAATCCCACGAAGAAGTGATTATCTTCTTATAGATTTTTATATTCCTGCTTTAAAAACTTATCTTTATCTTTTAAGTCCTAAACTACTGGGGCAATATGAATAAAATAATGTTTTCTTAAATCTAATTGCATAAAAATAAACCCTAATCCTCCTTCAGATTGAGGTCGTCAATCTCAACCTTCAGTTATCGAATGTTTACAAATTTAAAATACCGTTACACCGTATTATAGCCTTCCATAATTTGGTCGTCAATCAAAAATTAAAATTCTTCAACACAGATTTAATCTAACCAATAATCTCCTAAACTCTGGGCGTCAATCAAATTCGAGAAAATTGAAGATGGAAAAGTAAAACCATTACACTAATCTGTAAACTTCAACCTAAGTCGTCAATTCAAATTAAAATTCGAAGATGTTTACAAAGCAAATAAAATCTAAATTACAAAACAAAAATAAAATCTAAACTAGAAAGCGAAAGTAGAACCATCCAAAGGGTTGATCTTTCAGCTTCCTCAGCCTTGGTTGTTAGGCAAGACCTGAGAGAACTGTAGACGATGTTACTTTGTAAATCCTAAACTATTTTAATTGGGAGAAAACATAGACCTCAGTTGTCAATTGATGCTGTGAAATTCTTCGATGGTTATTCCTATGCCAAACCCTCTTATTTATATATCATAAGGGTCGGTTTACAGAGATCTAATTCTAATAAAAGATTCCTAATGTAACTCTAATTCTAATTTTATTCTTCCTTGCTTTTGGATGTTTGATGTGTTTTGGATTTCTTTCCTTGATAGCAGCAGCAGAGTCCTTTTAAGATTCTTCTTCATCAATTTCCCAGATCCATGATTATCCAAACTTCTAATTCAAGAGTTCTTCTAATTCTGTTCACGGCGGTGGAAATTCTCACGTGATCAGCAGTAATAGCAGCAACAGGAAAGTTTCTATAATCGTAATCGTAAATCATGATTATCTCTTCAGCTCCCATGACTTTCATATTATACAATTCTCTAAAACGAACGATCACTTTCTTCTATATCGTCTTTTGAAGAATCTTCTTTTAAAGAATCATAAATTACGATTTCTCATTTCTCTCTTCTTTGGTTTCAATATTAGAGCTCAATCGTAAAATACGATTTCTCAGCTTTCAATAGGTGACAAATCGTCTTCTTACGCTCAATTGTCTTTTTACTGCTTTTTGAGTTCATTTTGATGAATATTAATACTTTGGCTCTCTTTTACTATTTTTCTTTAATATCTGCACATCAACTTGTTAGTAGCAAACTAAGTCCTAACATTACTAAGTTAAGGGTTATAAAATGTAAATTATGTGACTGATCACTCCCCGGGTGGAAAAAACTCATCTCCGATGAGTTAGGGAACCCACGGATGCCACACTTCGGAAGCTCCACTCTTGGCTTACCCTTCCATGTTGTGAGATACTCCTGATTTTTACCTTCAATGGCATAGAAGTTTGGAAATTCTATGTCCTTCTCATTCGACCCTTTCTCATATTACACAGGTAAGGTACAAGATTTGAACTGAGTAAATGGGTGTGGTTCAATTGGTTGCTCAACAAGGAAGGGATCAACGGGTGGGGTTGTTGGATCTAGAATAGGTGTAAGATCCATTACGGCAACTATCGGATGGTTGCTCTTGTCTAGAGGAAGATCTAGACTTCCATCATTACCATTTTCTGAGATTGGAAAAGATTTCACATGCTCGTGAATATTAGGAATTAACACAAAACCGTTTGTATCAAATTCGTTAAATATATTCAATGTGTTAGTTCGATCATGCGTATTTTCGGTGCTCAATAAATTCAGACTGCTAATCCCATGCAAATTAAAATGATGATATGCCCCTACCAACTCTAAAGACTCATTTGGTACGGATACACTACCAACACTGTCCTTGGTAATAGCAACTATCCTAATGCAACCTACGGTTTTGGCCGGAATTTCGCCTTCCTCATCCCTTGGCGTGTCACACAGTTCATACACTTCTTCGTCTAACTCGTTGCCCTCTTTCTCGGCATGCTCCTGAATAATCAAGGATTGGCCCTTACTGAGACATTGGGATGCAAAGTGACCAAAGCCTTGACACTTATAACATTGTTGCAAAGCACGCCTAGAACTCTCGATTATTGGTCCCTTTGTTTTGTCAACCCGAGGAATCATGGATTTTGAAGATTGACTAGAGGCAGTATTTCCCTTTTCTATAGGATTAGATTGATACTCAAGTTTGGAAGACTTAGATCAGTCATTACTGAGGGTATCAAGATACCGTTTTAATTCTTCAATCCTAGCAAAACATTCCTCAAGATCCGCAACGGGATAAGGAATGAGTTCCCTCTGTAACTCTAGTCAAAGACCCATTCGGAATCGGGAGAAGTAACTTTTGCTGGCTCATCTACATAGGCCTGGGTAATCAGGTCTTCAAACCGATCGATGTACTCTGTGACTAGGGAATCTCCTTGATGCAATGACTGCCACTGATCAAGAATACGTTCATCATATGATACGGGAACGTATTTTTCGTGCAGTTAGACTTTCATTTCAACTCACGTGGAAATAGGACGAAGACCCTGGATTTGCCTGCGATGCTCTACTCCCAACCAATAAAGTCTAGCTTGACCCATAAGCTTGACTTTGACAAATCTGACCTTGCACTCTTCGGACATGGCATACCACTCGAAGTAGTTTTCTATGCTGGCGACCCATTTGAGAAAGACCTTGGGATGTCTTTTCCCGTCAAAAGTAGGGGCATCCATTTTCATCGATTTTATGACTTTGTCATTTTGACTTATTTGAATTTCACGACAACGAGGACACTCCCTCCTACGGTCGTTGGGGTTGACTCTAATGTGATTCTCAGCGATAAGCTCATTGATTTCTTCAAACGGGTTTCTAAAGTCTCATGCTTGGCTTGTTAATCAACGATGTGCTCATCCATCCGAGTTTGACTAGCGGTCACCTTAGATGAAAAATCTGTAATCAGGGCTTCTAAGCTACTGGTATACATGACAAAATTATGCAAAACTAGATGGTGTAAGATAAATCTGAAATAGAAAGAAATAAACCCTAAAACCTATAAGAACACGGAGAAACCTAAACTAAAAATTGTGCTTTGATACCAAAACTGATGCGGGACAAACGCTAAAAACCCTAATTATGCGAGTTTGGGATTAACTTTAGAATGAATTAAATAGCAGAAATATTTGAAATCATTCAACACGTAAAATTAATTCAATGAATTCAATAAAACAGTTAGATTAATCCATTTTAGCGTTCGCATGCACGAAGATCTTCCGATCTAGAAAAACGGCTCCGATGAGGGAACTTGAGTTTCGTTCAAGTTTAGGGCATCAAGCGATAATTACAATATCTTCTCTGGACTCCTCAGGGATTTTAAATGAAATAAGGCTTAAAATAATTCAGTAAAAGGGGAACAATTTGGGATTTTTTTTATTTTTATCAATGGAATTAAAGAAAAATATTACCTGACAATAATTCGAGAAAAGATAAAATAGAGGGATAGATTCCAAGGCTTCACACCAACGGTTTTCCGAAGCTTCACACCACAGCTGTACATCGGCTTCGTACCAAGTCGCACGAGAAACGATTGCGCACTCCTCAAGGTTTGAAGGATTCACTCCCTCAGTTGAAAACTCTTTTCAAGCTTTCTTGGGTTTGCACAAAAGCAACTCTCTTTTCATTCAATAATCAATCAACTTATTAATAAAGTGCTTACAATGTCTTTATATAGGCAACCATTAATTAAATCGAAATAAAGAGTCCTAAAACAATAAAAGACTAAAAAAGGTAAGTTTTCTCAAAAAAGAAATTCCCGTCGCTGGACGGAGTTGTCCACGGCGTTGTGGTACTGTTCACAATACGCTGTGGCACTGTTCACAGTACGTTGTGGTACTGTTCACAGCGGGGCTGTGGACGTCGTTGCTTCTTTTCTTTCTTTTTCTCTTGCTCTCTTTGTGTTTTTTTTTTCCTCCGTTTTATCTTGTGGGATGTCCCCATCACTTATCTTGTCCTTAATTGTTTCTGAAGTCACATAACATATCTAAAAACCCTCTTAAAGTCCCACGTTGTTTTATTGCCGCTTAATATTCTTTTGATTGCATCAATATCGAATCTGCACTAATTCTTATTTATTCTCCCCCACTATAAATGCTGAAAACATAGGAAGGAGGGAGGGCGGAAGGGAGGGAGGGAGAATTTTTAAATGTATGACATTAAGCCAGATACCCCGACTCTTTTCTTAAATGATGAATAGAAAGTTACTAAATTGAAAATTAATCTTTAACATCTATATTCCATTAAGTTAGTTTTCAGTTACCAAATTCCCTATTTATCAAATTAATATTTTCATAATAATTTTTTGGCCATCAAATTGTAATTGAATTGCTATCTGGTGGTCATCCAAATGCACCTTGATATATATGGAGTAGTACCATTTTCTGAACTCCTATCACATTTTATATCGATTAATCTGCACCATATATTTCTGGATACATGGTTAATTTGATCATCATGTGATATGAATTTATATTCATCTACAAAGACAAAAGCACATGCTTGCATGGATGTCTATTCACATTGCTGTATTGGTATTGTGTTTTTGTTCTCATTCTGAAGATATTGTTTTCTTTCTGTTTGCTGAGAAGTCAATAGTTGTTTCTTAATCACTAACGTATAAATACCTCTGTGTAGGGCGTCAATTGTAAACCGATGTTGGTACTAGCAACATGGAAATTAAGGTGCTTTTGTCCTTTCCTTTTTTCCCCTGGATCCAATATTTTTTTCCCAAAATTGCTACTGCATTTGTTATCTTCATTCTATTACTTCATACTATCTTTAAACAAATAGGTGAAGAATAGCTATTTTACAAGAGTTTCATGTAAGTTCAACTAACAGATTTAGAGCATATTTATCTACCAACTCTTCTTTGAGAAGTGTTAAAAACTTTTATAGAAATGCCGATAGAGCTGTATAATTGTATATTAATCTTTATAAGGAAATACTGCAATTCTTATATTGATTGTCATAATACTTCTTAACTTCTAATTAGAAGGAATTACATGATGATCTTGATGTTATTATAACAAATTAGAAATAACTATGTAATTTTGAAGCATCATTGGTAAACATTAATTGCCATTCATAAATTATGTAGGTGTTTCTCACTTTTTGCCACGTGGGTTTCACAACATGGCTATCAAAGAGTTGTTGAGAGAGAAGATAGAAAGTAGTATATTCCTTTCTAATGGATAAAATACATTATGTAAATGTGTAGGCTTTTATGAGTGTCTACAATCTATTTAGTCTCGTGAATGTCTTCTTGGATTGAAACCATGCAATCAAGTTTTTAATTCAAGTTTTCCTTTTCTACATTACCCTCTAATAAAATATTATTTTCTTTTTCCTAGGTAAATTCTTAGGCCTTGAGAAACTTAAGAGTAGAAATCCGAAACAACCCCGACTTTTTATGGAAGCATGTAAGTGGATTTATGAAATGCCACAGGGCTTTAATGAATTAAACATCACAGAATAGGAGTCTGCATAACCACATGATTATACACCCCTCTTTAATTCATGTTTAATGTTTTTGCTTACTAGACCGCCATCAAATTCGACAATGTAAATTCGTTCTTTCCCATATTTTCTTAACAACATATTAGGCAAGCAATTACTTGAAACATTCCATCATAAAATCGTTTTCGATCAATTTATTTTGTAAAAAATTTATGAAGCTTCTCGGTCCAGTATTTTGACATTCTTATATAGGAAATAATAATGAAGAAATACTATTGGAAATTTATCTTTATATTCTCTGGATAATACTTTGGTCATTCACATTTCCTTGATGCTATAATAAATCTCAACTGATCTACCTGGGTACTTACCTCAAGTTTTGTCAGGCTTAGATATGTTTGAAAATCTCAACTGATCTAATTGAGTACTCACTCAATTTTTTTCAAGCTTAGATATATTAGAAGAATACACTATGCTTATTGATGTCAAGTATAACCCCTTTATACAACTCAATATTTTTTAGGAAAAACAAGTTTAATTAATGTACCAGTATTCTGGTCAAATCACATTCATCCATGAGATGCCATGGGAAGTAATGGACTAATAATTTCCATGTTCGCTCCAGATTTTGGAGGAGAACTTTACTGGAGAACTGTTATGCTGTTCTTGTTTTCATAGAGGGTTGCCATCCATAGGAACCAAGAAAAGCTCATTTCCCTTCTCAAATATCTATGTTTCTCACTTCTCATTTCCCTCATTCATTTCGATTCAGCTGGTAAATTGTTTGAAATGAAATTTCTTGCATTATTTCCTGCATTGTTTTCTTAGTTTGGCTACTATGTTCCTATCTTAGCCCGTAGCTTATAAAAAATAGAATTAAAAAAATTATCAAAAAAGCTATCTTTTGCAGTCAGCCCAAAACTTTCACTTGCCATTAAAAGGAAATATATTGTTTTCTAATGTGTTACCAATGTTGTGGAGATGGCTGATTCAGCCTCACACACCTATTTGGGATAGTCATATCTCTGTTGTGGAGATGGCTGATTGTAGGACTTTTTCCCCAAGCTGCCCACCAACAGAAGAAGAGAGCCTTTGTATGAGCTGATTTCCTCCATAGAGACATCCAATGTTGGTTTAGAAGGGGGTGGTGACAAAAATCTGTAAAAAAGATTTAACAGAAAACATCCCTTCACCTCTTCCCCCCACAACGACTTATCTTCGAGGTGTGAAGAGACAAGGGCCCCAGTATTGAGACATATCTCCTTCATCTTCTCTAAAGTTATAGAGATAAATATTCCAACAGGAACTATGTCTCCAACCCTAGCATCTGTGTATGGTGAAAGATCGACAAAAGGCCCTATGAAGACCACACATAGATGTCTCTCCCACCATAGATCAGGGCAGAAATTATCTCAACCTCCTCTACCTGGTTTGAATTGGATGCATTTCTCACTACGTGAAAAAGCCAAAAAAATCATTGCCTTAAACAGTGGTTTTTTCAAAAAACAATCGTCTTTGACAGTGATTTTTTTTTAAAAACCACTGCTCTAACCAGTTGTAAAAAAAAAACAGTAGTTTTTTTTTACTATTGTACAGGACAGTGGTTTATGAACTTCAACAACGATTGCTCTTAACAGTTGGAAAAAAAACCACTACTTTGGGCAGTCGTTTTTTTATGCAAATTTAAAAATAAAAAATAAAAAAATTTATGCCGACGATTTTTTATGCAATTTTTTTAAATGTTGTTTTTTTAGCACCATTTCATTGCAATGTGGAGTCGGACATCATATAGAACAGGCTTAGTTATTTAATGAAATCTTTCTACCATGTGACTAATTAGAGTCATGGGTACATTTAGAGTCAATATATCAAAGACAAGTGCATAATTTCTAGTAATACAATAGATTTTTGCACAACACACGCTTTTCTCAAGTCGGGCTCTCTGCTATCTTTTGATCGTCTAAGACGAACTTCAACTTCTTGTACATCTCTGCTATCTTTTCATCGTTTGAGATTCTCCCTCTCTTTCTCCATCTCTTTGATCATGATCGGGACTAGGCTTATTCACTGTGGCACCACGTCACTTCTTGTTGGCTATTATTCGAGCACGTTCAGCATGTTTCAGGTTCTTGAGGGCATCTCTACTCACTGAGTACCGGTTCTCATCCTGTGAAGCAGGCATAAAGAAAAATTAGATTCAATTAGAAAGCCACTGGAAAATATGGAAATTATGATGTGCTACCTAGCATCTCCACTGTAAATCTGTGTAAGAAGATTCCAGAAATTTGCATGAAAATATAGATTTATTCATGGCCATAATGACTGTAAATCTGCCCAGAAATTTGTGCAGAAACACAAATCTGATGTCATAAATTTCTGTGCAGAAATTCACTCTAATCTCATGGGAATTAGCAGTGAAAACTATACCCAAACTGCTAGATAGATGTTAATTTCAATATTAAAATTATTTGATACACACCTGTTACTGCAGTGATGCTAAATCTAAACAGTAGCAGCGATTCACATTAGTATATGATCAAATTCACCATGATTTTAAGCAGAAATTATCAGACAGAATATGTAGACTAGGTTCAGGCAGTGGCAGCAATCAAGGGTCTACGAAGACCATCAAATCAACAGCCATGACC
Organism: Chloranthus sessilifolius; assembly: GCA_021018995.1. Classification (NCBI taxonomy): domain Eukaryota; kingdom Viridiplantae; phylum Streptophyta; class Magnoliopsida; order Chloranthales; family Chloranthaceae; genus Chloranthus; species Chloranthus sessilifolius. The sequence continues at coordinate 176,512,489 of CM037586.1, read as the reverse complement.
AGTCTAAAATGACTGTTATTCAAGGGAGTACACGAGGATCAAAACCCTCTAGATGAGCAAGCTTGAAGGACTAAAAAAGTCACTGCAGCCAACAGAGTAAAAACTCTCAATTTTCTTCTGAACAGAATTCTCATAATAACTGACTGTTATCTCTTGTTCACTGCTTCAGCAGTTACATTTATAAGAAAATAAGTCTTTCCTATTTCTATTCTAACTAAATATCCTACTAAACTTGGACTCTAGGTAAAACTAACTTTGCATTTTCGGCTCTCATATTTTCACCTTTTGCAGAAATGGCCCTTTAGTTTCAAACCTTACATAACCAGACCGCCCCAAGCCAAATTCATGCCCTCATTCTAAATGCTAAAATCTGTTGAAAGAAATATATCATGAAGGGATCTCATGGCAGTCAAGGCACATTTACTATACTCATAAACTAACATAAATTCTTTCGAGATTCCAAACCTGGTGAATGCTGCAAACCGAGAGAACAAGGTTCACTTTGAGTCGTAAGTTAATGGTTGAGTCTAGTGTGGTTCATTCCGGACCTTAAATGTGCTGATTTTAAACAACAATATTTGGCTTCAACAAAACTCCTATTATCAACAACAATATTTGGCTTCGCTAGGCAGCAGTAGAGAAGTAATTCCCTTGTATTATAAACAACAATATTTGGCTTCAACAAAACTCCTATTATCAACAAAAAACAAATGAGGGAAAAATATAAGTGTTACCAGGAATCCCAGACTAAACAATTGGGCTATAAATTATGAGTTTGGCATTTGGAACAATACAACATATAGAAGTTTACAAGTGTGCTTGCATAAAACAAAGAATAAAAACAAAAATCAAATTTAGCATGAAACTAGCAAATAATTAATGGTACAAATCTTTGTAGAAAGGAGGGGTAACAAACTCTGGTCTATAGATTGCACGCCCATCTGCCCAAAGCTTGTCAAACCTCCAACTAAATCAAGTAAAATGTTGCCAATGCTCCATCCATCTGTGCTCTTTCGCCGAAAGTTCATGTAGGCCTAGCAGATATTGGACTTGGCATTGTCAAAAGACGGAGTTAATAGATACAATGAAAATATGCATAACTAGCCTCAAAAATTAAAACTAAGGAGACAATCAAAAGTTCAGACATTGGTCAATAGGTAGATACTTATACTAGCGGTTTTCTATCATAGAGAATATATAACATTAAAAAAAGTAAATGAGTTCCCTTTTCATAGCATTCAGAGCTCAGATATAGCTAGTCCCATATCAAGATCAAACTTACGGAGCACAGTTTCTTTTCAGCAATAGACTATGATTTGATAGAAAGGATTGTCAAGGGGTTGAGACGGACTCGCCTTTCCCAAAATGACCCTTTGGCCCTTTGGTTGACCCCAACCCGACCGGACTCAACTGGTCAATGGTATCCCAACTAGACTAGAAAGTCAGCTCAGATGCTACATTATGAAGAGCTATTACATAGTTATTTTAAACCCTAAACCACCCGGTTAAAAATTGGGTCATGTGGTTCAGGTAACAGACCCAACCAGTTGACAACCCTATTGATAGAGCTATTAAATGAAATGTTGATTGATCAGCCCCAAGTAAGAATTGACCTATCATGAAAATTCAAATTCATACCTAAAACTAAAAAAGTTAACTTTTTCTCCTTTTGGATTTTGATATTTGAATTCATACAAAATTCACATCTAAAGCTCGTCATAAATTTAACTACAAGTTCAAAAGACTAAAATAGCTTCTAGATAAACCACTTTAATAATGTTCATTAAGACACATCCATATCTATAAATAGACAACGATAAGGATTATATTCTTGAGGTCATCTTTTAACTGTTACAAATGCAACATTAAGCTTATTAGTCGAAAGTAACTAATACTCTGAACAATGATGCAAACAAAAACCATCTTTGGGAAAGAAAGGAAGTAAAAAATTACTATAGCAAAGCATATTATGTCTTCAGCAACTCGGTGAACTTCTGGAATGTGGTAAGTGGTAACTATTAATTATGTCTTCAACAACTTGGTGAACCTTTCTGGAAGGCAGTACAACTAAATATGTCTGCATGTGTTTGCCATATTATACAAACACTGAAAAACAAAGTATGTTTGAATACACACAAAGTCGATGAATACAAATAGATTCACGATGTAATCATGCAGTTCCTCCAAGAGTAAACTAGAAGTTACCAGCTACGAGCTGGCCATAGAACCATAGCATGCAAGCAACAAAACTTTCCTTGGATCTACCAATAGAGGATGTGATTGGAGCTTATCCTTTAGAGAATTAATGTCATCCCACCCAGTCATAAACACCAAAACAGCACTAGGCCTTTCTTTCCTACAAATATGGCACAAAACATTTTCTATGAGGTTAAAACCGATTGACTCAGGATTCCAACAAGACAAAGACTCGCGATTCTTCAGGCTATAATCCTTAAAATCAGCAGCTTCTAAGGCATCCTATTCAATCGAAGGGAAAAAAATTTCAGAGGAAATTTATAACAAAATTATGTAAGAAGAAAAGGATATGCAGTCACTCAAGAAATGAATACCTCCACAACAGAGGCAATTTGGCTCTTCCTCTTTCTAAGACCTTGTTTCTGCATTTCCCACGTCTTTTCTTGCCCATAATCATCAATTTAATTTTGTGGAGTCAACCTGACGTGGGACAACGACCTTAAAATGCGTGAATATGATTTGATACAGATTTTGCCGAAATTAATTAAATTAATTCAAGTTTAATGGCAAAATTATCTCTGATACCTTTAGGGTTTGCAGAATTTTGATGCGTAGATCACACGAGATCCAGATAGGGTCCAGTCCGATGCGCAAGCACATTTAGAGTTGAGGTGAGATCGGCCTAGAGATAGGACTCTAGCTTTTCCAGGCTTAGGCACTCGCCTTCAGTCCGATGTAGATTCACGGATTCCAAATTAGGTTGTGAAAGGGATTTGCGGTTTGCAATAGGCTTATGGCTTTCAGAACGGTTTATGGTTTGGAGAAGGTATTGACTTTGTTTGATTTATGGGTTCAAAAGGTTTAGGTTTTGGGATTGAAAGACAACAATTAGGCTAAGGTTTAGGTTTTTGGGATTGAAAGGCAACAATTAGGCTAAGGTTTAGGGAAGCAAACACTGATCGAGAAATAGCAAATAGAATTAAGAAGATAACAATGGCTTTGGGAATCAGTCCCTTTGCCTCACACCAAACCCATCTCAGGCAAAAATTATTCAAGCATAAAAGCATTCAAAGAATCAATCAACTAATTACATTGTTTTGCTTAAAGACCTTATATAGGAGGTCTTACAATAAAAGAAAACCCTAAAATGAACCTAACTGAATTGGTACACGACATCCATCGGCACCACATCACACCATAAGGTGTGCGAATAAGAACCTAACTGAATTGGTACACGACACATTTTCGACACGGGAATGGATGAAGAATTGACCCATACAACTTTATAAGGTCTCGGGTGGGCTTCAGGTGTAAGCCCTAAGCGGCATACTATATGAGTTGATATTACGTTACTACAACTACCGCTATCCACGATGACCCTATAATTCTTTTCACCAAATCTAGCAAAGGTGTGGAAAATGTTCTCCCTTCGCCAGTCATCCTTTTCATCCCGTTGAGGTTGTGCAAGGGCACACCTCACAACTAAGGCATGACCAATAGCATCACCCTCCTCATCATTGGGTGTGCTAACCGGTTCAATTACTTCCTCTTCAACCACTACCTCATCATCATCCTCCTCTCCCTCAATGAAGAGAGTCCTGTGGGGTTCTTTCGTAGGGCATTGGGCGGCAAAGTAGCTCATCCCTTGACATTTATAACACTTTACTTGAAAATTAACCCATGAGGATTCTCCGGCTACACCTTTTCCCCTCTCAAACCTCGAATTAGTAGGGGCGGGTTGTGTAGGCTTGGGAGGAGGATTAAATCGTCCCTCACCGGATCGTTGACCGCTATATTGTGACTCAGTCCTCTTCACCATCGTAGTTTTTAAGTATTGTTCAAAATATTGCACAACAGCATAACATCTTTCAAGAGTTTCTATGGGGTGAGAAATCAACTCTTTTTGCAAATCAAGTCGCAATCCAGTGCGGAATCTAGGGAGAGTGATCTCAGGGTCTTCCGATACTTTTGCTCTCATCATGAACTCTTCGAATTTGGCAATGTAATTGGTCATGGGCATACCACCTTGACGTAAATTTTGTCATTGATCGAGGAGGCGTCGGTGGTATGATAAAGGAATATACTTCTCAATAAGTCGTTCCCTCATGTCGTCTCAACGGGTAATGGGAGGACAACCCACATTTATCCTGATGCGCTCGATATTAAGCTAGAAAAGCCGAGCTTGACCAATCAATTTCATCTTAGCGAGTCTAACGCAACGGTCGTCATTCATGGCATATAAATCAAAGTTTTGGTCCATGTCGGAAAGCCAATCGAGGAAGACGATAGGGTCCATTCTTCCATCGAAAGTCGGAATCTCAACTCGGACATTCTTGAGGAATTGAACTTCGTGGTCATAGTCATCTCTACGATGATCCCTATCGTTCCGGTTGTCTTGGCGACCATTACGTTCAAAGTGAGGACACTCACGCTCTTGGTGTTGATTTTCCAGCCCACCCATCGCTTCCAGTTGATTGATTCGATTACGTAATCTATCATTACCAACTCCTAGGGATGTTTAGGCTTGCTCAATGGTATTTAGACGTGCATTAATAGCACTCAATTCCTCTCGCATAGCTCTAAGAGTATTAAGAACCTCATCCGAAGCCATGGTGATCACAAAGTCTATTAGGGTTCTAATATGGAATGCAATATGGACTCACAAAAAGGAAACAATGTAATAAAATAAATATGACAAGCAAAGATGCCCTAACCTAGAAAACCTAGGGCTCTGATACCAAAACTGACGCGGGACAACGACCTTAAAATCCGTGAATATGATTTGATGCAGATTTTGCCGAAATTAATTAAATTAATTCAAGTTTAATCGCAAAATTATCTCTGATACCTTTAGGGTTTGCAGAATTTTGATGGGTAAATCACACAAGATCCAAATAGAGTCCAGTCCAATGCACAAGTACGTTTAGAGTTGAGGCGAGATCGAGCTAGAGATAGGACTCTAGCTTTTCCAGGCTTAGGCGCTCGTCTTCAGTCCGATGTAGATTCACGGATTCCAAATTGGGTTGTGAAAGGGACTTGCGGTATGCAATAGGCTTACGGTTTTTGGATCGGTTTATGGTTTGGAGAAGTATTGACTTTGTTTGATTTATGGGTTCAAAAGGTTTAGGTTTTGGGATTGAAAGGCAACAATTAGGCTAAGGTTTAGGTTTTTGGGATTGAAAGGCAACAATTAGGCTAAGGTTTAGGGAAGCAGACCCAGATCGAGAAATAGCAAATAGAATTAAGAAGGTAACAATGGCTTTGGGAATCACTCCCTTGGCCTCATACCAAACCCATCTCAGGCAAAAATTACTCAAGCATAAAAGCATTCAAATAATCAATCAACTAATTACATTGTTTTGCTTAAGGACCTTATATAGGAGGTCTTACAATAAAAGAAAGCCCTAAAATGAATATTAAATAAAAGACAAATAACCTTAACATAAAAATTCGAATTTAGACTTCTAAAACTACTAAACAACTCGGGGCGATTTCGATCGATCGAAATTGAAATTCAACCGATCGAAATTCATATCTCTATGAATATATTGCCGTCGACATTCGATCGATCGAATTGAAATTTTGATTGATCGAAATTTTTGATCGATCGATCGAAATGTCACTCCAGAACTTAGTGTTTCTGTCAACCTAATTCGATTGCTCGAAATAGGACTTCGATCGATCGAAATTTTTGAGTTCCTTCAGTTCTTCATATTTCTCCAGAAATTTCATCTTTCCCTAACTTTGACTTCCATTCCGCTTCTTCTTTCGATGCTGGTAGAAACGATGTGGTCCAAATCCAATGTCCATATAAGTGGCATCCCCGTTACAACCTATATCCAGTTATTTCCAGAACATTTTCTAAAAAATGAGTTTGAACCGGGTATGTAAAACCCTGAAATGGACCACAAAAGACGCATATTAATGACCCTCACAGAACCATCAGATTGTTAAATCAGACAGAAGAATACATAGCAAGTATCCACATGTGAAATATGGTGGCATTTAATAGAACAGGGCATGGGAGACAGAGTTGTTGATAAAACAGGTGAATATTAGCATTTTAAGACCAAACACAAGGGCATGAAAAGTCCATATGTAGAAGATCCTGAATAATTTAAAAGAAAATGCAAAGAAATAAAAAGGGCTAAAAGATTAGAGCCATGATATGCAAATTAGCAAATATGGCATCCCTGACTTTTGAAAGTTAAAAATAAATAATAAAAATAAAGTAAATGCAAAAGTTGGGATCATTATTTTGATTCATATGGATAACAGAGCATCCGAGTCAAAGCATATGGGTAACAGAGCATATGGGCCCTATCCATTTTCAGTGAGATTTCTCTGAACAACATTGGTCACCAACCAATTGACTGATTATTTCAAAGTAAAACAACAGAAAATCTATCTCTCTCTCTCTCTCTCTCTCTCTCTCTATATATATATATATATATATATAGTATACATGATTATCAATATTAGCTTCCCTACATATGATACGTTATCAACAAGGACCATCCATCTGACCTATGCATTAGCAGCTCGTGGGTAATCGTTGAAATTCCCATAATCCAAAATTCAATCCATTAAATCCATATTTTTAGGACTGATTTACCGTAAAACCTGAAAAAATCACTGATTTAAACCATGCCTGCAGCTAAACTCAGTAAATGGGGTCTTGCTTTCTTGGAACAGTAAAGTTTGTCGAGTTAAACATCACCTCAACTAAAAACAAGAACATCTTAGAACAAATCTGCAAAATTCCCTACTAATTTTCACCTAACGGGAGAACACGTAAGCAAAGGGAAATTCATATATGTCTACTCTTATGCCTCTGCCTTATCACAACTTGCAAAAGGGTCAAAGACATTATCAAGGCCTGGCTTTGACGCACAATCCAAATCTTCTACAGTGCAGAAATTGGCTTCAAGCCGCCAACTTGTCATGTTTTGTGCAAGATAATTCCACCATTCTGCAGCCCTAAGATCTCACCGCAAACACCAAATCATAAACCTCAAATAATAAACTTTAGGAGAAAATGAACCAAGAAAACAACAATGAATGTTCAAGACAGCAGAAGTTTGGTGTATTGAGTTCCTTACAGAAATAAAAATGATGCCAAAATCTCTATGAAGGCCTATTGGAAGACTTGAACTATAAAATTTTCTCTATGTGAATTGTGAACCACTCAGCAGAACTGAATTTTGTATAGTTCAAGTGGAAGTGCCCAAATACTGTTTGCAGTAGATATGTAGAACTAAAATTGAATCTTCATTTAAGAAAAAGCTAAGTAATAAAGATTATTCTTAAAATTGCTTTACTCAGCTTATTGAAATTACACCTAATGGTTATATAAGTTCTTAGATTATTAAAATTACACCTACTGGTTAGGGGATTAAGCCTTGAATCCTCTCTAAACATGGCTATATAAGTTCTTAGATTATTAACTAGCAAATATATAGAAGTTATCGATATAAGAGAGTTCTTCCAGTAAAGTTTCAGTGCTAATGTGCCTTACGCACAAAATCAAGTAAAAGTTTTGCCATGAGAAATTTCTCACAAACCTAAAGATATTTAGCCTAACCCGGCCCATTGATAGCCATAAGTAGTACATTTACTGCTTTTAGAAGTTGCTTGACCGTAATGACCTAATTTGTAGTCCGACCTATTTCCCATTCTTTGTAAGTACCAAGTAAAATCAACAGAAAAATCACTTCATTGATTATCTAAATGATGGACTTTGGTGACTATGAGTCGGAGAAAATGTGACCAAGCATTAAATATTCCAATATGCATCAAAAACTCAAATTTCTACCACAAACTTGGGAAGAAAATATTATATGAATCCATAAAGTATTAACTGAAATCTATGCTCACTCATCAATCACATTTTGAACACACAAATTTACATTCAATATGGCTTCATCTACCACCAAATCAAAGTTTCATCAGGTCTCAATTACCTATAAATACGGATAGATTGAGCGATTTTACTATAATGTTTTAACTATTATATACCAGTGATCACGTGCAAATCCTTGGATGATGCAGTGAAATTTATTTATAGAAAATGTTCAAAAAATGATCGGCCAATCGAATTTACAAAAGGCTTAGGTGATGTCTGAAGTAACACAGGTTCAAAAGACCAAAGATAGAGGTACCTTGTACAAATCTTGTGTGCAAGGTACACTTGTAATTCTTTTTCTCCGAGCTAATAGAGTGAGGACCTCTTTTTTAATACATTAAATAGAGAGGTAAGGACCCCTCTAACTCTAACCTCAGCTCAAATTTCAGAAAAAAGAAAAAAAAATTCTTGTGTGCATATAGTTACTCCCTTTGCAATCGCAATTGGATATACAAACAAACAGCACATGCCAATCGCCTCCCTCTTTTTCCCAGGCTAATCTCTTTGAATCCAACCCTTCAAAACAACCCCAAAATAATTATAAACTAAAAAGAACAACAAATCTGCGTCAAAATCAATTCCCAAGCCAAACTAAGAAGGGAAATTTGAAGAATAGCTTCAACATCTCCCGGATAAAACCAATCTTTAATGATCTTCACATTCCAGCGCTAAGGTGACCCTCAATCAGGACATCAACAGTTGGAATGGTTGATTCCCTCTTGGAGTAGGAATTTTGAAGTGGATTCACCCGGTATCCATCTATACGACCATTAGTTAATGCTACCCACTACAAAAAAAGACCCTACGCCAACAGCTTCTAGCCGTCGGCTTAGGGAATGCCGACGGCAGCCAGCGTGACGTTATAAAGTGACATCACGCTGTTAAAGCCCGGACCATCGACACCCCTGTAACCAAACACTCCTCAATCCTCGTAGAAGAGGATCTGGTACAGCCACAGCGTGATGTTATAAAGTGACTTCATTTCTACAAAAAAATTGTGTAGAAACTGACATCCGTGTCTGTCAAAGCTGCATGTCAACATATAAAATAATGTTGAAGAAATTATAGAGCAAGTCCACCACAGAGTTTGCTGATATAACTACGAGAGGAAAAAAGAAGAAAAGAGCACATGACTTACATGCATAATCAAAACATTATACAGGTTGATCCAATATTCCAGTCTTTCATTGCAATTCATCAAAATCGGGTCCACTTTTGCCAACTGCTCAACGAGTAAACTGCATTGAATGACCACCAAGCACATAAAGCAATTAAACCATTTGTAAACTATTATCAATAGAATTGATTTCTGATATATGCCAATATGTTTCCAGCAATTATGAAAAACTCACTGTTCAAGCCAAGTTAACTTGTTTTGACTTGGACCCAAACCAGACCCGACCCATTAATAAATGGTAATCAGTCATATTTAGGTTCTGTAATATTAATTGCCAAATGGTCTCTATAATATTATCACATTTATTGCCTATTTGGAAGGAATAATTTTTAATTGCACTAGGCACGTCAAGATTCATAGTCATTTCATTAGCCAAAATCAACTCAAGAGGTAGTTGCTTCCTTCTATACCTTTTTAATTGGCAGCTAGTTCCCTCTCAGTCATCATTCTCTAAGGTACCTTTTGAAGCATTTTCTTTTCTGACTGACAAAGTTTTTAGGGGTGTTCTACATGCTCTGAAGTCTATGGATGAGTAATAATGTATATAACTTGTTTATCATACCTGCTCCTAATCATGTTTTAGTATAATTGCATATCATATTAGCGAGTTTATTGTGATTCCAGAATGAAAGGGCTGCTAAACAAGCATGTTTGGTAAGACTGCGATTCAAGATTGTCACCGTTTGATTCCGATAGCCGGCTTTTCTCTCTTTGTTTGATTTTTCCATGATTGATAATGTCTTGTTTCCTTGCGATCAAGGAATATGGAAAACCCCCTCCATTTGCCTCAAAATGCCAGGTCACCATTCTATACTGTCATGGGAGCCTTTGACTATGAATTAAAAATGGATTGGAGCAGGTAAATCTCTACAAAACAAATCATGAAAAGGATCTCGAACTTCCTATATCATGATTCATCTGCTTCATCCATTTTTCATTCTTTGAGTGGGGTGTGAGTTATTAGTTCCATATGTAAGCATCATCAGTTTGTGTCTTAAATTTCCTTAGAGGCCATTTCAGTATTGCATATATACTAATTCTTTGGTACCTATTATAGTTGAAAGAATCAATACGGTCTCCCCGTTATTTTAAAGTTCATTGTTTAATCAGCTTGCATTGGTATCAAGTATTGATTATTGAATGCATAGCTCACTCATAACCAAAGTTTAAAAACTCAGTTTTGGAGGTGGTCTCGGCCAACCTCCAAGCTGTTACATGCTGATACCGATACTTATCGCTGAGACCCAGGGATACCAAATCCCTTAGTTTGGCTAGCATAGATAAACAGTATCAGCCCCATGCCGGCTGATACTGATACATGTATCAGTATCAATGATTCAGTATTTATTGTACCGGTATTGGGCAGGCTGCATACCAATACGTATTGGTGATATCTATAAGGGTGAACACCACAATGCAGCAAAGGGTACCAAAACTGTAAAAGGAAAAATAGGAACCAGTAAATGATTAATTGAAAATGTTTAATTATGTTTTTTTTTTCCTAGCACAAGTAAAATTACCTATCAAACATAAAAATGATGAATTAGTTTCTAACGTTAACATGCAAATATAAAATGGTTTATTGCATACTTTTGTTGCCTCCTTGCACCTACATCTGCTAAAAGGACAAGGCATACTTATCAATCTACATCCCTATATGAGTATTCTAATATCCAAGGAAGCTAAACCTCTTCAACTGTTCCAAATTTCAATATAGAGATGAAAGAGTGAGGATTCAATTTCAAAATAAAAGCCTGCTGGGGGAGCCAGCACCAAGTGCAAACCCAAATTTGCAGTCAAAGTTTCTAAAAAGATGCTTTGCAAATAGCTTAAGAGCTACTTTGAAATTTTCAAACGCAAAGTTAGGGGAAAATGCTGCAAAAAATCAACTTTAAATGGAAATGAAAAAAAAAAGAAACAAAAAAATGCTGCTAAAAATTCAATTAGTAGAATAGAAATTAAAGAAAAAAAAAAACAGAAAAAATATCGCAAAAATTTAAATTCTTTCCAACAAATATTAGATTTTTTGTTTGTTGAAAGTGCTAAAAAAAGAAATATTGGCATTCGGATCACCATCTTTCACAGAGCCATTAGTAATTTTGGGAGTTAAGCAAAATGAAAACCTTTTTAAAAAATAGTTTTATTTTTTCAAATTAATGAGAAGAAATATAGCTAACACAAAAACGATAAATATGGCCTAAATGAGAGAGTTGCTCCAACAAATAAAGCAATCCGCATGAAGTTTATGAATAAAATAATACAATGCACAGTAATAAGAACTTGACTTTGAAACTAATCAAACAGAGCATCCACATATGATGCTCTGATTTTGCGTTTACAAATGCTTAAAAATGAAAAAAAAAAAGTATATAAAAACCTAAAAATGAAACCATTACCAGAGATCATTGAAGCCTTGGAATCCATTGGATTGAGTAAGAGATCTGCCAAGCTACTCATACGCTCTAACCCTCACTTTGTCGATCTCTCTACCTCTTCGTTTTCAGCATCTGTAACAGCTCTTGAAACCCTAGAAATCAGGGGGTGCATTTGGTCCGTCTGATTCAGAAGCATCCCTTCCTCTTCATCCTCGATCTGATCTCCAATATCTCATCAACTGTTTCCGACATTCCCCATATAGATCGTAAAAAAATCAGTCGGATTCTCTTCATTTCAAACCCCAAAATCCTGGTATCTCTCCAATCGAAGATCTCTCTCTTAACCCAATATGATCTGTCGAAATCCGATATATCCGATACCCTAAACCACATCAATCTCAGGCTTTTCCTCGAAAAATCCCTCGAAGCTGTCGATCGATTCCGTTCTCTCCTTCCTACGAACCCTAGAAACCCCTAAAAAAAGTAAAAATAAAATAGAATAAAGTAGAAAGAAGTGGGGAAGAAACCGACCTGCGAGAATGCGGATCGATTTGAGCTGGATCTGAGATCTATACATCTAGAACCCTAAAAATCACTCACTGGTTCTTCTCCAAAGGAATTCTCAGAGAAAAAAGTAGGAAGGGAGAGTGACCTTTTTAGTTAGTGATAAAGAGAGAAAAGAGAGGCTTGGGGTCAACCCGATGGCTTTGCACGTGATAATAGCACATGATGAGAGGATGAGTTAAAAAACTACTGCTTTAACTTTAAAAACCACTGTTTTAGGCATTAGAATATCACACCACCATTTCAAGCAGTGGTTTATTTTATGCTGCTACAGTGGTTTTTTCCTTATTTTGACATAGTGTCTAGAAAGGGATTTGACCGCAGCTGACCCGTTCCACCACTCCAACCCCATTATGCTCCTTTGTAGTCAAACTTTCCCTCCATTTTTCTCCACCCCATATTTTGGATAACCATCTCAAATCTCAACCCAAACAATCTCGTTTTCCTCTCCCACTCACCTCAGCCACCTACATTGGGACCTCCTTCCTCAGGAAAATATGTTATCTCGCAATTTTACATGGTAACAATTTTGACCAACATCCCCACCATTCCTTAAAAATTGTCTTTGTAGTGCTCAAGTTTGGCTATCACACACATGGGGAACTGAAACATACCTTAAAATATACTGATTCGATAGGGTAAATTTGATGAGGGTCTAGCTACCTCATACGGAAAGATGATTTTCTTTCCAAGTAGAGTGCTTCTTCCCAAATCTTGCAATGACCAGATCTGAAAAAGCTTTAAAGGGTTTCCCCACACAAAGGGGAAAGCCGATGTATGAAGATAGAAGAGTCCCTTATTGACTACCAAACAGCTACAAGAACTATTTAGACTATTTAGAGTATCCTTGTCTACCTGGGCCTCCAAAATATTAGTTTCATCCAGATCTTTTTTTTACCTGGTACAAGTACAACTTCATAGCAACGTAGACCGGTCTTGGCATTACCCAAATCATCATAGTTAGCCGCAGAAAAGAGAAGATTGTTATCCACGTACTGTAGGTGTGAGATGGGTGCCTTATTGTTAGCAATTTTGAAGCCATTGAAGAGACCCAACTCCCAAATCCGGACCTGATGTAGGGCATTTACTGGACCCATTACAGCCCAGATATTCTGAGATGGAGCTGGACCTGAGCTTAAACTTGGGCTGGGCAGGTTTAGATTCAGAAGGCCCAAATAGAGTTTCTTAAGGTGATTTGTTGGCCTTAAACTGGGCCAGGTTAAAACAGGTTTAAATCCAGGTTAAAACAAGTCTTACTGGGATTAAAGGATACCTTGTGGTTTGGTAATTATCATGAGTAATTGAGATAATGGAGAGTGATTGCAGTGTTAAATCGTGAAAAATTAGATGTTTAAAGGATTGCAAGAAAAGGAGAATGAAATTACTGAGAGTTCCACTCGAGATTTTAGGGAGTAAATTTTAGGAGGATGAAATTACCTAAAATCAGTAAAGATTCAATTTCTAAAATAATTTTGTGACTAACTTCATAATTTGGGGACCTTGATATCCAGTGTTCCAAAATTCGGCCGGGGCGGCCGCCCGGGCGGTTCGGGCCCCCAACCGCCTCGGGTTAGATGTGGAGCGCCACATGAGGCGTTTTGGGCTGGCGCCATGGCCACTGGCCCAAAATCGAGAACAGGTGTGGGATATAAAATAGAAATTAGGTTTTTTTTTTCTCATTCAATCGGGCTCTCCTCTCTTAACTCTCTTCCTCTTCTCTCTTGACTCTCTTCCTCTCCTCTCTTCTCTTCCATGACTCCCGGTGACTCATACCATGGCGACCACCGTGACCACCGTGAGCCACAGCCGTATGAGTATTTTTTTTTCCATTTTTCATTTCTTTTCATCGGTTTTTATGTTCTTTGCCTATTTTATTCATTTTTTTTTTTTTCAAGCTTCCTTTTCTTCTTCAAAGCTCCGTGAACGGATCCTGTGATCAGGGGCTCAAACAAGCAACCACCGAGCCACGGTATGGGTATTTTAATTTTTTCTCTTTTTTATTCTGTTTTTTTCTTCTTCCAACACAACAGCCATAATTTTTTCTCCTTTTTCTTCTTCTTTTTTTTCTTTTTTCTGTTTTTTTCTTCTTCCAACGCAACAGCATGATTTTTTTTTTGTTCTTCTTCTTCTTCTTTTTTCTCCTTTCTCTTTTTCTTTTTTTCTTCTTCTTCCAACGCAGCCCCAACCATGGTTTTTTTTTCTCAATTTTTTCTTCTTCTTCTCGAATCTCTATTTTTTTCTTCTTCCAATGCAACGAATGACCAATACGATTTTTTTTTTTCTTAGTTTTTCTTCTTCTCAAAATCTCTATTTTTTTTCTTCTTCTTCCACGCAATGCAATGACCAAGACCACAGCTTTTTTTTTTTCTCATTCTCGCTTTTTTTCTTCTTCTTCCAACGCGCAATAATAGCCCATGCTTTTTTTTCTCTTAGTTTTTTTCTTCTCAAAATCTGCTTTTTTTTTCATTCTTTTCTTCTTTTCTTTGCTTCTTCTCCATTTTTTGCTAGCAAATTTCTTCTTTTTCTGTTTTTCCTTGTTTTTTCTTTCTTTTCTTCTTCTTCTCCTTTTTTCCCCTCCGCTTTCTGATTTTTGTCCTTCTTTTTCCTGTTTTTTTTTTTTCTTCTTTTCTGCATCTGCATTAGCATTTCTTTTCTGCATTTCTTTTTGCTGCAATAAAGCAATTATTTTTCCTGCATTTCTTTTTCTGCATTTCTTTTTTCTTTGCAATTATTTTTTCTGCTTGTCTTTTTCTTTTAATTATTTTTTCCTGCATTTCTTTTTCTTTTGCTTGACACAAGTGCACCTGGATATATATATACATATATGTTATATTTAAATAAATGTGTGTGTACTGTGAGCCTGTGTATACTATACAGAATTACAGATTACAGTTTATACTTTTATATATGTGTATGCAAATGTGTATATATATATATATATATATATTATATGTATCTTGGCTTATGTGCGAACAAACGGTATATTTAATTATATATCTAAATTCTAATTGTTATTTGATATTTTTTGGATGTGTAGTTCACCGGTTTAAGACTTTGAGCTTTAAACGCGTTCAAATGTCGCCTTCTTGTGCATCAACCGTGCATCCGGAAGAATAGTGGGATCCCGGTTGGAAATATTGTTTTCAAGGATCCATCAAATCAAAGAGAATAACATGCGATTTTGTAAAAAGGAATGGCATTCCGGATTAATCGGTTGAAGAAACATCTATGGTGTTGAGGGGACATAATCCCTTGTAAAGATGTATCAATAGAAGCTAGGGATGAGATGCTACGCGCCTCAACGTGATCAAAGAAAAGAAAGTGACTAAAGAAAAAGAAACTCGAGCAATACGGAGTCATGCGGATTGTTAGTGATGATGAAGATGAGAACTTAGGTTCCGATGATGAGGGTAACGAGGGGTAATTAGAGAAAGTCGACGCTACTTATCAAAGAGACCACGCACTTTTAGATGGATTCTTTTGTGCGCCGCAAACCAAAGTGAGTGAAGGGAAAGGGAAAATGCGGCAAACCGTCCTCCGAACACTTATCGAAAAGAGATAAAGGGAGCGATAGACCAACACGTTGCTAGATGGTTCTATGTCCATGGCATCGCTTTCACACCATTAGAAGCAAATATTTTTGAAAATGTGTGAAGCAATTGGCCAATATGGGCCGTGATATAGTCCTCCTTGATTATCGGTTGGGGGTTCCTTTGTTAATGGATGAGGTTGACAGTATAAAAAAGAGATTAATCCCGCATAAAGAGGCATGGGATACTTATGGTTGTTCTATTATGACAGACACATGGACAGATAGAAAGGCAAGGAGTATAATGAATCTCTTAGTGCATTGTCGGGTGGGAACAACGTTTTTAAGATCAGTTGATGTTTCTTTGGAAATTCATGACGCACAATTCATCTATGAGTTGGTTGAGCAAAGGCATACAAGAAGTAGGGGAAAGAGAGTGCTCCAGTGGTCACCGATAATGCCGCAAACAATATGGGAGCCAAAATATTAGAGATTAATTATCCGGTATTTATTGGACTCCTTATGCGGCGATTCGATTGATCTTATGTTTCACGATATGGGTAAGCTAACGCAGATAAAAGGGCCGTTGAAAAGGCAAAAAGTATCCACATTTATATACAGTCATATTAGAGTGTTGGCTTTGATGAGGAAGAAGACAAAGAAAAAAGATCTTGTTAGAGCCGGGGTCACACGGTTTGCTACTGCTTTTCTTAGTTTACAGAGTTTTTTTACGTTGAGGCTCCCATTAAGGGACATGTTCTCCTCTGAAGATTGGAAGAAATCTAGATGGTATAAAGAGAGGATAGGGAGGAAAGTAGAGTATCATATTGAGCAATGCTTTCTGGAATGACGTGGTTTATGCTTTGAAGGTTTTCCAACCGCTCGTAAAAGTTCTAAGAATGGTTGATTCAGATGCCCCTGTCATGGGACACATCTACGCATCCATTGAAGAGGCAGAAAGAGAAATTAAAGTCTCTTTCCAAGACAAGGAAGCCCGAATTCAGAAGGTATTGGAGATCATCAAAAGGAGATTTGAAAAGCACTTAAAGCATCCATTGGTTGCAGCGGGACACCTCTTGAATCCTTTCTACTACTATAAAGAAAGAGAAAAAATTCGTAGAGCACCGTGGTTTATGAATGGTGTAAACAATTGCATTAAGAAGTTGATTGATCCTGAACTCCAAGGTGCCGAAATTTTTCAAGAGATCAGTTGTTATATGAATTCGGAAAAATCTTTTGGAGATTCCTTAGCGATCAAGCAAAGGAATGTGGATATGAAAGTATTGCATTCAGATAAGAGGCCTGACCCAGGTAATTTATAAATAATTATTATTTTTATTATAATTTATATTTTAATTTAGACGTTTCAATTAAGTAATAATTTCTTAACTTAATTTTCTTTCGAAATTAATTAACAGCTACTTGGTGGGAATTGCATGGTGCGGAAGCTCCTAACTTGCAAAAGATGGCACTACAAATATTGAATTTAACATGTAGTTCTTCTGGATGCGAGAGAAATTGGAGCACGTTTGAGATGGTAAATACTAAATAAATTTATAGAATATAAGCATAAATTTAGGTTATTTTATTTAATTATTTATAAAATCAGTTATGTATATATCAATTAAAATATTTTTTGTTTTATATACGCAGATCCATTCAAAAAAAAGAAATAGAATTGGGACCCCAAAGTTGAATGATTTGGTATATGTCCAATTCAATACCAAGCTATTAGATCGCGGGTCTAAAAGAAAGGGGAAAGAGGATATCTTGCTCTCTGAAGACAAGGAAGGGATACTCGAATGGTTAGTCGACCTAATGAAGAAGAAGTATTTCGTGAGTCCTTGACTTGGGGTGTTGTTGGCGAGGAAATGAAGAAGCACAACCAAGGAGGAGCACGAGAACCGTCACACAACTAATGAGAGAAATTAATGAGGAGGAACTTGATGTAGAAGAGAGAGATGAAGGGGATGATGATATCGAGTTCATTCCTTCTGATAATGATGAACTTGATTTGCAAAACGAAGAAGATGAAGATGAGGAGGGACATTCAGAATGAACAATTATGTGTTTTAATATATGTTATATTTTTTGGCTACCTGATTATGTGAAATTGTGATGGACTGATGGTTAAAGTTGAACTTCATATTTAGTACTTTAGTAGTAATGTAGTATTTATTTGAATTGAATTCAATTGTGTTTAAATATAATTTCTAAACCTTCAATTTCCTCTTATGATATATATATATATATATATAGTGACCGCCCGGTTCTTGAGGCGCCCGCCCAGGCGCCGCCTCGCCCGATCCGCCCGAAATTCCACCCAACCGCTCGAACCCGCCCGCCGACTTTAGGAACATTGTTGATATCCAAAAAAAGCGAGTATAGCGTAAGGGAGGGTCTATAACATACATGAAAAAACAGTTTTGAATAGGATTTGGGGGTTGAATTTACATATTTGGGAGACCTTGATCATCATCATCCTTATTATTACACCCTTATTCTATCTATTTGGGGTCGGCTTTGTGACCTCGATATCTGTAGAAAAGATTAATTTTATACAAAATACTGACTCTCACAAATGTAAAATTCCTTAATGTCCATGAAAGGTCAATTTTTTTAAGGGCAATGAGACAAACTTTGCATGGTGAATGACAATACCGCAATATATAAGAAAGCAACCAAACACAGAGTTCATAATAAAAACACAATCTCAATGAGCTTATGATATATTACAATGTGAACAAATCACAATGCAGAAGGCTCACAATGTCCAAACAGGCCCTAAACCGGAACGTAAATATTATATCCAAATGGCAAAATGATGGAAGAGGATATGTTATTTGGGGCTTAGCCTCATATATCTCATAAAAGCCAGAAAAAGAAAAGAATTGAGTATGAGGCTTTTTAAGGCTCTCCCCTCCATGAAACTGGTTTCTTGAACAAATATTATAATTAGAGGACACCGTCGTACTAAAAAATTAGAGGAGTCTTTCCAAACTGGATTGAAGTGTAAAATTTGAATCATAAAGGATGCCGTAAAATTCAAATCTTAAATCATAAGATTTCAATACAATGCCTAGCGATACCCTAGTATGCATCTCAGCAAAAGTCCATTTATTTTTCAGTAAAGTATGCCCATGTTACTCCAAGTCTCCAAGTTCTTGGGGATTCTTTGTTTGAGACCCTAGTTACAGCTCATTAATGTGAACACATCTCCAATTAAGAGATTAAAAATGGTCGCCTACGATTATGTTCATAATAGGGACAGATATTAGCAGTTTTATTCCTCCAAACAAGAATTGTAGAATCTGTTTATTTGATTATAGAAAGCTTGTAATGTTCTTGTTTCGTCGTTTGATGGCCAAAATATTTTGGTTAAATTTGCAGAACGTACTTAAAATTTCCTTGGAGGCCGCTCATTTCAATTGAAGGAACTACTGTTTACGAAATAGACAACAAATTCAAAGTGCGAATTATTTACTAACTTCAATTGTGTGATTTCAATGTTCTCTTCCATGGTTGCCTCCTTATTATCCCTTTTACAGATTATTAGGCATACTGAGAGTTGGAATATTTCTGCACTTGAAGCCATCGGTCAAATATTCACCCCTGGTTTTGGGAAATATGATTAATTGGTGAAGTCACTCAAGGAAAGACATGTTGGTAGATTTTTTAATAAAGAAACTTGTAAGTAACTTCCATAATTTCCCATTGTATATCAATATTTTTATGACCTTCCATTATTCTTTCTTCTTGTTCTTTTCTGTTAGCTTTTGACTCTCTCGTCAACTTAAAGTTGCCAAGCATGTCTCATCCCACAAAGATAACAAATCTTGTAGGCACAAAATCATGAGTTTCTTTTATCTTTCCCTTCCAAAAGACATTCTAAAAGGATTCTACCTTTACAAAAGCAAATTCCATCAAGTAACATTCACTAACCCTGACCAGATGACCCTTGCAGAACAGATTTTATAGAAGGTGGCGGAGCAAATAAATTCAGAGTTCCATAGAAGGACCTGACTCTCCTGACCATCATTTAAACACCAATTTGTGTTAATGATCTTACACCATTAGTGGTTTATGATGTGGATAACCCATGCCATCAAAGTGATAGATCATACATTGAAGGGAAATATACCCAAAAACCACACTCGTTCGGAGATTTTAACTATCTGATCTGTGCACTCTAATACCAGCTGTTGTTCACCAAACGAATGGTTCACATTCACTTATAGGCATGAGTTTTTGGCCGAGACATGTTTCATTGATGGATTGCCACCTAGACAATTTAGATTGTTCACAGATGTATGCCACATGGCAAAGTACTATACCACTCTTTAATGGTGTAATATCAAAAGCCTAAAATAATGGTGGAAGATCATTCAAACACCATTTTGGTGTTTAAATGTCTGTCAGGAGCCATTATCCCTTCCTATAAAATTATAATTGTCAGAGCATGTGGAATAAAACATATGCCATCCAAATAACAGAGCTGACCCCTCACTTCACATGGGCAACTAAGCATGTGATAGATGCAAACTATTCCCTGTTGAGAAAATGCTTCATACTACATGATTACCTGCTTAATGATTAAAATAGTTGAATTATCTTGTATTTCTATGAACAACACTGATAACCAATATTGCACGAGTCCGGGGGGATTTAATCAGGTTCGCAAAGTGACCCGGATACCCTCATCAGCCAAAAAAACATTAAAAAACAGCAAGCACTGTGCAATCTTTGCATGAGTGTTAAATAGAGGGAATAGGGGTCATAAGTTTGGTCATCAAGAGTTTCTATTTGTTGCTCATCTTCACCCCTCTGCAATGAGCTAATGTAGTGAAGCTACTTATATATAGATGATGTAATCATATGGAGTATGATGGTGCCATGTTGCATCTTAACAGTTTTGGTTCGGGTGTAACCTGAGAGTCCTCAAAAGACTAACCATTGATACAAGTTGACCAGAAAGGGGACCAAGATTCATGTGTCCCCTTGGTGCACCAGAAAAATCTTCCTAGTGCTGCAACCATGTTCCTTTCATCATTTTCAAAAGTAAAAATGACCCTGCCTATATATCCTTCTAAAAAATAGAATTAAAAAATTATCAAAAAAGCTAGCTGACGGGGAACGCCAAGTTCAGGAGCCTTGGATTTAGGGCCACAACAAATCTTCGACTTCAAAAAGGCTTAAAGAGGACATAAGCCCAAATTCTACAACTTGAAAAAAAAAAAAAAAAACGTCACTGATGCACAATGACGGACGTCCGTGATTTTGAGCCCTCACTGTCCCTAGGCGACGGACGTCCGTGGAAATCTCCGCTGCAGCGACAGGGTCTTCTATTTTCTGCGAGAAACTACCTTTTTTAGGTCTTTATTTATTTTAGGATTCTTTTATTACGAATTTTACTTTTGTTACCTATTTAAAGAGGCTTGTAAACACTTTTTAATTACTTATTGATTATTGAATATTTTGAATGCATTATTGCTTGAATATTCTTCTTCCCGAGATGGGTTTGGTGTGAGGCCAAGGGAGAGATTCCCAACCGTTATCTTTTGGTATCTATTTTCTTTTAATCCTTTGTTATCTCTGCTATCTATTCATCTTTGTTTTCTCTTGAACCTTCACCTTTATTGATCCCAGATTTCTAATCCCTAATCTATTAGTTTCTTGATCCCAAACCCTCAAACCCGTGAATCTACATCGGATTGAAGACGAACGCCAAAGCCTGAAAAAGCTAGAGTTCTATCTCTAGGCTCGATCCCACCTCAAATCTAATAGGACTTGCGCATCGGATTAGACCCTAGCTGGATCTAGCGTGATTTACCTATCAGAATTTCTAAAACCCTAAGTATTTAGATAATGTTGAAGTTTGAATTAATTTTATTTAATTTCGGCAAATCCCCCATTAAATCATTAATCACGCATTTTAGGGTTACCGTCCTGCGTCACTAGCTATGATAGGCAGCTCAAAATTTTCACTTGCCTAGCTACAACATTCTGGAAATCGAGATTGGATCATAAGTCACAAGGGGGCTTAAATCAAATTGAATCATAGATCCTATTCCTAAGATTGTTTGACTTTAAAATATTAAAAATTATATAAGAATTTGTAATATTGATTAGTCATTTACTTTTCATACTAATGTATCAATTATATGGCAACTGTTGGACATTATCGCGCAATGCGTACTGAATTTATCAACCGATAAGGTTCTTAATTTTGGAAAAAAAAAAAGTGCATAATAATGGACATTATCACACAATATGTACTGAAATTTATCAACCCATAAGTTAAGGTTCTTAATTTTGGAAAAAAAAAAACAGTTCATAATAATGGAAGACCTCGATGCACATTGCAATGTCCCATATTACATCTTTCTGGCCTTTGCAATCTCTTTAGGAGCTTTATCCCTGTGATAGCATTTGGTCTTCAAGCCTCATGCATAAACTCATCCTTGTTTTGTTTTTCTTTTCCATAATCCACAGAAAAATTCCTTGAATTCCTGTGTGATATCATCCAAGCTTTGCGTGCAAGCTGTAGAATTTTGCTGCATCTTAGCGAGACAATTTCACACAAAGCTAACAAAGTCACAATAGTTGCACCTAACTTTGTCTTAGCAAGGTGAATTTAATTTAAAATATACTAATGTCACACAAATTGTAGAAATTGCACCTAAGTTTCCTCATATCGGTTTTGATTTATTGGCAGATGGGTTGAACAATCATTGTTCTATGTATCATTCAATATACAATGGTTTAATGTTCTCTCATAATATCAGCTTCCTAGCCATTTTTTTCTCAAAAAAAAAAAAGGTAAATCCAAAGAGAACTTAAAATGAAGCAAAAGATTTGAAGACTATTAAACTTGTAGTGTTTATTGGTATACCCACCACTAAAATTTTCCACAAGTTGCGACAAAATGTTACTCTTTTTTTTCTTTTCAATTGCTAGGAGAGATTTGTTACTGCACTAGAGAAAGTGCACTGAGGTTGAATGATAGGTAATACAAGGATTCTTC
Source organism: Chloranthus sessilifolius (assembly GCA_021018995.1). NCBI lineage: Eukaryota > Viridiplantae > Streptophyta > Magnoliopsida > Chloranthales > Chloranthaceae > Chloranthus > Chloranthus sessilifolius. The sequence goes on along the minus strand of CM037586.1, from coordinate 176,489,719 downwards.
AACCCATCATGAGTCCCCCAATAGCAAGTTGCATGCATGGGTTAAAATATCGGGTTACCGATACGTATCGTCCGAGCTCCAAAACGATACGTATCGGACGATACGTATCGGTATCGGTCTGTATCGGACGATACATTGAATGTATCGAACGATACATTCAATGTATCGTTCAAGTCCAATACCGATACGTATCATCCGATACGTATCGGTATCGGACGATATTTTGATCCATGGTTGCATGTTTCCTTAATTTGAGAGAAGTTCCCCAAGAGCCCCGAATGCTATATGATAGCATCCATGTTGAAAGAAGCAAATCTGTTGGATGCAATCGCACAGCTGATAATCGTTTGTTTGACTTTCCACTTTAGTTTCTGAGCTGTCAATCTTTTACCAGCGAGAATCCAGTTGTCTCTTTCTATCCAGATCTTCCACAGCATAGCCGTTGGCACCAGATTGCACAAAATTCGATCTTTACCTTTTAAAAAACTGAGATCCCCGGCATCTAGCAGACCGGTGCATGATGTAGGGAAGCACCAATTGACTGTAATCTGCCTTAAGACACAACCAAAGCTGTCGTGGGAGAATACAGTGGGTTAACAAGTGATTAGCTGATTCTTGACTACTTTAACACATCACACACTTATTTGGCATAGTCAATCTCTGTTGTGGAGAGGGCTGATTGTAGGAATATTGCCCCAAGCTGCCTACCAACAGAAGAGAACCTTTGCAAGAGCTGACGTCCTCCGTAGAGAAATCCAATGTTGGTTTATAAGGGGGCTGCCACAAAAAATCTATAAAATGATTTAACAGAAAGCAGCATTCACTTCTTCCCCCCACAACCACTTATCTTTGAGGTGTGAAGAGATAATGGTCCTATCAAGTGACCCCAGTAGTGAGACATATCACCTTCATCTTCTCTGAGGTTACAGAGACAAATATTCCAACAGGATATGTAGCGTATATCCCTTTCAATCATGTCTCCAACCCTAGCATCTTTGTATGGTGAAAGATCATGACAAGTCCTATAAGCACGCATAGATGTCTCTCCAGCAGAAATTATCTCAATCTCCTCTACCTGGTTTTAATTTTTTGCATTTCTGGAAAGAGATTTGATCCCAGCTGACAAGCCCCCCATTCCACCACCCCAACCCCACCATGCTCCTTGTCAGTCATATTTCACCTCCATTTTTCTCCACCACATTTTTTGGATCACCATCTCAATTCTCAATCCGAACAATCCCGTTCTCCTCTCCCACTCACCAGAAATAGTTACCTAAAAACAGTCATATTCATTTCCTCTAGTGTCCTTACATCGAGACCTTCCTCAGAAAAATATGCTATCTCCCAATTTACAAGGTGAAACTTTTGGCCGGCATCCGCACATGGGGCATTTGAAACCTGCCTTAAAATATTCTAGGGTATTGTATAGCATCAATTTAATGAGGGTCGATTCACTTCCTATGGGAAGATGATTTTTCTTTCAAGTAGCCTGCTTCTTCCCAAATCTTGCAATGACCAGATATCCAAAAAAGCTTTAGAGGGTTTTCCCACACAAAGGAGAGCTGAGGTATGGAGATAGAAGAGTCCCTCATTACCACCAAACACAGCTACAAGATCTAAAGAATATCCTTGGCTACCCGGGCCTCCAAATATTAGCTTCATCCACATTCATTTTTGACCTTGTACAACTTCATAGCAATGTAGGCCGATGTTGACATTACCCAAATCACCATAGTTAGTCACCCAAAAGATAAGATTGTCAGCCACGTATTGTAGCTGTAAGATGGGTGCCTTATAGTTAGCAACTTTGAAGCCATTGAAACTCCCAAGTCCGAACCTGATGGAGGGCATTTAATGTACCCAATACAGCCCAGAAATTCTTATTTAATAGGGCTGGACCTGAGCTTAAAATTGGGCTGGGCAGGTTTAGATTCGGAGGGGCTAAATAAAGTTTCTTATGGTGATTTGTTGGCCTTAAACGGGCTGGATCTGGCGGTTAAAACAATTTTGGCTGGGATTAAAGAATACCTTGTGGTTTAGTAGTTATCATGCGAAATTGAAATAATGGAAAGTGATTGCAGTATATTTAGACTTACGGTTTTATTATATTGTGAGAAATGAGATGTTTGAAGGATCTGCAAGATAACAAGAATTAAATTACCGAGAGTTCTACTCGAGATTTGCGAGTAAATTTTAGGAGAATGAGATTACCTAATATCAGTAAAGATATCATTTCTAAAATAATTTTGTGACTATATTCCTAATTTGGGGACCTTGATATCCACAAAAAGTGAGTGTATAGTGTAGGGTCTATAACATACAAGATAAATCAGTTTTGGATAGGATATGGGGGTTAAATTTACGTATTTGGGAAACCTTGATCATCATCATCATTATTATCACACTCTTATCCTATCGATTTGGGGTCGGCTTTTGGACTTCGATATCTGTAGAAAAGGGTAACTATACACAAACTATTGACTTTTACAAATCTAAAATTCCTTAAGATCCGTGAAAAGTCATTTTTTTAAAGGCAATGAAATACACATTGCATGGTGAATAGCAGTACTGCAATATATAAGAAAGCAACCAAACACATACACTTTATAAACACAATTTCAATGAGCTTATGATATATTACAATATGAAATAAGTTACAATGCAGAAGGTTTGCAGGTCCATAACATGCCTCAACCAGAACTCAGATATTATGTCCAAAGGGTAAAATGATGGAAGAGGATATGCTATTTGAGGCTTATATAAGGCCTCATATAACTCTTAAAAGCAAAGAGGAAAAGAATTGAGTGCTAGGCTGTCAAAGATCTCCTCACGCTCCATGAAACTTGTTTTTCAAACAAATCTTATAATTAAAGTAATCCATCTGACTACAAAATTATAGGATTCTCTCCAAACTGGATTGAAGTGTAAAATTTGAATCATAAAGGACGTTTAAATATTCAAAATCTTAAATCATAAGATTTCAACACAATGCCTAGCCATAACCTAGTATGCAACCTTAGTAAGAATCAGTTTAATTTTCAGTAAGGTACGCTGTCCATGTTACTCCAAAGCCCCAAGCTCTTGGGGATTCTTTGTTTGAGGCCCTGGTTACAGTTCATTAAGGTGAATACAACTCGAAGTAAGAGATTACCTGAAATGGTCTCCTATGATTTTCTTTTATTTTATAGCAGGGACAGATATTAAAAGTTTTATTTCTTCTGAGCAAAAATTGTAGTATATCTGTTCATTTGATTATATCAAGCCTTGTAATGTTCTTGTTTTGTGGTCATTCATAAAGTTAGTTTTCTATTTCATGGCCCAACTTCATTAGAGTTTTGCCCAAATTTGCATAACTTTTTTGAAACTTCCTTGGAGGCTGCTCATTTCAAATGAAGGAATTGTTTACGAAATAGACAACAAATTCAAGGTGAGAGTTATTTACTCATTTCAACTATTTGATTTCAGTGTTCTCTTCCATGGTTGCCTCCTCATATCCCTCTCACAGATTGTTAGGTATACTGAGAGTTGGAATATTACCCGTCCAAACCGGACCAAAATCGAATGTTCGGTTCAGTTTAGTCAGTTTTGTTGGAGATGTTATTTCTATTGTATGAGTGTATGGTTAGTAACTTTGGGCGTGTGCGTGTAGTTAAGTTAATTTTAAGTTGTACAATTCACTTAACTCGGGAACCATGTAATATGTGAACATGCTAAGATAATATAAATAGTATCTTGCATTAGGATTTGAGTCACATTGACTCAACCATAATAGCTCTACTTTTCTCTTCCTCTTTCTTCTTCTTTTTCCTTCCTATTACTAAACCCTAACCCTAAATTACAGTTTTGTCTTAGTATCAGAGCCAACAAAAACCTAACACTAGAAATTTTTACTAGCCTTTTGAAGTCATCCACATCATCCCTGACATCAGCTTGACGTCAACTTGCTAACCTTTTTTCTCAAAGATTTTTAGGGAGTTTTGATCGGTTTTTTCCCCTCTCCATTTTCTTCTTCTTGCTCGAAGTGATTTGAGGCCGGGAATATGGAGTTTTGAAGCTGTTTCTAAAGAAAAGTGTTATTCGTTTTTTGGATCCTCAAGATCCGTAAAGGCTTAACGGAGCTCAGGATTGGACCAGGTTGAACCGGAATCACAATACAAGATTGATGGTGTACTCATTTTTTATTTTTAGATCTATTTTGGTGTTGTTTAATCGCTTCTCGTGAATCCTTCTTTTACCGTCCAGCCACATAAATCTTCGTCGTTCGATTGTTGGTCCCTTTTTCGTCTGGCAAAGTATGACTTGCTTGAAAGCTCATTTCATTTCAAGACTGATGGTTTAAGTTTTGTTGAATTTGGAGTTCATTTGAAAGAGTTATGGATGTTTTAGTGGCTGCTATAGGCTATGTTTGTCTGTTTTGTCGATATTTTTTTTTATGGTTATTAAGAAAACTGTTGTCCAACGCTTTTGAATGCTATTTTGAGATTAATCAGTAGACTGTGTAGGCACTCTCCCTGTTTGAAAGTTGAGCCTTCTATTTTTTGAATTGTTTGATCTCGATATCTCTTAATCATGGACGAGAATAAATCCGAAATTGTTGGTGGGGGAGATATTTTTCGCAACTTACAAATTACTACGAAGAAATTGAATGGGGCCAATTATCTTTCATGGTCATGGTCTGCTGCTATGTACTTAAGGATGAAGAAAAAATTGGGTTATATTTACGAAACTATCCCAAAACTCAAAGAAAATGACTCTAAATATGTTGATTGGGAAAGTGACAGTTTAACTATCATGACATGGGTGTTACACTTAATGCAACTAGACATTGGCAATTCTTTTATGTATGTCAGTAATGCTAAACAATTATGAGAGGTTGTGAGGGATGCGTTCTCGCATAAATAAAATCTGGTAAAATTGTTTCAAGTTAGTGACAAAATTAATACTATGAAGCAAGGTGATAAGACTATTGGAGAGTATTACACTCAAATAAAGAGTTTGTGGGAAGAACTAACCCAACATCAAAAAGAATAACTGTGTAGCTCGTGTGCCAACAAGGCTAGTAAAAATACTGAAAGGAGAGTGTTTGACTTCCTAAAAGGGGTTAGACCTGAATATGAGAATGTTAAATCAAATATTCTAGGCAAAGAGGAGTGTCCTCCACTTGGTACCGTGTATCCCCTCTTTCAGCATGAGGAGAGTAGGCGACAGTTTATACAGATTCCTGGTGGTGATGTATCTGAGAAATTTGTTCTACCATCCTTCACTTCTTTTGATCGTGGTGGAGGTAAATTTGATGGTAGAGGTGGTAGTCATGGAGGTCGTGGGGACCTCTCACGTGAAGAAAGAGAAAAATTATTGTGTTCTCATTGTGGCAAGAAGGGTCATACCAGAGAAAGATGTTAGGAATTATATGGAAAACCGAAACTCCTTGTAGGTTGTGCATTCCAGTCCTCCACTGAGGAAACTTCTAATCCAATTGGTGGTCATAGTATCACTACTGCTTCAGCTCCGTCTGATTTTTAGAGCTTACAGAGAGAGCTTTAGGAACTCCAAGGCCGCCTTCAGAGTATGACTGTAACACAGGGACAAGTATCTTCCTCTCACATAGCAAAGTCAGGTTCCTGTGGGTCTGCACATGTGACCTCTCAATCCCCATGGATCATCAATTATGGGACTACAGATCACATATCTGGTATGACATATTTATTTTCATTTGTGTCTAGTCTTTCTGATTCTATTTATTTTTACATTGCTAATGGATCCCTTGTTCCTATAAAGGGCAAAGGGAGTGTTCAATTAGGCACCTTATCTCTTGACTTTACTCATTTGATTTCTAACATACCTATGAATATATTATCTATCAGTAAAATTACCAATTCCTTATATTATAGTGTAACATTCTTTCCTTCATTTTTTATTTTTCAGGACTAAAATCGGGGAAGATCCTTAGTCAAGGTACTGAAGAGAAGAGACTCTACCTCTTCAAGATTTACGTAGTGCATCTAGTCCTATAGCTATGGAGGTTTCTATTGATGAAACAAGATTGTGGCACTCCCGCTGTGGCCATTCTCATATTAGTTGTTTGAAAATTTTATTTTCAGAAAAATTTCATAGATTTGATAATAGTTTGTCTAATTGTGAGACTTGTTAGTTTTCTAAACATGTTCGCAATTCTTATCCCTTGAGTGGTAGTAAATGTGTTATTCCTTTTAAAATAATTTACTCTGATGTGTGGGGGCCTTCTCCTGTTACTGCTTTGAATAGTTAACGTTATTTTGGTACTCTAATGACTGTACTAAACTCACTACGCTCTTTCTTATGCGCACCAAAGATGAAGTTGCCTCCATTTTTCTTATATTTTACAGACTAGTTGACACACAATTTCATGGGCATGTTAAGGTTCTTTAATCGAATAATGGTAGAAAATATTCCTTTTATGTTCTCCAGTCTCATCTTCACTCTCAAGAAATTGTGTGGCAAACTACTTACCTTTATACCCGCCAACAGAATGAGGTTGCTGAGAAGAAAAATAGACATCTTCTTGAGGTTACTCAATTTCTGTTGTTTAATATGAAGATTCCTAAACATCCAATGTCGGAGCCAGGAATTTTCTGATGGGGGGTCCCTTATAGTCGTAAGATAATAATAATTTTATCACACTTGCTTTTATCAAACCGCAATCACAAATGATCGTGATCGTCATTTAAAAATATATATTTATATATAAGAGAGCCCGACTCTTGAGATTGTCATTTAAACAGTAAAATAGTATTTAAATGATCCTCTACCATCATGGTTTAAGATGGGGGTAATCCGCACCGTCAAAGTGATAGATTATAAGATTGAAAAGCAATGTGCCAAAAAACCACATTTTTGGAATTTATTAACCATCTGATATGTGCACTCTACTACCAATTGTTGTGCCTAGCTTTAATGGTTGATATTAAAACTCGTTGATCAGATGGTTCACATCTACTTATGGGTATGATTCTTTGGCTAAAACATTTTCTAGTAATGAATTGTAACCTAGGCAAATTAGATATTTAGATTGATGATAAATGTGTGCCACATGTCATAATAGTAAAGAACACCTCAATGGTGTGAGATCAAAATTTCTAATTTAATAGTAAAAGATTGTTTAAAAACTATTTTGTGTATGAATGTCTAGCAGGAGCCATTATCCCTAAAAATAATTATACTTTGAGTAATAAATTAGGGTTTTTATTTTTTATTAAAAAATAATAATTATAACATACCTTTGACTTTAGAGAAAAATTAATGACAATTAGAGATCTTGGCGTTAGCGATCGGAGAATGAATGAGATGTCATAAAAAGAGATGGGTGGCTAAGATTTGAGAGAGAAGACAGAGAGACGTTGGGACTTGGGAGTGGAGGAGAGACTCTTGAGAGAGAGAGAGAGAGAGAGAGAGCGAGTGAGATGGTGATTGGAGAGCGACTAGGCTTGGGGAACCAAGAGAGAATTTTGGGAGTAATATTTGGGAACAGAGAGAGAGAGAGAGAGAGAGAGAGAGAGAGAGTTTTGGGAGTCTATTTCTGTTAAAAAAATTTGTGGATAAAAAAGTAAGTTTTTAAAATATCTTAAGAAGTTTGGGATTAGGAAGATCCTTATTAAAAGATCTTGCCCCTAAAAAGATGGAACTTAAAAGACTTCAAAGAAAAAAATCTTAGGATGAAGGATCCCGGGACCCCCCATTGAATAACGTGGCTCCGCCACTATAAACATCTCTGGGTGAAGTGGTCCTCACCGCTGCCTAACTCATCAATCGAATGCCTACACCTATTATGGAAGGACATTCTTCCTTTCAACTTGTGTCTCCTCATCAACCTCTGTTCTTAGAGCCACCACGTATCCTTGGTTCCTTGTGTTTTACACATATCCCCAATACTCAGCGAAGTCAACTTGAGCCCAAGGCTATCAAGTGTATTTTTATTGGGTATCCCTATTCTCAGAAAGGATACAAATGTTTTGACCCTCTCACTCGTCATGTGATAGTCACCATAGATGTCACATTCTTTGAGGGCACTCCTTTTTCCAGTCCTCCAAGTCCTCTTCAGGGGAGAAACAACTTAAAAATAAAGAGTACTCTGAGATATTTAAAGCTTTACCTATGGGGGGTAATGAAGATTATGAAGAAGTGGCTGATGAAGCTATTGAGTCACAGAAAAGTGAACAACCCACCTTCGATAAATATTGAAAGGGAAAGATGTATGTGCGAAGGAACAAGAAAAGCATCGTTAAAGCTACTGCGCATAAGAATGTAGATAAGTCACCTTCTTAGAATACCGACGAGGATCCCTTACCCGAAGAGGGTCCTCTTATTTTTTATCTTCATCTACTCATTATTCACATAAAACTTCCTAGATCGTGTGCTCGTCATCACATCAGTAAGTATATATTATATCAAAATCTCTCATTATGATTTTATTTGTTTTCTTGATTCTATCACCCTTCCTACTATTTTTTATGCCTTATTGCAGTCAAAATGGAAGGATGCTATGATTTAGGAGATGAAAGCTCTGGAACAAAATCAAACTTAGGAAATTGTTGAACTCCCAAAAGGAAAGAAAGTTGTTGGTTGCAAATGGGTGTATACAGTTAAGTATAGACTTGATGGTACTGTTGAAAGATATAAAGCAAAGCTTATAGCAAAAGGGTACACTCAAACTTAAGGAGTTTATTACCAAGACACCTTTGCACCTATAGCCAAGTTCAACACAATCAGGGTATTGTTATCTCTGGCTGCCCACAAAGACTAACCACTTTCTCAACTTGATATGAAGAATGCATTTTTTCATGATGATTTCAAGGAAGAAGTCTACATGGACCTTCCTCATGAATTTATAAAATAAGATAAGGGAAATTTGTGTAGATTGAAGAAATCTATCTATGGATTAAAACAATCCCCAAGGGCCTAGTTTCAAAATTTTAATGATGTTATTATGAGATTTGGGCACCGAAGAAGTCACTATGATCATACTCTATTTGTAAAAAGGGGAATCAAGATGATTGTCATGTTATTCTATGTTAATTATATCATCATTACTGGTGATGATAGTCGTGATTAAACTGAAGGAGTATTTGAGCAGTGTTTGAAATTAAAGACTTTGGAAGTTTCAAATATTTCCTTGGCATTGAAGTAGCGAGATCTAAAAAAGTCATCTCATTATCCCAATAAAAGTATACCATAGACCTCTTTCATGATACGGGTTTTTAGGGGTGTAGGCCTGATGTGACCCCTATTGAACAGAATAGTCAATTAAATGGTGAAGAAGGTGATCCTCTCAAGGATCCACGTACCTATTAGAGATGAGTTGATAAATTGATTTATCTAATCATGACCCGTCCGGACATTGCTTATGGAGTAAGTGTAGTGAGTCAATATATACTCTCACTAAGGACAATACATTTGGAGGTTGTTCACAGGATCCTGAGGTATTTGAAAGGAAATCCTGCCAAAGGGCTTTTCTATAAAAATCGTGATAATTTGGATGTAGAGATATTTACTGATGCCAATTGGGTCGGGTCTCTGGATGATAAAAGATCAACTATCGGATATTGTACCTTCTTGGGGGGTAATTTGGTCATATGATCTAAGAAGCAACATGTAGTATCAAACTCCAATACCGAGGGGGAGTACTGCGCCATGTCCCAAGGTGCGAGAGAAGACATATGGCTTAAATTCATCTTGTCAGACTTGGGAATTGTTGTATCCTCTCCAATTATCTTGTATGGTGAAAATAAAGTCGCACATCATATTGTAGAGAATCATGTCTTTCATGAAAGAACAAAATACATTGAGGTAGATTGCCACTATATTCGCGAGAAGGTCGAGTCCAAAGAAATCAGTATTCCTCAAGCTAGAATTGAGAATCAACTTGCCGACATCTTGACTGAAGGTGTTGGTAGCAAGAGACTTTATAACATCTCCTTCAAGTTGGGTATGATCGACATCTATACTCCAACTTGAGAGGGAGTGTTGGAGATGTTATTTCTATTGTATAGATGTGTAGTAAGTAACTTTGGGTGTGTGTAGTTAAGTGAATTTTAAGTTGTACAATTCACTAAAACACACTTTTGGTGTATGTGTAGTTAAGTGAATTTTAAGTTGTACAATTCATTAAAATTCACTTAACTCGAGAATCATATAATACGTGAACATGCTAAGATGATATAAATAGTATCTTGCATTGAGATTTGAGTCACATTGACTCAACTTTAATATCTCTACTTTTCTTTTCCTCTTTTCTTCTTCTTTCTCTTTCCTATTACTAAACTCTAACCCTAAATTACTCTTTTGTCTGATTTGGTCGGTTCGGCCCAAAAATTGCACAGCCCTCGAAGGAGGTAGATCTTTTAATAAAGAAACTTCTAACTTCCATAATTTCTCATTATATATTAATTTGTTTATAACCTTCCATTATTCTTTCTTCTTGTTCTTTTTTGTTAGTTTTTGAGTCTCTCATTGACTTAAAGTTGGCAGGCATGCCTCATCCAACAAAGATCACAAATCTTCTAGGCACAAAATCATGAGTTCCTTTCATCTTTCCTTTCCGCAATACATGCTAAATAAATTCTACCTTTACAAAAGCATATTCCATCAAGTAACATTCCCTAGATGACCCTTGTAGAACAAATTTTATAGAAGGTGGTGGATCAAATAATTCAGAGTTCCATAGAAAGACCTGACTCTCCTAACCGTCATCTGAACACCAAATTGTCTTTAAATGATCTTACACTATTAATGATTTATGATGTGGATAATCAATGCTGTCAAAGTGATAGATCGTACAATGAAGGCAAATACCCAAAATCACACTGATTTGAAGATTTTAACTATCCAATTTGTGCACTCTAATATCACCAAACAAATGATTCACATCCACTTATAGGCATGATTGTTTTGACTGAGACATGTTTCATTGATGGATTGCCACTTAGACAATTTAAATTAATTCACAGATGTTTATGCCACGTGGCAAAGTAGTGCACCAAACTTTAATGGTGTAAAATCAAAAGCCTAAAGTAATAGTGGGAGATCATTAAATACCATTTTGGTGTTTAAATGTCAGTCATGAGCCATTATCCCTTCCTATAAAATTATAAGTAGTCGGTGCATGTGGAATAAAACATATGCCATCCAAATAACGGAGCTGACCCCTCACTTCACATGGGCAACTAAGCATGTGATAGATGCAAACTATTCCCTGTTGGGAAAATGCCTCATAATACAAGATTACCTGCTTAATGATTAAAATAGTTGAATTACCAAAAAAATATTTAAAAATAGCAAGCAATGTGCAATCTTTGCATGAGTGTTAAATAGAGGTAATAGGGGTCATAGTTTTGGTCATCAAGAGTTTCTATCTGTTGCTCATCTTCACCCCTCTGCAGTCTGCAGTGAGCTAATGTAGTGAATCTACTTATTTACAGATGATGTAATCATATGGAGCATAATACTATGATGGTTCCATGTTTCATCTTAGTAGTTTTGGTTCAGGTGCAGCCCGAGAGTCCTCAAAAGCAAGGTAATAAAATCGGTTTTGGGTATCGGTCCTCCAATGTAATATAGAGTATGATACTATGATGGTTCCATGTTTCATCTTAATAGTTTTGGTTCAGGTGCAGCCCTTGAGTCCTCGAAAGCAAGGTAACAAAATCGGTATCGGTCCTTGGAGGACCGATACGAATCGGCCGATACTGATACGTATCGGCCTATTAAAAAAATATAGGTATCGGCCGAAACCGGATACGTGTCGACCGATACCCGATACAATATCGGCCGGTATGGACCCTTATCAGCCGATACTGATACGTATTGGTGCCGATACGTTGCTGATACGTATCAGCTCGGCCGATATTTTATACCTTTGTCGAAAGACTGTCAATACAAGTCGACCAGAAACGGACTAAGATCCAAGTGTCCCCTTGGTGCACCAGAAAAATCTTCCTGGTGCTGCAACCATGTTCCGTTCATCATTTTCAGAAGGGAAAATGATCCTGCCTAAATGTTGTCCTTACACAAATACTAAGCACCAAACTTGGATATTTGCGAAAAGATCAACGATCACAAAAAATCTGTTTCTTTTCTGCCACAAAACCTGAGTTAAGACTTGGGATGGACCCAACCCTTAATAGAAATCAAGTAGATTTTACTTGGAGGTTATCATTATATGTTCTTAGTGAAGGAAATCAATTTGGAACGACAAGCAGACTTGACGAAACCATTTATCTATAATATGTTCTTAGTGAAGGAAATCAATTTGGAACGACAAGCAGACTTCACGAAACCATTTATCTATTGCAATATTAACTCTAGCATAATACAAAATTATCACCTAATTTATTATTATTGATAGTAGTAGACATGCTCACTAGTTAGCTGCATTGCCTTTGAACTGCTACCTAACTTAGCAAACTCAATAGTGACCAAGTGGGTGCTCGGGAATAAATCGGCTTGGGAAAAATTTAGAAAAAGTCGGTAAATTTAGGCAATTCAGGAAAAAAGGTAGAGATTTGAGAAAAATATTGACCAAGTCAGGCTTAGGGAAGAAATCGGCAAAATTTTGAAAAAGACAGTAAAATTTGGAGAATTCGGGGAAAAGGGTAGAATTCTGGGAAAACTAGAAAGAAAAATTAATTTAAAAGATATTAACAAAAAATAAAAAATTGAGAAAAACTCAGGAAAAAGTCCAAAAATTTGCATTTGATTCCCAAAAACTTGAATTTTAAGCTCCCCCCTCCTCTTTTATTTCAAAGTACATTTTCAATCCGGCTTGCCCATAATGCACCGACTGAATCGAATGGCAAACTGGTTCACTCTAAACAAGTTCGCAATTTGCTAGTTGGACAGCGAATTAAGTAAATTTGTTAAACTCACCATCCTTTACCACATTAAAGTTGGAGACAGTGGCATGCTCTAAATGGGGCCAAAACCCTAGAAAGTCAATACCTCCTTGTAGAACAATGGGCATGGTTTTAATTCCAATAAAGTGCCAAGACTTAAATGATTTTTTCAAGTCACAAAATCAGACAATTGTGGTAGTAGTAGCACCAAGAGTCCATTTAACTGAGGTCTTGCGCATTTGTCCCCAAGTCTACAAATTCTTTTCTTAGGCACGAGGTTGCTAAATTTAGAGGGGACAGATGGGCTAGTGGGCCAGAGTAAAACCGTGTCTTAATGGTTGGCCAGAGGGCCAGAGGCTACAGTTATAGGTGTGTGTGTGTGGGGGGGGAGGGGGGTTGTAAAATGGCCCACAAGTCACATGGGCACATGGTGTTGGAAGAGATATCTAGCTTAATTGTGGTCATATGAAGAGAACTGAAACCGAGTATGACAAATGGCTTCTGACTTGATCGGTATTGGCTGAGAAAAATAAAGCTTGTAAAGAGATAGGCTGATTTGATCAGTCTTTTTGGCTCTCTCTGCGATGAAGTGTGAGTGAAGAGTGAAACCCTCTTCTTTTTTTTTGAATTGGAAATTGTGTGGTGTATTTTGTTAGTACTAGTAAGGTTGCAAACTTTGCACCTCTCGTAACTGTCTGATCAAAATCAGGAGGTGAGATTATACAAAATATTGAATATTATTAGGTGGTTATCTTTAAACCAACTCTTCATTAAATGTGCCAGGATCTTCGGTTTAAAATGGGGCCGTTAAAGGCGTAGTTTTAAATTTCACCTGAGACATGATGTCGAGACGAGAGTCATTTGCTTTTCGCCATTGAAAGTGTAGGACTCGTCATCTTTGTACATATGGTCCTATTTTTTTCACCGCATCCAGGTTATGTGATAATCTCTTGAACGGTTATAATGGTGTGTCCAAATATGTGCACTTTAATATTTATTATTATTTTTATTTTGCTACGGTTAATATTAAAGATCATTGATAGACGGTATACAAATGATTTATAAGTATAATTCTTTAACTAAGATATGTTTCACCTATGGAAGACCACTTGGACCTTGTCGATTGATTACAAATATTTACTACATGACATACTAGTGAAGTATTATTTTATAGTGTAACGGTGGAAAACTAGTGGTGTAAGATCATTTAAAAGACTATTTTTGTTTCATGCCGTATCGTCGAGATGTCTCGGTCTCGGAGCTGTCCGTGACAACTCATAAATCCTAGATTTCAAACCATGGTTAAAGGAGACTATCCTTATCATATATGAGCTATCTTTATTTGCCACAAGTAATCCCTTGGTAGTGTACTGTTTAACCTTCCATTTGAAGGTTCTTGTGGGCTCTCTTCAGAGTTCAGATCATTCAACACTGCAGCTTTTTGTATGAATCCAATCTAAATGGTGGATATGTACTACATGAGCAGCGGTGATGAAGCGTGCCACAGATGAGCGGGACATGAATTCTGTAGCCACTTTGATGCCATGTGGCATCATGGTGCGTGGAGCGATGGTCTAGATTGGATTCATCATAAGATTGCATCAAAAAAACTACTTGTGCAATAAAAAAATGATCGGGAATGCAATTGTCTAAATCTGATTTAGCCGTTATTTTCATGAAATCTTTATGATGGAATCGAATCTATTAGATGGCCCCATGAAATGTTACTAATTGTAGTGGCCGGAAGAGACTGCTGATTGGGCACCATAGATCTTCTACCATTGGTGACTTTGATGGCCATCACTTTTACTACAATTGGCCCCAAAATCTCACATATTGTAGCATTGAAACCATCCATGCTACTTTAATTTGAACCTTTACAAAGATTATAAAGGTAGCTACTCTTAAGGTCTAGTATCTTGGTAACTTATCTAGAATAATATTAGTTGGTTGTCATATGACACCTGATAATATGATTGAATATCACACAAATGAACGGACCGATGATCAAGACTGTTGAAAGGAAATTTAAATAATAATAATAAAATAAAATCACACAATCAAGGCAGTCAATTGCCAAAAAAATAACGATTAAATCAATATAATTTCACCATTCAGTTTTGGAACAATTGACAGTGTTGATTGTGCACATATAGAATTATTTTAGAATATATTTTTTCCAATGATCCTAAATTCTAATCATCCGCCCGTTCATCCACGAGACACTCACTCGTGTAATCTGGTATCACGACTCACGTGACAACCACTAGCATGGATCTAGATAAATATAACTTAGACCATGAGAGCTGACGGCCTGCCTTCTAAGTAGATATGAACGTTGGATGGTTCCAAAGCTCTCATATGTTGGGAATATTTGACAAAAAAAAAAGGAAGCTCTAATACATAAGTGTAAACTTAGGGATAATGGCTACTGCGGACATTTAAATACTAAAAGTGTTTAAATGACCTTATACAATTAAATTAGAGTCTTTTATGTTATACCATTAAAGTATGATTTATCATTATACCATGTGACATATATTTGTGATCAATTTAAATTGCCTAAGTAACAATCTATCATTAAAACATGTTTTATCTAAAATAATAATAATAATCCATCATTAGAATATGTTTTATCCAAAAAATCATACCTATTAGTGAACATAAAACATCCGATTGATGAACTTTAATATCAGCTATTAAAACTATGAATAACCATTAATATTAGAGTCTACCGATCAGATGATTCAAACCTCTCAAAAAATGTGTTTTTTTGATCCCATTGCCCTTCTACGTATGATCTATCATTTTGACGATGTGGATTACACACATCATAAACCATTGATGGTCTATGATCATTTAAATACTAAGGCCTTGTTCAGGTGTTAATTGATTTTTCCAAGAAAGGATCAGATTCTTGGACACTCAGATTCCTGACAGATTCTTAGCAGACTCAGATTTCTGATTTTTCTCATATGCGTTCTTAAGTTACTCAGATTCTTAACAGATTCTTATAAAACTCAGAATGCCTTGTTTTTAAGTTTCTCTAAGAAAATCCTCATAATCGATTGAATCAGTGGTTATGCTATGACCGTAGAAATGTGATCTAATCATCGATTTATGTGTCGTACTTGGATTTCTCTCAAAATTTACGGGCAACCAATCGAGATAGGGGTGAACATATTTGACGGAGTCTTTTTTCGAATCTGATTTAATGGCCATTACTTTTAATGGCCATTACTTTTTTCGAATCTGATTTAGTGGTTATGCTATGAGAATTTCGGTGCCAAACTATTTTTATTCTCCTTATAACTGATAGAGCAACTATTTGCACTCATTTTTAGAGTGATGTACCACATAATTTTTTTTGGACAAGAACCATTGACCGATCTGAATCAAACAATGGAGATTGTTTTTTTATCCAATCTTCCTCACAATATATCTTAAGATCATGGAGCTCCTATCAAACTGTTAGATGTTGATTTAACATAACACATCCCTAAAAAGTGACCTAGATTATGGAAACAGAAATTTACCAAATCTTTTTGGAGATATGTGCTATGTGAAATTAACATTTGGCCGTCTGATTGGAAATCCATGATCTTAAGATCTATCTTGAGGAATATTGAAACAAAAAGGTAAGCCGGTTGCGTTTATATATATATATATATATATATATATATATATATATATATATATATATATATATATATATATATATATATTATATTATATATAATATATAGAGTTCCTTTAAACCCATCCACTGAATCTTTGAATTCACACACGCTGAAACACATTGACTAAATTGAATCAAGTGATGGAAATCATTTATCCTCCCAATCTTTCACATGATGGATCTTGAGATTATCAGTGTTTCATCAGACGGCCAGTGTTTTATTTCACGCGGCACGCATCTCAGAAAAGTGACCTTAATATCACGTGCACACTTAAAATTGATTTTAAGGCCACTTTTATGGGTGTGTACCACATGAAATAAGCAATCGACCATCTGATGGTACACCCATGTTCTAAAGATCGATCGTGTGAAATATTGGGACGATAAACAATCTCCATCATCTGATTCAATGCAATCAACATCACATATATGCTTAAAATTGATTTTAAGGCCACTTTTATGGGTGTGGTTCAATTCATAAACACATCACGTACATGCTAAAAATTGATTTTAAGGTCACTTTTATGGGTTTGTACCATATGAAATAAAAAACTGACCGTTTGATGGTACACCCATAATCTAAAGATCGATCGTGTAAAATATTGGGATGATAAACAATCTCCATCATCTGATTCAATGAAGTCGATGTATTTTCGCGTGGTGTGGGTAAACTCAAAGTCAGTTGCCTTTAAGAAGCTGTACAGGTGTTTGTTTAATATATAATACATATATATTTTTTGAAGAAGCTATATATATAATATAGCTTCTTCAAAAACACAACAGCTATATATATATATATATATATATATATATATATATATATATATATATATATATATATATATATATATATATAATCTAATTTGAAGGAATAGCAGTAGCAGCGTCGAAGTATGCTTTTCGTGTACACAAGATAGGCGCCTTCCCGCCGGTGAAATTTGATCTTAACAGAGTAAGTGTCCCCAAAGTGACGATCCAACAGGCTGGCCGAAGGCCCCAACGTCGGGAATCGTCCGGTACCGATCCGGTCACCGTCCGGTGAGCAAAGAACACGTACCAACAACGGTGAGTTTAGAAAAACTCACCGTCATCTTTTCCAATGATTTTGATTTTTCTGCTATTTTATTATTATTATTTGTTGTTTTTTAAGCACATGAGTTGGGATCTCATGTATAAATTTTTTAGAAGTATACTCTGTCGTTAAAATCTGAGCTTAGATTCTGAGGTATTCCGACCATATAGCTCGGACAACTAGCTGTCGACTTTACTCGAAAACGACTCAAAATCCCACTTTTCAAAAAAAACTCTCGAACGATAGATTCAGTGGCAAAATCTCATATTTTGAGTTGTTTCTAAATTTAAACTCAAATTCTTAATATTTTTAGACTCCCCAACGAGCCTTAAGATAGTGTTTAAATGACGTTCGGGAGAATCATCCCATAAAGGTGTATGGCCATTCAAAATTATTTTTTTGATAAGGCCATTCAAATTAAATACTTCAAAATGATGCAAATATATGTCACATGGATTAAAATGGTACTTCTCATGCTATATCCATAAATGATTCTCACATCCCATTAATTCAACAATTTTTTATTCTAGTAAATAAAGTGAAAAGAAATCTCAATGAATGATAAGAGAAATGAATCTTCAAGCCTTGTAGCCGAAATTTGAGACTCTTGGAAAGCATAGCGTTTGGATTTGGTCATCAGCTTCATCCGATTGCCTTTTCAACATAAAAATTGAAATCAATAGAATCTTCAACTCTATTGAAATCTTGCTTTCAACCCTTTGGTATACCGATACGAGAGAGAGAGAGAGAGCGCGTGCAAACGTGATGACTCACCAAATGCTTCCAAAGAATAAAGATAAAGAGTCAAGTCAACTTTTCAAACTAATATCGTACCTGATATATTAATATTATTAACCCGACCCCTGCCTACATATAATATCTTAAACATTGAAAAATGTGAAGTAATTTTCCCATGTCTTTGACTCCTTGGTAAGAGAAACCTTGGGGACTGAGGGTAAAAACCTTGTGTTTCACCTTATGTGTACATATTCATTATCTGGGGGCGACGGCAGAGATTAGTCTAAGTATAAGCTTGAAATTATATTAAGTTATAAAAAAAAAAAAAAATTATTATCTAATCATCTCATTTATTTGGGATCAACTTTGCTGCGTTTTATTTCTCTACTTAATTCTTTTATTATATTTTGTAAGTGATCATACAATTTTATTGAAATAATAAAATTACGTAAAAAATCGCCCGAGCCAAAAATAAAAGGAGAACAATCAGATGATTCTTTAGAAAATAAGACAATCCAAGTAACCTAGTCAAGTTCTCAAACCGTGGTCAAAACTGTGATCCTAAAATCGATCAACCAAGAAGGATATAAAGAGAACATGATTGAAAAGAACAACGATGTATAATTTTATTAAAGTTCCCTAAACTTCATTAATTGCAACTCTAATGAACAAAACATGATAAAGACTCCATTAAATGAAAATTTTGCTTAAAACATGAGATAATGATCTATGAGCTTATATAGACAGTTAAACGTTACCCCATGAATTCATGTGACATTCCAACAATATGTATAGGGTACTGAACTGCTAATACATGACAAATGACAAGATTTAAATATAAGAGGTAGTGTACAATAAGCAATGGGCGCGCATTGGAGATCACTGTCCATGTCAAACATTCATGTACATCTCAAAGTCTAAAGCAACGGACAATTGTCAAGACGTTGTCTCACTGTCTCCAATAAGCCCTTAGATAGTTTAAGTTTAATTGGAGACATCCTATTGGAACACAAGGGCTATGGTCAGGCCAAAGTAGTTGAACCCGATTTTGTATTCAACCAAATTTACAGCCATTGAATATGAGAGAATCTTGACTTCCACAATTTTCAATTTTATAAGATGACATATAGTCAAGATTCTCTCATATCCAATAGCTGCAAATAAGGTTGAACAAGAAATGAAGTTCAACCAATTGGACCTAATTTCTAGTTCAACCATATTTGCCACCATTGAATATGAGAGAATCTTAACTTCCACAATTTCCAATTTTATAAGAAGACATGTAGCCAAAATTCTCTCATATTCAATAGCTGTCAGGTTGAACACGAAATCAAGTTCAATGCATAGGAAAATGTTAAAAACTAAATGCATGCAACCACTTAAAAATCCTAGTATGAGTAAAGACCCATGATTCCCCTTAGTGGTGACTCTAAAAAAGGAAATTATATTTTGTCCTCACTATATGCTATAAAAAAATTTAGCAAAGAAAATTATAGCAAGATGTATTAACATTTAACGAATCCAAATCCTTCGGTAGGAATGATCATTTAGCGGAGATATGTGCTAATGATGGATTGTTAGGTAAACTACTTTGATTGATCCACGAGAAACACCATGTGGCATAGAAGCGGAATGTGATGGCGCTATACGTGTACAAGTAGTTATAGGAGTTGGCTCATCAACCTGTGGTATAATAATTGTCATCATTTTCATGTAGTTGGCATTTATCTTCAGTAAAAATTTTGGTCAGGTCTAACCAATTGAACCCTAAATGAGGTTTAAACTGATTTTAAAACCATTAGGTGCAAGAGATCCAAACATGGATGTCAACTAACCAAAGTTAATAAAGATTCCTTTGCATCCAAACAGTTTTAAAATCAGTTTGAATTCCATTTAGAGTTGAATTGTATATATAGTATATGTGGCAATCATGTAAATCAGATTTAATCCAAAACTTACATCTTTGCATGATGGTACAAATTAAATGAAGAAAGTTGCTATCTGATCAGATGGTTTAGGGTGAGTCCCACCTAATTGATGGCATGCCACTCAGACATGTGAGAATGAATATGGATGTCAACATTTACCATGCTAATTGGGTGGGTGGTTTTTGAAAAACTTTATCAGATAAATTTAAGAAAAATAATAAAAATAAAAATAATAATAATTTTCAGAAGTAGGTAGTAGGTGGCTGAGAACCAATGCTGGCGCTTGGGTTTCATACATTGATTACCTGGCATCCATATCCATCAACCTATATCATCCATATCCATCAACCTATATCATCCATGTGGAAGGCACCATTTGAATGTGTTGTAGCATGGATCAAAATTTCAGATGAAAAGATTTGTGTGGACTCCAAAATTTTGGCCGAAATTTTAACCAAAATTAATATTTTTGGTAAGAATTTTGGATTCTGGTTTCCATTTTAGTTATGCCCGCAATCGAGATCCAACCCAAATTTTTTTATCCTTGTGGTGTAGTATAAAATTTAACATTAGTTATACAAGTCTTACCGTCCAAAGTGATAGGCTACCAGAGAAGATTGTAAATGAAGGGTCTAATAGTATATTTGAAAATAAAAAATAAAAATAATAATAAATAGTATATGGGCAAAGCGTAATGATCATTTGTCATTTAAAGGAGTCACAGATGTCATATGTCAATTTTGATGGAAAAAAAGTTCATATAATTAATTAAAGTTAAGGAAAGACAACATTGATTAGATGGTACAATAAAATTATTCAATTAATGTGCTTAAAGCTAACAAAGCAACGTGGCAGTCATTTAGGCTACTAATGGCATCAAGGATCAAAATTCCTGATTTCGTTTTGATTTTGGTGGGGACTGAAATCGAAATTTTGAACCTTGAATGACATAATTCTTTGCTAGCCTCTGCCACAACAGAGTTTACCAGTTTTAGTTGGTTCATATTCTCTTTTCCAACTCTCTACAAATGAAGATTTACCTGCTCTAGCAGCAACCTCCTTGCTCTTTATTAACTCTCTATCATAGCAAATAAGATCTGCTTTAGCAAAGAGTGAGTAGAGAGAATGATAGAATTGTTGAATAGATAAATTTTGCTATGCAAGGATTTATCAAGAAGAATGGATACCTACTAAAACAGATAGCAGGATGTTAGTAAAGAGGATAGGAACCTACTAAAACAGGAAAACTCTGCAATGGAAAAGGCTAGCAAAGAGCTATACCAGCCTTACAGGAGCACACTAGCTTGATGGATAATGTGTTGGATATATGTGTTTCACACGATAATTCATTTTTCCTTTCCTTAAAAACTAATTATGACTTAAATACATGGATCAAAATGCCGGAAAACCGATATGTATCATCCGAGCCCAAAACCGGTACGTATCGGACGATACGTATCGGTATCGGACCGTACTGGACGATACATTGAATGTATCGTCCAGATATATGCATGTATCATCCGGGTAAATGCATGTATATGAATGATACGGTACTTTTAATGTATCGTATCGTTCAGGTCCGATATCGATATGTATCTTCCGATACATTGGTATCGAACGAAATTTTGATCCATGCTTAAATAATCACATGTGGGCACACCGACAGACTGGAAGTTTATATCTATGAGTGATAGGGCTCTAATCCCTTCCCTTAATGGGTTAGGAAAGTGATAGTGCTATTTATGGAGACCACTGTTCCTTTAACTTAATCTAGCGTATTCTCATCTATTAACCGTGTTCGAGAGAGAGAGAGAGAGGTAATGTGGACTCACACATTATCACAAAAATACCAAATATTTAAAAAATTTATAAATAATTTACGAATTTAAGGTTTTGTGAATTAATCTCAAATTATTCGCAAATTTTTCGACAATTCAAGTGTTTCTAAAAATTCATGAATAATTCCTAAATTTTTTAAAAATTGTAGTTTTTAATAATTTACAACAAAGTTTATACTTTTAATTTTTAAACCTTTTTTTTCCTCTCTGATTTTTCCTCCAAATATTATCCCGAACTTGTTGGATTTTTTCTGAATTTTCTGAATTTTAACCTCACCTAATTATTGCCGAAACCCAACTTAGTGAGTAGTGACTACGGACTAACCTTCATCCGTTGTCATTGTCGAAAATCAAGAAAGAAATCATCAACAAAGGCAAAGTACACAAGTATATATATGTTTTGTTCTCGATCTTGATCGTTTTACTAAGAGCCTAGATCTATTAGTTTTTACCACATGTGAAAACATAGATGGCCTAAACACCATCCTCAATGCTCGGGCCTAGCTGGCAACCTAGCTTTTAACCCACCACGCTCATTGGTTCCATCCAACCCCTAAAGAGCTTTAACTCATATCACATGATCATTTGGCGCCTGATCTTAAATGCAGTGACGAGCACCAACTGAAATTTCAACTCCTATTTTGCACAATTGGCTTCCATTAGAAACTTGTAGAGGTGTGGTTAATTGATTATTTTAAGTTAGATTTTGTCTATGGGCGTAAATGCCAATAGGTTTCCTCACAAGTGGAGGAATTTTTGAAACAAGGAGACAGCTCTCAGACAACGACTTCCTCATTCATGTGAGACCTCCATCGGTCCATCCATCTCTCTAGAGATGAACTGCCGTAGTGATGACATGGCACAGAGGGTGCCAAGCTGGCAAGGGGTTTTAAATGGTCATAGGTTAATAACAAGCCAGACAAATGGCGCCCTATAGAGCTGGCATCAACACAATGTACCCTTGTATTAAACTCAAATTTCTAGTTTGATTGAAGCTTCCAAACAAGTCATGTAAATTTAAAACAAAAAACCTTATTGATCATGTGTCGCCAAATGGGATTTATGTGAATAGCAATATATCTCAATGAGTTGAATTTAAATTTTAATTATATGAATTTAATTTATATAAATGTAAAATCCAAATGCACCCTAAATTTACTTTTTGAAGTTTCTCTTCTTTGAATCTTCTTAGGCTTGAATCACACAATCAAATATACATTTTTATAAAAACATGAATACTTTGTATTTCTTCTCGTTAGATGCTCAGTGCAAGGTGTCATACTCGGTTTCGGTATTGAGTATCGGTCCATGGAGGACTGATACGTATCGGCCGATACCAATACAAATCGCTGAATTCAAAAAAATAAAAATAAAAAAAGAAGAAGACAAAGTACTACGGTAGTATGGTGCATGCGGTCTATACATGATATTGACTCAAGTTGTTGCTTACTTGTTGACTGTGGGTTGGCGTGACAAGTCGTTTATTAAAATAGCCCTATGTCGCATGCAAAGCTATGAGCTTATGAAAGAGTAGGGTTGTAGGGATCTGAATAACTATATTCGCACCCACCTATTTGTTGAAAGTTCCAACGTCCCAGATCTCGTAAATTGTTGGTTGCTTATAATCAAATGATGAAGATCGCATTTTACCCATATCTTCCCCATAATAGATCTTGGGATTATGGCTCACCTATCAGACGATAAATTCTTGATTTCACGTATTACAGATCCCAAAACATGGCCTAAAAATCGCGTTTGAGTGTGACGTGCGCCATCTGATTCAAATGTCATTTTTTGGCAATCTGTGACACATATAATCAAGCATTGACCGTCTGATAGGTGAGTCATGACCCAAGATCTATTTTGTGAAAGATTTGGGTGAAATACAACCTACCTCATCTCATCCTACGCAATCAACGATTTTCAAGGGGTAAGAGATGTGGGTGCTTTCAGTAAACCGATGGCCTTACTATAGTTACTCATAATTTTCACATTCACGCAAATGTTGCTTCTAAACATTGCTAGTTTGTCACGTCATCGAAAGTTGTACTTGCCTAAAAAAAACTAGAAATAGAGCGAAAACTATGGCGAAACAGACAAAAAATAGCGAGAATACAATGAACATGATACCTTATACGTATCGGTATCAGCCGATATTTGATTCCTTGGCTCAGCGATCTGTGTCAGAGAATCTAAATCCACTTACCTCTCATCTACTCTAGTTCTGCCTCTATATGGGAATAGGCTAAGTTAAGAGAGGTTAAGAGGAAGAGGAGCCGGTGGCTCTTTAAATAGTCACCTCACTTTCCTAATCTATTAAGGAAAGATGGGGGAGACATATCACTTCTATTAAGAAATTGATTACTTCCTATTGCCTCGAGATATGTCAATTTTTATAAAAATTCAAAGATGGGTTAAAGTGTTGCCGACAATCTTGACAAAGAAGTCGGACAACCGCTATCTCCCTCTTGCTCTCAGTTTACCTTTTCATTAGAATAAGTTAGATTAATAAAGAAAGGACCGTATTCTCAGTAATAAACCTCTCTCGCCTAACCCTTCAAGGAGATCAGAAAGGAAGCTCAGTTAGGAGTCTCAATGGGCCGGGCTGGGTTTGGTGGAGGCCGTAAACGGGCCAATTACAGTTAGCCCTTGCCCACACTTGGCCCAATTATTAATCAGTCGGACCGGGCCAACCCCCTTATGAACCGGGCCTACTTACCCTAGCCCATGGAGGGCCAGGTTGGATCGAGCCGCAAGCCAATGTGACAATTTTCATATAAAAGAACTCATTTGATTGAAATGGGTCGGGCTTAAACGGGCTATTTTTCTAATGAGGGTTTTGGAGCCAGTCCATGCTTGACTTAACTTACAAATCAGGCCGGGCGGGCCCTCTTACATATTGGACTTAGCTATCTAAGCCTATATCTGACCCATTGCGGGTCAAGCTCAAGCCCGGCACATTGAGACCCCTAACTGTACTTAGGCAACACTTGCCTCATGCCTGTCATATACTTGTAGTGCGACCTAATTTTAAAATGAAACAAGGATTAATTAATGTATTGATCTTAGGCTGCATTTGGGAACGTGGATTTGAATTTGGGGATTTCAAATTCAAGTAATTTAAATTCAAGTATATCAAATTCAGAATTTGAAAATTTTGGATTTGCAAATCTCTTGTTTGGATGTTTAAGTATTGTCTTAAGATTTAGCTTAAAGATTTATAGATATTTCATTTGACTATTTTTTTTATTAAAAAATTTATATTTCATCGGTTTCCTTCATTCTATGTAGGTAGGGATGCAAGTTCGGTAAGCCAAACTGAACCGAATCCAATTTTTTCGTTTTTTGGTTCGGTACACCACAAACCAAACCGAAATATATTAGTATCGATTTCGGTATACTAAATTCCTCCGACGCATAAATCATTCCCGAACTGAAATCTAGTTTTTCGGTATTCGATTCGAGTTCAGGGGAAAAAAATGAAAATGGGTGCAACCAGCAATTTCTTGATTACACCCAAGGTGCACTATACTAAGGTGGGCTACAAAAATAAAAACAAAAAAAAAAATTTTAATTAAAAAAATAAAATAAAAATGCAACTAGCAATTTTCTAGTTTCACCCAAGATGCGATGTACAAAAATAAAAAATGGAAAAATTAAAATGTACTCAAGGTATAATGTACAAAGGTGGGTCGCAAAAATAAAGATAAAAAAAAAAAAAAAAAAAAAAAAAGAGAGAGAGAGAGAGAGAGAGAGAGAGAGAAGAGAGAGAGAGAGAGAGTGTGTGTGTGTGTGTGTGTGTGTGCGTGCGTGTGTGCAACTAGCAATTTTTGGTTGCACCCAAAGTGCACTGTACTAAGGTGAGCTGGTAAAAATAGAAAAAATGGTGCAATCAGTAATTTCTAGCCCACCATTGTATAGTGCACTCTGGGTGCAACCAATAATTTCTTAGTTGCACCCAAGTGCACTATACAAAAGTGGGCTGCAATGGCAAAAGAAAAAATGTAGTATGTGCAACTAGCAATTTCTTGGTTGCACCCAAGGTGCACTGTAACAAAGGTGGGCTGCAGCGGCCATCTACTGACTGTTGTAGCCCAATGGCTAATTTTCTGGCCGTTACAGTAACTAATTAAACTTGGGTTGGGTCAATTCGGGTCAGGTCGAGTCTGGTACCTATTCAATTCGGTCCATTTACCACTGGTTCAGCCCAGTTCGATTTGATTTAATTAAAGTTGGGTACCATCGGTTCGGATCGGTTTCAATATCAAGTTGAACCGTACCTATGATAACATTGGGTAATAATTTTTTATTCACTAAGCATAACCAATTATATGTTGGTGTAAGATTTGGATTTTCAAATAACACCTAGGAGATATCATTTACAAATCCACCTTTTTATTATATAATCATAGATTTCTAAAATTCCGATGGATTTACCAAATCCAAATTTAAACACAAAAATGGGGGAACCAAACGGTGGATTTGAATTTAGAAGATTCAAATCTAAATTCCCAAATTCGAATCTACGTTCCCAAACGTAGCCTTAGGCTGCGTTTGGGAACAAGCATTTTTATTTGGAAATTTTAAATCCAAGCATTTCAAATCTAGGTGTTTCAAATTTAGAATTTGAAATATTTGAATTTGAAAATCTCTTGTTTGGATGTTTAAGCATTGCATTAGAATTTGGCCCAAGGATTTATAGATACTTCATTTGGCTATTTTTTTTTTATAAAAATAATTTATATTTCATTAGTTTCCTTCATTCTATATAGGGGTGGAAGTTCGATGAGCCGAACCAAATTCGAAACTGAGAATTTCGATTTCAGTGTCGATTCACCTAATATCGAATCAAAATCGAAATGTTTTGAGTTCGATTAACCGAACTCTCCACCTCCTGAGCCGAAACAGAACCGATCTATTTTCGAATTTTTTTGAATATATATATATATATATATCGATTTTTCAGCTTAAGGTCGGTTTTCCTTTTATTGAAAATTGATTTCACTTGTTTGATAACATAGGAGGGTAATTACATAGGTGGAATAAAAATTATGTTATAAAATCAAAGTTTGACTAAATATCAAACTTTGATCACAGATAAAAAATTTCACTACCAAAATACAAATAATACAGTAATAAGTATTATCTACTATCAAGATATAGTTCTCAAATTTGGACTAAAGTCAAATTTTGACTAAAAGTCAAACGTTGACCAATAAATATGAGACAATATATTTTAAAGTTATAAATTAAACAATGATAGAAATTTTTAATTATAGTATTCCACTAATTAAAATTTATTACTTTTTATAGAAAATCGAACTTTAAAAAAAGTTAAACTTTGACTAAGAAAAAATTGTACTGATACAATATAAATTTATATAGTAGTAGACTATATCTATAAGTAGGTTTCGAGTTTGACTAAAAGTAAATTTTGCATAAAAGTCAAAGTTTGACCAATAAAAATAAGACAATATATTTTAAAGTTAAATATTAAACAATAATAGATATTTTTAATTATATTATTCTACTTATTAAAATTTATAATTTTTTATAAAAAATCAAACTTTAACAAAAAGCCAAATTTTGACCAAGGAAAAATTGCACTGATACGATATAAATTTATGTAGTATTAGACTCTATTTATAAGTAGGTTTCGAGTTAGACTAAAAATATATTTTGTGTAAAAGTAAAAGTTTGACTAAAAGTCAATATTTGACTATTAAAAATAAGGTAATGTATTTTAAAGTTACAAATTAAATAATGAGAGATATTTTTAATTATATTAATCTACTAATTAAAATTTATTACTTTTTATAAAAAAATCGAACTTTGATAAGAAGTCAAACTTTGACTAAGGAAAAATTACACTGATACGGTATAAATTTATGTAATAGTAGACTCTATCTATAAGTAGGTTTCGATTTTGACTAAAAATAAATTGTGTAAAAGTCAAAGTTTGATCAAAAGTGACCAAAAGTCAATGTTTGACTAAAGGTCAAACTATTAACTAATGAAATTGAGATTCTAATATCATATTATAGATCAGCATAGATTTTTTTGCTATCAAATTGTAGGAGTCAATTTAATAAAAAGTAAAATTTTAATTTAAAATCAAAGTTTGACCTTAAAGTCAACCTTTGACCCTTCGTTGGGATGCCTTATGTCCAACCCAACCAAATCGGTCAAGCTTAAAAATATTTGGCTCAAGCGGGTTTAGTATCAGGTCGAACCGTACCTATGATAACATTGAGTAATAACTTTTCATTCACAAAACATAGTCAATTATATGATGGGGTAAGATTTAGATTTTCAAATAATGCCTAGGAGGTGTTATTTATAAATCCACCATTTTTACATTTGGACATAGATTTCTAAATTCCCATAGATTTATCAAATCCAAATCCAAATCCAAACACAAAAATGTAAAACCAATCGGTGGATTTGGATTTAAGAGATCCAAATCCAAATCCCCAAATCCAAATCAACTTTCCCAAACGCAACCTTAGAGTATTTCAATTATTTCTAACTTAAGTTTTACTCTAAAAACTGTAAAACTCAAAACTATTTAAAAGATATATTGACTGTATAAGATTAATGGGTACAATTTAACATATGGACAGTTTAAGATGCTTAGAAATCAACAATCTTTTTATAGCCATTGCTGTTCCTATATAATAAGACAAGTGTTACTGTCACCCACACTGTTTTAGTGTTAATGGCACATAACTTAGGCAAAAAAAATTGTTGAGCCGCTCTGAATTTGACGATGAAACATTTTATACAAAAGAAAAAAAATGTGGCAGAAACACTTTCCCTATAATTAACGAATGAAAACAATGGGCATTCATTCAGCAACACATTTACTATAGGATAATAATAATAATACAAGGTAGAAGGTTGGAGTCCAGGCTTGCTTATAAAAATAATAATAATAAAATAATATAATATAATATAATATAATATAATATGTACACACCTACTTTCTACGGCCATGGTACTTCTCTTGTGCGGATCAATCGTCAGAGTCCATTTCATCTCCCAGTCACCAAAGGCGTTTAAAATTGCAACCTCTACCTACTTTAATTTCTTTTATGATGAATCCACGCGTCTTCTCTTTTTTTAATTGTGTACGGCTTCGAGAGTGAAAACTAACTTGTTTCTTGCGATCGGATGCAACTGGAGCCTAACATTTTTTTTTATCATTTTAATACATACGAGCTCGTTTGTGTCTGCACTCTGCAGGCATCAAATAAGAATCAACGTTAATCTATCAAAATTCGGTTGTGAAATCCTTCAACGGATCGGGTCGGATCAGGCCAAAGTTCTGACTGTCCAACCAGAAAATGGCATATGCCCTACCTGACTTGACCCGATGTGCACCCGATCTGATGGTCAAGGGTATATTCCCAACTTGACTCAAAAACCGAAGCCGACACAACGTCCCACCCCAAAACCTTACCTTACCTAGTAAAATCCTCATATTTTTCATATTTTATATATGACATCTTGGGTCCAACCCCATCGCCCATCCCATAACATATAACTGCGATTTCAAATAAAGATATCGGATTGGGTGACACCCGACACAACCTGACCTTTTAGTCAACCCGAAAGCCAAAGGTCGGATTAGATGCCTCATGCCCAAGCCAATCCGACAATTCAAATTTGCATGCCCGACCCAATAAAAAAATATTGGTCGGACGGTTGAGGACCCTAGGAAAGCAAACGCTATGATAAGTCAAATATTTGAAAATGTATTAGTATGGAACTTTCAACTATGTCCCCATCAAGGGAAGGAAGTTTTTTATCCTCTTAGGCCTCGTTCAAGAGTCAAGAAATTGTCATTTCCTAAGACTTTTCTACATAAAATGTCATTTCTTGGCATTTTTGGAGGTTTTCCTGTGTTCGAGAGTTTTTATTGGGTTGCGGGTTTTCATCGCACTTTCCTAAGAAAGCAAGGTTTTGTTTTCGGATGATTTTGCTCAGAAAAGCTCAGTTTATGAGCTTGAGGCTACTATAGTACATGACGAGGGGTCTCCCTAAAACCTTTCAACGTAAAGCAGCTCCAGCCAACGTCCCAGTTAACTGTCATTTAAATGTATAGTTAACTGTCATTTAAATGTAACTGAAGAGGTTGGCGGTTTAAATGAAGAGGCTCTTCATCTGACATTTACCTTATGCATCCACCAATGAGATTTAAAAATGTCATTGATAATTTACCATTGTAGCCACCTTGAAGGGTCAGACACTTTTTCAAACATTGTCAGATGAGCTCATTTCTAATATACACATAACGTAGTAACAATCGCATAAAAGAACCCACGTTGGAAGTAGTTTTCTCATAATCTGTTTGATAGAAGTCTTCAACATATTGTCGATTAGATGTCTAAATTTTGACGATCATCCGATCAATATAATCATATAGATGAAGCTCATAAATACATGTGACAATAAGGTGTGGAAGAATACAGTGTAATTTCTGATGTTTTTTGTAGAATATAAAAAAATATCATAAATATTTTGAAAATGAGTTTACGAGTAACTCAAAAACATTCCCCTGAGAAAGTGACTTTCCTAATAAAACTAGTTTCTAGGCAAAAATTAAAGTAGTGATTTTCTCCCGGAGATAGTTCAAAAACTGCCTAACGAGCCCTTAATTTATACAACTCACTAAAAGTTTACATAGGACTTGTATCCGATTATGCTTTCTTCTTTTAAGGGAATGACATCTAAAATAGATCCTTTATACAATTGAGGACCTCCTGTCTAATGGTGCATATGGGTCGGGCTTGCTTTAAAGTAGCTACAATTTTTATTTTGGTTCTGCTATTTACACCCATGAAACAGTGACCTCACCCCATCTCTTTCAGTCGGCTTGTTTTGACCACTCATGCATAAGACGATGGAGATCATTTTTTGTACCAATCTTCCTCACAATGGAGCTTTAGATTATGGGCATACCATTAGACGGCCAGTTTTTATCCGACGCAACACACATCCAAAAAAGTGGCCCTAAAATCATGTTTGGGCATGATGTGCGTCATGTGATTTTAGGGTCACTTTTTGGGATGCATGCCACTTGTAAAAGAAAACCGATCATTTGATGGAACACTTATGATCTCAAGATCCGTTGTTTTGGAAGATGGAGACGAAAAACAATCTCCATCGTCTGATTCATAAGTGTTCAATGCATGCCGGCTGGAAGAGATAAGGTGAAGTCACAGTTTCACGGGATGGAAATAATGTACCCTTTCGATTTTAAAGCTTGGGTAGCTTTTAAGTTATGCAATTCTATAATTTCTATTAATGGTCTGACTTTCACTTTTTTTGAGGACCTTAACTTTAGCCCTAGAAGTCAGCTTGACATAAGTGGTTTAATGGAGCTGAAAGACCTTAAAAGAGCAGTTCTAAGGTCTCAGTTGGGAATATGATAGAAAGTATTTTATTATGGAAGTGACTGCTCATTGCATGTACAAAGAGAGGGACATAACAGTTAAGAATTATATCAGATTTCGTATATCTTTGATCAATCCAAATAGTCCAACTAAGTGTTTATCATGAAATATATCTCAACCAAAGATTACACCTATGAGGCCAAAAATTTCACCTGTGAGATGATTGGAAGCATCCAGTCAATACACTTTAATATGGATTAGTTATTAAGAATTTCAAACTATACATGACATAAATTAGACCAATATTACTACGCCACAAAGATTTAGAACATTTCACTACTGCTTATAAATATATAAATTGGATGTTACTTTCACTAGTTTACATCCCCATGGATAGCAGAGCACTAAGGAGACCCTATATATTATCTTTTAAGGCTTGTTTGATTTTAAGGAAAATGCTTCACGTGCCTCGAAATCCAAGTTGAAAATTTTATTTTCATCATTTTCTATTGTTTGAATATTGCGGTGGTTCCATACAGAACATGCAAATTTCTTCATTGTCAAAGTTATTTCATGCAAATAATTTGCCAAACACTATCTGAAATTTCCCTAGGAGTAGCTATTTTTGCTAGACGAAAAATAATATGTTAAGCAAAATTTATTCTCCAATCAAAAATTTAGCTGTACCTTATTTGATAGAATATTCGCCAATAAAGTTAGAGAAGTTGCCTCCATGGAATTCCTTGAGGACAATTCTACCTCGCTTCTATCTCCCTCTAAGTGATAGGCACGATTGCATTCAGTGGAGATGAAGAGGGGACGTTGTCCTCTTTTATAGCATACCCTTGAATCCTAACCCATCAAGGATTCAAGGGAGAGGTGTATCACAAGTAGATAGGGATTGACTTACCACAAACCAATCATAGTTTAAACCAACTTCTTAAGTTGCGTGGAGTGGAATCACGTTACAAGGAAAACTCAAAGTCTTTAGTCAATCATATTTTAATTAAAATAGGAAAAATGATTAAGTTATTGTATGGGTCACAAATACCCAACAATCTCCCACTTAAACCATACAATAACTTCAATAATAAGATATATATATATATATATTGACAAAATAAAAGAAAATAAAAAAAACATCATGATTGACTTAGTTCAAAATCGGATGGCCATCTTTTAAAGTTTTGTAAAAAACATTGACTTCCAAGATTTCGACATAACAGACATTCTCCCAAGTTCAATAGTTCAATAACAATATTAATGTCGGATCATGAATGCCAATAATGTATCATTTCTTCAAATCTCATTATGACAATTTCATGATCAAGACACTAATATCATCAATAAATTAGAGAGCTCATTGTGGTTTTAGTGATACCAGGAAATATACACTTTAATGCAACTTCTTGTGTATATTCCTTCATTCGTCATGCTTCATACCCTAAGGTATGTTGTCCTGATATATTACGACATACGCTATGTAAAAATCATCACCCACCTATCAGGACAAAAGCTATACAACCGTGTTGCCTAATCACGATAGCTCAAGCAACCTTATTTGAGCACTTATGCTCCCAGACAATAACATTGCATATGCACAAATCATGATAATAATGATAATGGTACCAAAATAAAGCATTAATAAAATGAAGCATAATATATGTAATAAAGATATCATAAAATAAGATAAAACATTGTGGAAACAGAAGCTCCCCACTCAAATAAAGTCCTCAAAAGACTCTAATATTCTCAATCTGGTTACCTCAAGTTAAATGAATATACTGATCATTAGTGAATTTGATATTGTCCGTTATTCTTAACTCCCACTAAATGTTTCATCTTCAAGAAACTATAAATAATTCTAATAAGTCTAACATTAGCAATAAAATTTGTCCTAAATAAATAAAATTTGTTCAAAATTCCTCCTCAATGTCAAAGAATAGCTTTTTATTCAATCTGGGCTCTTCATGCTGATTAGCCCTTCCTTGCTGCTTCTGCTGATTAACCTCTCCTTGCTGTTTCTTCATAATATTTTTTCATAAGTAGCAATCTTTCTTGATATGGCATTTCTTCTTGCAGAAATGACAATCATCATCATTGTTTACCGCAACTGCCTTGAGCTTTGAGTTTTTCTTAATTCCTTTGCCATTGCGAAAGCTTTGATTCTGACCCTTCTTCTTGAAATTCATCTTGTAAGCTGGCTTGTAAGCCAGATTATAGGGATGATTGTGGCCAAAATTAGCAGATTCGACTTTGTTTCCACGAAGCCTCTCTTATTCGATTAGGCACATGAAGATCAATTGATTTAAGTCTCATTTATCTTTCTGAGCGTTGTAATTCACTTTAAAGGTATCAAATTGCTTAGGAAGAAAAGCAACAGCTAGATGCACTACATCATCTTCTTCGATTGTAATTCCTTGTTCTTTAAGTTTCATAGCAAATATGGACATTTTGAGAATAAATTCTCGCACACTCCCGTTTCCATTATATCGCATATTGACCAATTGCACTAAGTATCCATACTGTAATGACTTTACTGTTCCAACGAATTGGTCTTAGATGATTTTCAATAATTCTTTGGCTGTTTCGGTAGTTTTAATACCACCTCTAATAGGTTTAGTAATAGAAGCGCGTATGATCATCATCGTCATACGATTTGCCTTATCCCAACGAGCATATTGAGCTTTTTGAATATCAGTGGTATTGGACGATAAAGTTGGCCTGTCCTCTGAGAGAACAAAGTCATAGTCCATATATCCAAGGGTCAAATCAAGACCCATTCGCCAGGTGTTATAATTGGTGCCATTAAGTTTTTCAATACTGGTCATCTGTTGATGTAAAATTGATCTGTCCATAGCTGATATGAAAAGGAATAACTATCAGCACGTTGTTCAATTAGAACTTTACATAATTTGAGTTCATACCTGGGGTTAAGGTTGAATCAATCAGAGTGTAAACAAGCATATGCAAAACCATCCACTCTGAGGGACAGATATGACTCATTGTCTCAGCATCACCTTAGGGCAGAAGCATTAACCTATTGTATGTCACCCTAATTCGTATCCGTAGACACGCATAGACCTAGTCATTTGTGTTTGGTTTGATCGAAGCTAGTCATCAGCTTAGGCCAGAAGCGTTGCTCTTCTCTCACCTAGACACGCATAACTATTCTATCCATTCCCCTTTCGTGAGTTTTCTAAGTCAGCTTTGGCCAGAAGTAGTAACTCACGAAAGTGAATGCTCTGGTAATCTTAATGAGATGAGTGTCTCAAAATTTAAGGATAACGTAACCTCCATAGGCCGGTCACCTTTGGGCAGACTACACACCTACTTTGACAACGTTTCCCTGAACGACTGCTTTACCGGTCTTCCTAAACCCCTTTATAGGAAGAACCTATCTCAAGGCATTCTATCATGTCATTGGTTTAAGGTTTCATGCCCTAAATACGTTCATTACTAAGTTTTAGGGAAAGTAGAGTTATAAAGTGAAGGTGCACATGCATTAACTATGAACAATGACATGAGAGTATAAGAGTGTTCATACAGAATATTGAAAAGGGTTCAAGTATTTATTTAGAACAAAAATAAATTTATTAACCTTTGACTGGTATTTTTATATTTAAAACAGTGTTAAACAGTCCCATAAACTATTCCAAAGTGTAGATCTCGTCGCGTAGACTAAAATCGACTGGTCATATACGCGAAACAGAGTTGTATATCTCAAGATATCGCGTTTGAAAGTTTTAGTCGAAAAAGGTTGAATATGGTGGTCGAAACAAGTTATGAGTTTTAAATATTTATTTGCAGCCGGCAGAAGTAGTGCAGTATAGGGGCTGCAAACAAGAACTTATTTGAAGTGGTTTGGGTCGGGGTGAGTACACTGGCCATGGGCCGGGGTCAACGGTCTGGGTCATGGGCCGCGTCAACGGGCCGAGTATGGACCCGACCCGGTCCGAGATGCCAACCCTAAACCCTTTTACTGTTCATCTTCCCAAAAAAAAATTTTGTTTTTTTTTTTTTTGCAGCATATGCAGGGGAGAGACACAAGTTGCCCCATGGGGCTTAACCGCGCCCCTGACCGGTCACCTTGGCCGACGGTCTAGTGCGCCGTCCGATCGGCCCCGACGCCGGACGTCGGCGGTTAATCCGGTGGCGACGGTCTGACCGTCAAAGATAAAGGATCTGATTTTTTTGAAAAACTGTTGTACACAAAGCCACCACCATTTGGTCACCGAGGTCGGCGGTGTCCGGTCTTCATCTCATGGCCGTCGGTCCTTGTTCGATGACGACGATCACCAACATGATGACTCTAAAAAGAATTTTTTTTTTTTTTTTTTTTTATTGAAAATTAAATATGCCCTAACTGGGCTCTGATACCAATTGTTAGACGAAAAATAATATGTTAGGCAAAATTTAATCTTCAATCAAGAATTTAGGCGTACTTTATTTGATAAAATATTCGCCAATAAAGTTAGAGAAGTCGCCTCCGTGGAATTCCTTGAGGACAATTCTACCTCGCTTCTATCTCCCTCTAAGTAATGGGCACGATTGCATTGAGTGGAGATGAAGAGGGGACGTTGTCCTCTTTTATAGCATGCCCTTGAATCCTAACCCATCAAGGATTCAAGGGAGAGGTGTATCACTAGAGGATAAGGATTGGCTTACCACAAACCAATAAGTTAAAACCAACTCTTTAAGTTGCGTGGAGTGGAATCACGTAACAAGGAAATCTCAAAGTCTTTAGTCAATCATGTTTTAATTAGAATAGGAAAAGGATAACGTTATTGTGTGGGTCACAAATACCCAACAATTTTTACACATACCGAATCTCTAAAGGCACCAACACTCAAAACTGTTTTAAATTAGAAGATGGATATCATTTTTCGTCTCATTTTTCCATACAACAAATCTTGAGACTATGAGCATACCATCAGACGTTAGATTTTAATTCGATTGACACACATCCCAAAAAGTAATTTGCAAATCACATTTGATCATATGATCATTCTCAGATTAATTTTTGGGATGTGTGCTACGTAAAGTCAAAATTTGATTGTCTGATGATACGCCCATGGTCTCAAGTTCCATTGTGTGAAAAATTGGGACAAAAAATGTCTTCTCCCCATTTCAAACAATGGTTTAGAACGGATTTCTTTCTTAGATGTGTCACGTAGAATCAACGCGAGTGATGTTGATTGGATGCATATGATCTTAAGATTTACATTATTCAAGATTGGGATGAAGAAACATGTGTATCATGTGATTTGATTCAAACTAATCAAAGACTTCTAAAATGAGTGGCTGCAATGTAAATCTCTAAAATTAGTTTAGACTAATTTAAAGGCCTTGACTGCCTTGAATTACATGATAGGCAAGTGTTTATATACCAATCTTAGACACCATATATAATGAGATCATGTTTGTATCATAAAAAACAAGGGATAATTAGAGAAACATGTCTAAAAACAAACTTTTTAACAAAAAAGACCCAACTTCAAACGTTTTAGAAAAACTGTACTTTCACAGAATTTGGAACTTTAGAAAATCATGAGAACACCGTTTTTTTTTAAATAAAAAACGACACTTTCATGATTTTCTGAAGTTCCAAAATCCGTGGAAGCTCCGTTTTTTCAAAACGTTTGAGATAGAGTCTTTTTTGCTAAAAAGATTATTTTTGAGGCATTATTTTCTAAAGTGCCCTAAAAGCAACACACCTATTGATTCCAAATAGCTAAGAGCCTAAAAAGTAACCCGTTACAAGTCACCATCAGAACTGCCGATTACCCGATTCCAAGTCTTAGCATAATCAATGAATCGCTGGAGAAAGCGAAATTCATTAAATTAGAAAAAAAAAAAAAAAAAAATCAATTTATCTTTCAGAGAGTCTAGACTATCAAGTACATGTAAGAAAGATGGGTAAATTCGGTGGTACTCAAGCTCATGACTTAAAAGAGTGTGTTTGGGGGCGACGAGCTAGCACCCCTACGCTCCCCATCAGAGCAGGTATAATTCAACCACTCTCGCAAAATCGCAGTTAGAGTCGCTCTTCGTCAGCTCCTTGTTGGGTATTTGTGACCCACATAATAATTTAACCCTTTTTCCTATTTTAATTAAAATATGATTGACTAAAGTTTCCTTGTAACGTGATTCCACACCACGCAACTTAAGAAGTTGGTTTCAACTATGATTGGTTTGTGATAAGTCAATCCCTATCTATTTGTGATACACCTCTCCCTTGAATCCTTGATGGGTTAGGATTCAAGGGCATGCTATAAAAGAGGACAACGTCCCCTCTTTAATCTCCACTCAATGTAATCGTGCCCATCACTTAGAGGGAGATAGAAGCGAGATAGCATTGTCCTTAAGTCTTGGCGAGCGACATATCGGAATCATCTATTGCGGATCATTTTCTCCGGCGGCAAGATATGTTCTACCCTTGCATCATAGTATTATTTTGATTGAAATAAATTGCCTAATATATATTTGTTCTAAGAATTGGTATCAGAGCCCGATTTGGGCATATTTAATTTTCAATAAAAAAAAAAAAAAAAATTTTTTTTTGGGGCCTTGTTGGTCGTGTCGTGTCCGGAATATTCCTACCACCGGCGACGGTGATGAGGCCGACCGGACCGTCGGGTCCGGTGACTAGAATGGGGCGGCGGTCGGCTGTTGTTTACGGCAGTTTTTCAAAAAAAAAAAAAAAAAAAAAAAAAAAAAAAAAAAAAAATATATATATATATATATATATATATATATATCCGTCTTGGACGAGACGACCGATCATGGCTAAGGTCACCGGTGGAGGTCACGCCAAAGCCCATATGGTGATTCTTGTTAATCAGTGCGAAACCAAAAAAAAA
Source organism: Chloranthus sessilifolius (assembly GCA_021018995.1). Lineage (NCBI taxonomy): Eukaryota > Viridiplantae > Streptophyta > Magnoliopsida > Chloranthales > Chloranthaceae > Chloranthus > Chloranthus sessilifolius. The sequence continues at coordinate 176,451,337 of CM037586.1, read as the reverse complement.
ATTCGGGAAGATGAGCAGTTAAAGGGTTTAGGGGTTGGCTTCTCGGACCTGTCGGTCAGACCTACCAATGACCCGATCCAGTTAACCCGGCCCATGACCCAACCCACTGACCCGGCCCGTTGACCCCGACCCATGGCCCATGTACTCACCCCGACCCACTTTAAATAAGTTCTTGTTTGCAGCACCTATACTGCACTACTTCTGCCGGCTGTAAATAAATATTTAGAGCTCAGAACTTGTTTCAGACACCAGATTGAACCTTTTTCGACTAAAACTTTAAAATTCGATATCTTGAGATATAAAACTCTGTTTCGCGCATATGACCTGTCGATTTTAATCTACTCGACAAGATCTACCCTTTGGAATGATTTATGGGACTGTTTAACACTGTTTTAAATATGAAAATTTCAGTGAATTTATTTTTCTTCTAAATAAATACCTGAACCCTTTTCAATAATCTGTATGAATGCTCTTACACTATCATGTCACTGTTTGTAATTATTGCATATGCATCTTCCTTTATGACTCTATTTTCCCTAAACTTGGCATGTGAATATATTTAGGGTATGAAACATTGAACTAATGATATGATAGAATGCCTAAGAGCTTTAGTTCTATCTATAAAGGGGTTTAGATAGAACGGTAAAGCAATCGTTTCGGGATGTGTAGCCAAAGTAGGTTTGTAGTCTGCCCAAAGGTGACCGATGTATGGAGGACACGTTATTCTTAAATTTTGAAATTCTATTTCATTAAGATTGCTTGTGCATCCGTCTATGTGAACTATTATTTCTGGCCAAAGCTGATTTAGAAAATTCATGTAGATAGAATGAGTAGAATAGTCATGTGTGTCTAGGTGAGAGAAGAGCGACACTTCTGGCCAAAGCTGATGGATAGCTTCGATCAAACCAAAAATACATCTGACTAGGTCTATGTGTGTTTCCTAAACACAACTTAGGGAGACTTACGATAAGTCAAAGCTTCTGCCCAAAGGTGATGCTGAGACAATGAGTGAAGTATGTCCCTCAGAGTGAATGTTCCTTTGCACATGCTTGTTTACACTCTGATTAATTCAACCTTGACACCGGGTATGAATTTTTATTTTAATAAAGTTCTAATTGAACAATGTGCTGATAGTTATTCCTTTTCATATCAGCTATGGACGGATCAATTTTACATCAACAGATGACTAGTATTGAAAAAATAAATGGCACTAACTATAACTCTTGGTGGATGGGTCTTGATTTGACCCTCGGATATATGGACTATGACTTTGTTCTCTCAGAGGACAAGCCAACTTTATCGTCCAACGCCACTGAAATTCAAAAGGCCCAATATGCTTGTTGGGATAAGGCAAATCGTATGACGATGATGATCATACGCGCTTCTATTACTGAACCCATTAGAGGTGATATTAAAACTACCGAAACAGCCAAACAATTGTTAAAGATCATTCAAGACCAATTCGTTGGAACAGTAAAGTCCTTACAGTACGGCTACTTAGTGCAATTGGTCAATATGCGATATGATGGAAACGGGAGTGTGCGAGAATTTATTCTTAAAATGTCCATGTTGGCTATGAAACTTAAAGAACAAGGAATTACAATCGTTGAAATTAATTATATCAACTTTCTTGAAAATGAGACAATTAGTGGGAATCAGGAATAAAGGACAACATTAAATTCACTAATTATTAGAATATTCATTTAAATTGAGGTGACCAGATTGGGATACTAGAGTCTTTTGTAAACTCTATTTGAGTGAGAGTTATCTCACAAAGGGATTTCAAACAAAAGATTTTATAACGCACGTGATCCGGATGAGAGTGTTAGAAACACTCGAGTACATTAATTGAGTGGGAGTTTCTTTCACAATGTTTATTTCATTCTATTTTATTGTTGACACTCTTTATCTCTTTGATTATCTTTTGATGCATGTTTTTCATTCTACTCAATATTTATCATGATTATCATTATTAGCATATGCAATGTTATTGTCTGGGAGCATAAGTGTTCAAATAAGGTTGCTTGAGCTATCGTGATTAGGCACCACGGTTGTATAACTTTTGTCCTGATAGGTGGTGATGATTTTCACATGACGTATGTCGTAATATATCAGGACAACATTCCTTAGGGTATGAAGCAGGACGAATGAGTGAATATACACAAGAAGTTGCATTAAAGTGTATATTTCCTGGTATCACTAAAACCACAATGAGCTCTCTAGTTTATTGATGATATTAGTGTCTTGACCATGAAACTCTCATAATGGGATTTGAAGAAATGATACATTATTGGCATTCATGATCCGACATTAAGATTGTTATTGAACTTGGGAGAATGTCTGTTACATTGAAATCTTGAAAGTCAATATTTTTTTTTTTTTTTACAAAACTTTAAAGGATGACCATCCGATTTTGAACTAAGTCAATCATGACGTTTTTTTTTGTTTTCTTTTGTTTTATCAAAAAATATATATATCTTATTATTGAAATTATTGTATGGTTCAAGTGGGAGATTGTTGGGTATTTGTGATCCATACAATAACTTAACCATTTTTCCTATTTTAATTAAAATATGATTGACTAAAGACTTTGAGTTTTCCTTATAACGTAATTCCACTCTACGCAACTTAAGAAGTTGGTTTCAACTATGATTGGTTTGTGGTAAGCCAATCCCTATCTACTTGTGATACACCTCTCCCTTGAATCCTTGATGGGTTAGGATTCAAGAGCATACTATAAAAGAGGACAACGTCCCCTCTTCATCTCCACTCAATGCAATCGTGCCCATCACTTAGAGGGAGATAGAAGCGAGGTAGTATTGTCCTTAAGTCTTGGCGAGTGGCATATCGGAATCATTTATTGCGGATCATTCTCTCCGGCGGCAAGATATGTTCTACCTTTGCATCATATTATTTTGATTGAAATAAATTGCCTAATATATATATTTGTTCTAACACTCCCCACACTGTAACTAAACATGCTCCAAGCATTAGGTGTCGTAAGAGCGGCCGGCGTGGGTGGGGAGTGTTATAATAGAAACCCTTACTAACATGAGAATTTAAGCTGCATATGTCACAACTCTTTGCTAGTCCCAGCCACAATAGAGTTCCTTTGTTTTAATTAGTTTTTATTTCTAACTCCCTGCCAATGAGAAATTTCTTATTCTAATAGCAACTTCTCTTCTCTCTACTAACTCTCTATCAAAGCAAATAAAATTTGCTCTAGCAAGGAATGAGCAGAGAGGAGGGTAGAACTGCTCGCCAAGTAAATCTTACATAAAATCTTGATATACAAGAAATTATCAAGAAGGCATACCTACTAACACAGGTACCCAAATATTAAGAAAGGCTATGCCAATACAACTTTAATTTTTCTTAAACTATAGACTATAAGACCATCAAAAGGGTCACATCATTTTTCTAGTCACGAGCCGTGTGTCGTTTATGGCATGCGCTGATGGTGGTCCAATGGGGCACTATCTCTACGCCCGAAAGGACACGTTCCGTATGCCTTGATGTGCCCTATTCCTTGGCCTACGTGCATGCGCTCCAAGCCTTTTAAGATGGGCATCCTTAGAAGCCTACCACACGTCGCAATGGCATTTGCACAATCCAAGTTACAAAGTGGTAGCCCATATTCTAATATGAATTGAGCTCGAAAGCCATTTTAATATAAATATTTGAGCCCTAAAGCAACTCATTGGACGTTTTGAACATCCGATCCACGGTTGTTCATAACATTTGATGATCAAATATTAAAGCTCTAATATGTTCAGATGAATATTAAAGTGGGACGATTTTGTCATAACAATCTTTTGATTAAAATAATTTTTGTATCTTATAATTTATGATATAAATTTTAAATTCACAAGTCAAAGTTTGACGATTTTCATTGGTCCACATTTCATAATTCAAAATATATACGGTAGAGATGAGTTTTAAATTTTATTTTTTTCAAAGATGATCTACGCAATGCACCCAAGGTCCACGTAGCACCCAAAAATTATTTTGGGTGCCACATGGAGCTTCACGCAGAAGGTTAGAGGACGGTGACGATCCTCCCATAAAAGACGGAGGCTTTTTCCATATATATATATATATATATATATAGAGGATGGCGAGTGCCAAGCCGCTTGCTCATTCTCCTCCTTATTTTTTTATGAATCTCTATCTAATTCATAAAAATAAAAGAAAGATATAAGATGTATGACATATGGCTTCACATGACTTAATAGTGTCTTGTAAAGAGTTTCATCTTAGAAGGCTTGTAATTAAGTAATTAAAGGAGTTTCACGATGCAGCTCCTAAAATGATCTGATTTAACATCTTGTAAACTCCTTTAATTAAGTTCTAATAGTTATATGTAAAAAATCTGGTCATTCCAACTCGACCAAGCGAAATTTTGCTCAACCCAACCAAACCTTCAAGCTGCTTCAACCAAAATGTCAGGTCGGATGTTTCATGCCCAACCCAACCAGACATGTCAACTTTATGTGCACGACACAGTTAAAAAAGAAGGCTGCTACTAGCTCCCTATGAAATACTCAAATCCCCCACTAACTAGTAACCACAGTTGAAAATTGTTTCAACTGTTCACTGCTTTAAATCAGTCGATTGAGATCGTTTTTCGTCCTAATCTTCTAGACAAGGGATCTTGAGATCAACAGTCTACCATCAGACAGTTAGATTTTAATCCCACGTGGCGCACACGTCCTAAAAAATGAATGTGATTCATGGCATACATCAAACGTGGTTCTCTGATCATTTTTTTGGATGTATGTCATGTGGAATCAAAATCTGACCATCTGATGGCATGACAACGAATTTAGAGATCCATTGTGTGAAATATAGGACAAAAACGGTCTCCATTGTTTAATTGAAATCAGTCAATGGTTTTTAGTTATGGTTAGTGTGTGATATTTAGCATTTGGTAGGAGGTTATCTCCTTAAAAATTCGGGTAAGGTAACTGGCCCATCCCAATCCCTCGATCGCACTACCTAATAAAGTTTCCAAAAAAAGTGTTGTTAGAATACTAATTGTCAACTCCTGCTAGAGTCGGATATACTTTCTTTAGCACGCCTCCCTTCTTCTTGATAACTTCCTACAAAGCAAGATGTATCTGCTCAAGCAGCTACCTCTCTCCTCTCTGCTAAGGTTGCGTATGGCATAGCTCTTTGCTAGCCCCTGCTATAGCAGAGTTCACCTACTCTAGTTGGTTTTCATTCTCTTTTCTAACTCCCTGCAAAGGAGGATTTATCTGCTCTATCAGCAACTTAGCTCCTTGCTCTCTACTAACTCCCTACCAAAGCAAATAAAATCTGCTCTGGCAATGAGTGAGTAGACAAGAGGGTAAAACAACTGAACAGGTAAATCTTGCTATGCGAGGAGTTATCAAGGAGAATGAATACCTGCTAAAGCAGGTAACATGATGTTAGCAAAGAGGATGAAAACCTGCTTAAGCAGGTGAACTCTGCTATAGTAAGGGCTAACAAAGAATTATGCCATACGCAATCTAACTCTCTGTCAGAGCAAATAAAATCTGCATAGACTATAGAATAAGAAAGAACTGCTAGAGCAGGTAAATCCTGTTATACATAAAGTTAGTAGTAAGGAGAATAGAGACATGTTAAAGCACTTAGGAGAGATTTAACAAAGAGAACTGGACCATGTTATTCTACGAGATGGAAACTCTGATTGGAGAGTTGATATTGACAAGGTTGGACTTCAATGCCTATCTAAAATCTCCAAAAGATAACCTCTCTCTTACATAAACAGTTCTTAATTATGAGGGGTCCTCTTCTCACTTTATGTCAATTAGAAAGCATTAAACCATGTCTTTTGACTGAATTAAGAGGGAGAGGGAGAGGGGACGGTGGTGGAGATGAATGAGCTGATGGGTACCTCTAGTGTACGTTGTTCTCGTCTACTTTATCTTTGTTGAAATGCTGACCATTTTACAAGTTTACCAACACCCTCTAGCCCGAGTGTCTGCCACTTGCTTGTAGACTCGTTTGACTTTCGGACCATATTAGACCATGAAGTAAAGGAGATAACCGTATATCAAAAGCAAAAGTAGATTTTATCAACATCGCCTTAGCTTTTAGAGCTCCATAGACCATAGAAATTGTAGCTTTTAGTGCTCCATAGAAATTGGATACGACCCGACTCTATTGAGCGCCACTGCACAAATTGGGCCTTGACAGCCAATTGTCGCGTGGAGTATCTTAGGCTGTGTTTGTGTTAGCTCTTCTTATAAGAGCAGAAGTAGTTTTTTGCCTGTTCTTTCTGTTCGAGTAGATTTTATCTGTTCTGAGAAATATGTCAGAAAAAGCAGGCATAGAACAATTTTATCATTTAAAACAATTTCTCGTCAGAGCAAATGAGGTGAGGAGCTGTGTTACCAAATGTAAAACTAATTTTTCGTCCGAGCCAAAAAGTGTAAGAGTTGCTCTTTGCCCAAAAGAGCTAACCCAAAGGCAGCCTTAGTGGTCCAACTTGGAGCCGGTCATTGACACATGTTCAACCAAAGAAACGTATGCGAGCATAGTGACCAAACACGGTTTTTTTTGGAAAATCGAAAAAAACTTCGAAAAAATGTTTTCTCGAAAAATTTATGTTTTTTTCTCGAAAAAAAAGCATTTTAAACCCGTCTTTTTCAAAAAACCCATTTCAAACTCATTTTTTCCAAGTTTAAAGCCCCATGTTTAGTTACAATATATATATAATTTTAATTTTTTATAATTTTTTATATTTTTTAGCTTTAACAATTTTCCTGCTTCTATTTCCAGTTCTTTTTTCGTATATTTCAGGTGGCGTTTTTATTCCAGCATCTATACTTGGTCACTATGTATGCGAGAATTGAACTTTACTCTTGCCAGTGGAAATAATATATACAACTATCTATATTAGGATGTATAGATCGAACGATTCCAATCCTCCAATGGGCATCATATTTAGGCTGAAGGTAGCGTCCAATTAAAGCTTTCATTTTAATGACTTGAATCCGTTAGGTGTGTCATGTGGCTTAGGAGTTTGTTGGACACACCACAATCTGTTTAGTGCCCATCATCTCCATTTACCCAATTTGATGTCCTAAATTTAAAGTAATATATGGGTAGAATTTTTCTCCAGCTCATTCGGACTGATAAATTTAAAAATTCATCTGAAAACTAGTTGGCAATAAGCAGAGGCACGGAATCTTTTAAGAGAAGAGACAAGGCTGATGTCTTGTCAGATCTGCAGTGAGGGGACCTTGAGACACAAATTTTGATATGCATTAAAATCCTTCCACATCTCAAATTCTGTGGCTGCATAGCCTTCTCATTGTTGAGGTGGAGAGAAGGTTATAATTGGCCGCTGCGAGACTAAATTCAATAACTGAGCCAAAGCACATGGATAAATGAATAGGTTGATGTGAACTGGAGAAGAGTCCGGCTTGATACCATGATAATTACGTTCATGTTAGACGAGTCTCACATCGTTTGTGGGTTGGAGGCCTTGGGTTATAAACAACTTGAGCAAACCTCACCTACAGGCCAGTTTTGTGATGTGGAGTTAGACTCATGAAATTCTTCATGGTATCAAAGAATGTATTTCTCCACTCCACGTTACTCAGTTTAATTGTCTACGTGATTTGACTTGGTCATATTTAACACGTGCAGGAGCGTGTTAGAATAGTCTCACATCAGTTGTAGGCTAGCTTGGATTATATATAATCTAGGCAAACCTCATCTTACAAGCCAGTTTTGTGTAAAATAAAATTCTTCAATTCAAACATTCAACCCAAAACCAATTGACCCTGAGTGGAGTGGCCCTGGATTTTATAAGTTGAGAGTTAAGGTTATGATTGTTCGATGTGAGACTAAAGACAACAATAAGATTATGAACCTCAAGGAGTTAGGTGAGCTAGCCAGGTACTTGCTTTCAAAAGCAGGAGACCTGAGTTCGAATCCCCTCCCTACTTGAGGCCACCCTAAGGATTTATATCATGTGCTGAATTTGGAACGCGCATGTGCCCCTGGAATTAGGCGAGTGCTCTAAGAGGCCCGAATACCTAAGTTATCAAATAAAAAAAGCAATAAGATTATGATTTTTCTTGACCAATCCACTTCGTCCTAATGCTTAGACATCATATGAATGTTACATAGACCAAAATACACCAATCACAGGATTAGTATCACTGAATCCTAACACTTCAATCATGTTAAAAGTGTTTCAACATTATATTAAAAAGTGCGGGTCAATGGTAAAAAATCATTTAATTAAAACCAATTTTATATTCTAACATCAACCCCCAATTTACAACTGGATGACTTAAATTGGTTAAGATCATATGCCACAGGGCAAACTAAGTGTAGAAGAGAACATTTGATCTAGTGACGTGGGTGGCGCCTCCACTAATCTGGGCTGGCAAGGGATTACCAGTAGAACCTGCAGATTTTGTGTTCAAATCATATCTGCAGCCATCGAATACGAAAGAATCTTGACTTAGAAAAAATTGGAAACTGTGAAAATCAAAGATTCGTTTATTTAATGGCCGCAAATCTTGTTGAGCACAAAATAGGTTCAATCCGTTGGACTTGATCATTACCCCCATTAATCTTTTGTCTTGTTAAGTCATTTCCTAAGACAGGCTCCTCTTATTCTACGATAATCAAGCGGCATTGAGGACGGAAAGAAGAAGAGGCAGGGATGAATACGTTCTCCTAACCCTATTCTAAGCTCATTTCTGACCTTCCCTCTCGACAGGAAATTTAGCCAGAGGAGATTTGTGCGTGTTCCCACGTCTTCAGCCGTACCCTTTTCCAGAACTCACCGATCCTATCCAGGAGGCGTTGGATGAAGCGGAAAGGATTAAGGATAATGAGATTATGGAAGAAGACGAGCCGGAATATATATTCCGTAGAAGACGTTATCTGAGCCTGAACCCGAGTCGTTGACGGTGGATGAGCCTTCCAACAAAAGAAGGGCGAGTCGGGGAAGACGGTCTTATCGCTACCGTGGACCTCGCCCGGACTTTGACTCAGGGAATGGTGAAAGAAAGGTGCCAAGTTCGAGTGTAACTTAAATTGTCACAGATTTCAATGTGAGAACATTTTTGAGAGAATTATAATGAAACCAACCTCAGATTTGGTGTGAGGCAACCTGGATGTCTAGCAGGCAGAGTGTGTAGTTGCTGCCAAGTGGCATGTGTCATACACTGTCAAAGTCTTCGACACTCGTGAGTTATGCCTAAAACAGATCTGGTTTTAATTGCAACTTTTTAAAGAGTTGTGCTTTCGTTAAAAGGTTGTGAATTTTGCGAGTAAATAATATATTTACATTTTCATAATTTTTAAATGGGAGAAATTTAAACGGTTCCACATAGTATCAAAGAAAAACTTGGTATTTATGATATTTGTGCCATCATCTAAGTTGTCTAATTTGATGGGTATAATGTAATAAACTTTGTTATCAAAAATTGGCACAAAACGTGACTTATATCATTTAATTTAATACAGTAAAAGCTCATCATCTAATACAATAGACTGTGTTGAATTAGATGATACAGTCATGCAGATATTATTTTATACGAAACTTTGACAGAAAAGATCGTAACCTTAATCAGGTGGCTTAATTGGTGTTTTCTCGTGACACAAGTTCCAATACATATCAAGTCTTAACTGTTAACTAAGTGCGACAGCCCAAATTTAATGTGCCAGTAGTAGCTTCCCTAAGTAATTTTTTTTTTTTTTGTTTTTTGTTTTTTTTCCTCTACTAGCTTTATTTGTGCTATGCAATAAATGATGGCGCCTAGAAAATCCTTTGATTGCTTCAAACTATAGGATGTAAATTGGTTTTCATTTCAATCTTCTACCGAAGGAATCTTGAGAGTATGGTCATATAATTTGACGGTCAGTTTTTAATTTTATGGGGGACCGACCTCAAAAATTGACCCAAAAAATTGTGAATCATGTTTGAGATTGATGCATATAATGTGATTTTAGGGATTTGTCAATGCCATATGGAATTAAAAATCTGACTATGAGATAGTAGAAATAAGAATCTGACTATGAGATAGTAGAAGTAAGACTGTAGTCTCAAGATCCATTGTATAAAAGATTGAGATGAAAACTAATCTCTATCTTCTGATTCAAAGCTGTCCATAGATTTTAAGATAGACAAACTATTTTTTCCCAACCTCATGGATTTTGTGTCCATTTTCTCCTTGCCGACTTATTTCCAAACCCCACTTGTTAATTTCGTTTGACGGGTAAAATAAAGCGCGAACTCAGCTTGGTGGTAACAAATAAACTTACAATATGTGGCATCATACTACAATGGATGACTTTTGATTTATTGACTTTCTCCTTGTCATCTTTGAAAGCAAAGATCCATATTTTGATAGGGTTAATATTCGGGGTAGCAGTAAGAAGGTGTGGGGGCCTTGGATTTTGTATCAATTTTCTCCTTAACTACTTTTTCTCAATTTTATGTATTTTGTATCCATTTTCTCCTTGTTGACTTATTTTCAAACCTCACTTGTTAATTTCGTTTGACGGGTAAAATAAAACGTGAACTCAGCTTGGTGGTAACAAATAAACTTCCAATATGTGGCATCATACTACAATGGATGACTTTGGATTTATTGACTTTCTCCTTGTCGTCTTTGAAAGCAAAGATCTGTACTGTGATGGGGTCAATAAGGGTCTTGGAGCTGGTTGGCTAGCAACAGGAAGGCATAGGAGCCTTGGATCTGATTGGTGGTGCGATGCGGTCGCAACATAATCGCGACACAATCAAATGCAAAGATGAAGCAAGGAGTCATGGGCGTAGTCGTGTGGGGCATGACACTATGTGCCAAGAAAGGAGTTCATGTGTCATGGAGATATGACAAACCAATATGTTTGAGGTCCTCGAATTATTTGCCCATAGACAATGTTTGGACCATCTATGTGGGGAAGGTGTTGAATGAAATGCCTCCCACCCACACGGAGCCTTGCGTCACCAGAGAGTGCGCAAATGTCTCCTAGGCCTGAAAATGTGAGCCTAGGACGTTACTTCGGTAATATCGTGTGGCACCCAAGGTGAGGTTGTCATGTGGCCTCGAGCCGGTGTCGCAGTACACATGGGTCGGCAATGAGGGAGGCACTTGAGGGCTACGTGGGACATGGTAGTGCATGGGAGAGCCAGATGCAGACATGTGTTAGTAACACGGAATGCACACTATGGTGGGCTTGGTTCGGTATGCCGACGAGTTATGTTGAAATGGAACGGCATGAGGAGCTACATGTCACTGTTGCGAAGCGAGGTACTAGTACAAGGCACGCGAGGGTGAGGGTGAAGCTTGAGCAAGTCAAGCGAGACACAGTGGTGTTTGCATGCGTGTTGTAAGAGGCATGATGCGTTGATATGATTGACCTTGGGAGAAGGCAATCGTGAGCGGGAGTTTCCGTCCTCTAGGCGAGTGGTATCAGAGTCTGATGGCTGGGTAGGCTAACTTTGTTGTACGTGACATCGAGGCACCGCATGGGTGTAATAGCCGGTGTCGAGCTGCGCCTGACAGATAATATCAAAGCTAAGTTCAATTTGAATGAGGTGAATTGGTGTCAAGAAGGTATCCGATGTGGTGCCAAGAGGGCACGCAACATCTCAGAGCTAGTTAAGAGGTGAGGGCCTTGGGACTGAAAAATTAGGTGAATCCGGGATGGGTGATGCTGGGGAGCTAGTGGGAAGGTGATGACCTAAAAACTAGGGTAAACCAAAGGAGAGCTTAGGAAGCAAAGGGGTGAAGGCAGGGTTGAGGTATCGAGGTATTTCGAAAACTAAATATGGTGAAGCCGACTGCTTAGTGAATGGCATGGTGATGGATAACGCTAGCCTGAGACAACAGTGTGTCTAAGACCGAGGTTGAACTAGCGAGGATGTACCAAACCTTGAGGCTAGATACTTAGAGAGACTTTACAGGGGGTGAAGACAGAGGTTGAGGAATTGATGCAAGGTATGGGTGCCAATAGGCGGGTGTGCTGACGTTAACAGGTTGAGAGGAGTTGGCGGGGTCATTCCATTGTGAGTATTGCATCAACGAGAACGTTAGCATTACAGAGTGGTGGAGCAGGTTGGCTAGCAGCAGGAAGGCGTAGGGGCCTTGGAGCTTATTGGTGGTGCGATGCAGTCGCAACACGATCACGATGCAGTCGCATGGAAAGATGATGCGAGGAGTCATGAGCGTAGTGGTGTAGGGCATGACACTGTGTGTTACGGAAGGAGTCTGTGTGTCATGATGATATGACAAACCAATATGTTTGAGGTCCTCAGGTTATTTGCCCATAGATTGTATTTTAACCATCTATATGGGAGAGGTGCTGGATGAGATGTCACCCACTCACACGAGGCTTTGCGTCGCCAAAAGGTGCGCAAGTGTCTCCTAGGCCTGAAAGGGTGGGCCTAGGATGTTGCTTCGAAAATGTCGTGTGGCATCGAAGGTGAGGTTGCCATATGGCCCTGGGCTGGCATCGCGGTACACATGGGTCAGTAATGAAGGAGGCACTCTAAGCTATGTGGGATACTATAGTGCACGGTAGCTGAGGCCCGGATGCACTCGTGTGTTAGTAACAGGGAATGCACACGATGGTGGGTTTGGTTCAGTATGTCAGCGAATTATATTTGAATGAGACGGCATGAGGAACTGCATGCCACTGTTGCGAAGCGAGATACTAGTGCAGGGCACGCTAGGGTGAAGCTTGAGTATGCCAAGCGAGACACAAAAGTATTTGCATGTGTGTCGTAAGGGGCATGATGCGTTGATATAGTTGACATTGAGAGAATGCAATCGTAAGTTCCCGTCTTCTAGGTGGGTGGTATCAGAGTCTGATGGTTGAGTAGGTTGACTTCGTTTCACACAGCATCGAGGCGTCTCACGGGTGTGATAGTTGGTGTCGGGTTGCGCCCCAGTGACAGTACATTGAGTGGAATGGAACAACCGTATAAGGTTGTTCCACCTGCACAGCACTCATCATAAATCTATAAACTACCTCATTCATCTATTCTCTACTTAGTACTTCCTAGATATGAACTTGGTTATCGGTATCGAGTATCGGTCTATGAAGGCTGATACGAATCAAACGAAACATAATGGCCGACACCGAGTTGTATCGGTGGATTAAAAAAAAATTGGGAGGTATAGGCCAATACGGATATCGATACTCGAGTTGATACATGATACGTATTAGTGCCGAGACGTATCAGTTTGTCAAAAAATTGATACATATCGTCGACATTAGTATCGGCCGATATTTACTTTACTATTCAGCAAGCGTGGCGATCCTTTGCTCTTCATATGCCGAAAAAAATGGCCATGGTATTCTTTGGATCATAGTAACCAAATGCCTCGACATTTAGAAAAAGTTTCGAATAATAGAAGATTTTTTGAAAAGATGAATAAAATTATAATCATTCACGACCTTTCAAAAAATCACGAATTTCAAGAATTATTTGTGAATTTTATGAATTATTCGTTAATTTTTTAAAGTTTTCCTGATTTTTATTAATTTTTCACTAATTTATTCGTATGGTTTTATTTTTCGGAATTTTAACCGTTTTTCTCAAATTTGATAAATTTTTCTAGATGTTGTCCAAGCCAATTTATTTCCGAACCCGACTTAGTCACTTGGCTTTACATTGAGGTCAAACTCAATAACTTCCCAGCTGATCAAGAGCCTTGAAATGAATGGCTCGAGAGCTCCTGAGAAATACTCTACATTTTCATTTCTGAATTTAGAAGTAACAGGTCACCAAATTGGCGTTTAAAAGTATACTCTACTATTGAACCACCTGGCAATATCTGTTGTCAATCTAAAGAGTCGAAGTGGCTGAAGCAGAGTAATCGAACCTACGTTCACACGTAAGAACAGTGATTAACATTAGAGTGCACAGATCGTATCATTCTAATATCTCGAAAAAGTATAATTTTTGAGCCTACTGTCTGAGGATATATGACTAATCACTATGTATGGCTTGGATTCCACACCTCTCACTTTTAATGGTGTAAAACTACTTAAACACCAAAATGGTATTAAAATTAGGGTCACGACTCAGGTGGAAACTCATCTAAGGTGTTTGATTTGATGGTCATAATGTAAAGAACTTTATTTTTAAAGATAAGAATAAATCCGTACATATATTATTTGATTCAATACAGTCAATCATTGAATCAAATGATACACTTTGAATGTTGCTCGACTTAAAAAATAGAAGCCCGTTAGGAAATTCAAATCTTTTGATTTCATGGCTGTAATATGAACCATTGCCCAAAGCTATTGCGTTGTCTACAAAGATGGGCTACTGAATTCATACCAAAAAAAAATTCCCTTTTAATTTATGGAAGTGTCATCTTAACAAAAGATGAGGGGAATCAATCCTCTATATATTAGGAAAATATCTGATCCAAATTTAATTGAAGTATGGTTGAGTGTTACTATCCAAAGTGCACATTATTTAAGTGGCACGGCACGGCTATGCAACTAACAGCATCTCAAAATCCAAAGTGAAAAAAACGCATAGATATCGCTGATTCCTCTCTCTCTCTCTCTCTCTCTCTCTCTCTCTCTCTCTCTCTCTCTCTCTCCTTTGGGACAAGATACTGGTACCTGCAATACATGGCAATATATAATTTCTCAATCACTTAAGTCTTTCGGTAAGGTTTGCTTTTTTCATGCTTATTCCAGGAGTCCACTAGGCTTCTATCTAGACCTTCAACCCTGCAGTCAATATCACACTTTTTTAATTGCTTCTGGGATCTCTTAAAGGGTGACTGCTTAGCTAAACCAACTCATGTGAACCTTATTTAACATGCATCGATGCATGCATCCATAGATGGCTCGAACGAACCTGGAATTGAGGCCCAATTAATAAATGGGCCTAACTTACTCCAAGAGGTTTCCCAAATTTTGAGTAAGCGTGACAAAATGGGATTCCAAATTAATTTGGGATACATATGAACCCTAAGAGATATGGTAAATTTTGTTTTTTAATATATATCTTTTATAATTTTATTGGTAAATTGAATAAAATATAAATTTATTCAAATTTTGGAATATGAATAATGGTATCCCAAACTATTCATTTCTCATTTACACCTAGATATGGGATTTTTGTTGGTGTTGATAGAAAGGACAATGGTCACGTCCTACTAGGTAGAACCGGATTTGCAGTCCTATCCCATCTACTGCCCTTGGAAATAGAAGAATCTTGACTACATGTCATGCTATAAAAGAGAAAACCAAAAAAGTCAAAATTCTCTGATTTCCAAAGGCAGCAGATGTGGTAGGATTGGAAATCTGATTTTGCTTGATAGTACTTGGCCACTCCCCTTGATAGTTATCCCAAAACTAGCCGTTTGAGAGTCCATGTGGCACAACGACTAGTTATGGGATATCTCTTGGAGATGCTCTGGTGCTAAACTATTTCCAATTCAGGTCCGTCATAAATCAGTTATGCCCAACCCATTTAAGCACAAATTGGACGGATTACGTGTGGCGACAGGCCTTTCTCGGCCTTGCATTTTTTAAAAGGTTTTCCTGGCCAAAGCCCAACCTGTTGCACTACTTGGGTTGGGCTTGAGTTAGGACCTTAGGCCTAGTAAAAATAGATTCGGGAGAGTCCGGCTCAAACCAGCCCGTTTTCACTCTTACGTTTGAATTGAAAAGTCTATGACGATTGAAAAAAAATAAAGGAAAAAATTTTAAATAACTCCTGAACTTTCATCCCATCATCAATAACGCACTTAAACTATTGATAATATCAAATAGGCACCTAAAGTATATTTAAGTTCATCAACTACACCCCTAATGGTTGAACGGAGAACGCTGAGTTGGCATACAACTTAACAAAATAGCGTGCGTGGCACCCAACATGGCGAGGACTTAGTTGCCACACATGCTATTTTGCTGAGTTGTATACCAACTCAACGTTTTTCGTTTAGCCATTAACAGAAGGTGACGGTAAGGGTTTAATTGATGAACTTCAATGTACTTTGGGTGCCTATATGATATTTTCAATAATTTAGGTGCGTTATTAATAACAAGGTGAAAGTTCAAGAGTATTTTAAAATTTTCTCAAAAATAAATAAATAAATAAACACATGGCAATTATAGGATAGGCTTATTATGCGCGCTTAAGACGCGCTCATGACATTACCCTACCGTCCCAACCCAACCACCAAGCCAAAAAATTAAATTAAATTAAGAGGGATGTTGTGCCCACATTTGTTTTTTCGGCACTCAATTTTTAGTTGCTAACGAGAAATTTTGCTACTCACACATAGGGATGCAAGCTTTGAACCGAACACCAAACACCGAACCGAAAATCGAGGGTCCCGAACTGCACCGAAAATCGATTGAAACCCAACCGAACCCCAATTCGGCTCAGTTTCGGTTTGGGTGGCTTGAAACGGAAAACTAAGGGGGTGGGTTGAGTAAACCGAAAAATTAAATAAAATAAGTAGGTATTTTACCTACACCGAACCGAACCAAATCGGTTCGATTTCGGTTTCAGGCAAAAAAAAATATTACCGAACCGAACAGAATGGGTTTCGGTTCGATTTCGTTTTGGGGTGTATCGAACCGAACACCGAAAAATTTGAGTTCGGTTCGGTTCAGTACACCCAACCTGCGTCCCTACTCACACGCCAACTAATGATAAATAATTATACATTTGGACAACCAATTTCGCTTTATTGTTGCTAATAAAGATTCCAAACATGTATCACTCATTAAAAAGACTTGTTCAGAGTATCTTTTAGGTGTACACAAATTTTAGCTAATTTTGTGTTTTTTACGGTTAAATGAAATAAATTTTTGAAAAAATTTCAAAATAATCCCTAAACTTTCACTCCGTCATCAGTAACGCACCTAAATTATTGCTCTTATCTAATAGGCACCCAAAGTACACATAAATTCATCAACTAAACCCCTACCGTCACCTTCCCTTAATGTGCGGACGAAAAATGCTAAATTGGCCTACAACACCCCAAAATAGCGTGTGGCATGCCAACGTGACGAGGACTTAGCAGGTGCAACGGTTAATTTGACTTGTCCTCGCCACGTTGGCATGCCACGCATACTAACGTGGCGTACAACACCCCAAATTAACTGTTGCGCATGTTAAGTTCTCGCCACGTTGTCATGCCATACATGGTATTTTAAGGTATTGTATGTCAACTCAATATTTTTCATTCACATATTAACGGAAGATGACAGTAGAGATTTAGTTGATAAACTTACATGTGCTTTGGGTGCCTATTAAATAGGAGCAATAGTTTAAGTGTAAAATTGATGATTGGGTGAAAGTTCAGAGATTATTTTTAAATTTTTTCTTAAATTTTTTTAGATACACACCATATTTTTCTATTTGTACCTCAGTGTAGTTTCTTTTTTAAATTGCGTGAGAAAAAAAGTAGTGTGCTCGTAAGAGTCCTCTAAATTAAATGTCGACGTTGATCCCCACGACCACCATTGCGTCGTACGGGCCCAACTAGTGGGACACAGGGCCAAAGTCTTAATAGTACTCTTAAGTCTTAACTTCAATGTAAGCTTACTATCGATAAAAAAACAATTACTTCAATCTAAGCTTACTCATAAGCGTCTGGAAGCCATTATATGCACCCTCAAAGCATTTGGAAGCCATTTGGAGACAGGTGTCATATGGAAACATCCTCTATGCCATTAAATTTGAAGGTTGTGATCTAAATATTTTTGGTTTAAAATATTGATCGAAAATATAATCTCTATTATATGATTCAGCAGAATTAATCATTGAATCGGATGATTGCATTTGATTACAGGATGATTGCATTTGATTACATATATTGAATCATATGATAACGATTATGTTTCATGCAAATCATTTGTCTGAAAAAATATTAAATTATGACCTCCAAATTAGACAGCTTAAATAGTATTTTCATCAAGCACATGTTCTTTTAAACTATGTGCTAATGGTCTTTTAAACTATGTTCTAAGGCTAACTTTGTGTATGCAGGTAAGGTAATAGCTCCCTTATCATTTAAGGCCTTTTCATCAACTATCAGTCAACCCTAAACCCTACTATTCTCACAGCCTACAGGGTCTATTTAAGGCTTAAAAAAACAGAAAAAAGTAACATGGGGATGTCAATGGGTTGGGGGATTTTGCATGACATGGGTACATGGCTATGATCCAAAAGAGTGAAACATTTTGTAACTTCCAAACAACATGTCTCACGCCTACCAGGCCGCAGGGATCAACCCTAACGTACGCCATATGCGCGCCTCACGCTAACTTAAGCCGTCAACGTCATTTTGCAATAGGGAGACGGTTTGACACCACTAGAAGTTTTAGCTTAAAAGGCTGAATCGATTGACGCCTAACAACTCATATGCCATCATTATCCATCACTCGTTACCTCCCTCCTTTGGTTGGTGGAATAGGGGTTCACCTCTCTACGCTTATTTAACACCACTTATTTTAGATACTGGACGGTGACAGATTCACTAGATTTCAGATTTAACAACAACAAAAAAAAACAGAAGGTTACAGAGAGAGTGGTGATTGAAAGGTAACACACCTGCATCCAAACTCTTAAATACCTACCACAAAAATTAATGGTGTTAGATTCTTTAATACAGATAAGAAATATTATTCAGTCCACCACATCCTTCAACTATCGTTTACTGGAGGAATGGGGAGTGACCGACCCATTAAAGAGTAGGGGAGTGCCAGCACTACTTTAAAGCCACGTGGCACTATTTTGGAATTATCTAAGTTATAAAAGTGATAACTAATAGGGAGCCATTACTTGCACACGCTTTTCAAGTGATTGCATCGGATTGCACCGATTTTAAAAGAAAGACATGTAAGTTTGGCAATGTCTACTCTGTGAAAACACCATCTAAGCCGTATGATTTGAAGAACATGATTTAAAGATATCAATTGCAAAAGATTAGAACAAAATATAATTTTCATCATTTGATTAAATAGAGTCAAAGGCTATTATATAATTCAACAGTTGACGACAATAGATCATATGACAAGTAATGTGTTTTCCTCCAATTTTATGTATCAGAGATCTATTGATCATGAACTTCAAATCAGACGGCTCATATTTCATTTTTACATATCACATGTCTCTAAAATACCAAGTCTTTCTTTAAATTTGGTGTAATCACTTGGAACACGTGCAACTAACTAACATTAGGGGCTAGTATAAGCTAAAAGTACTCATTTGGCTGTTTGAATCGTCCGATCTATCCATTCTAATATGGACATTTGTAAAAAAATATTAATAGTTAATATTAAAATATTTTGATCAGATGGTTCCAATCCACTGGATAAACCTTGGTTGGGACCAAGGTATCAAAATCGGTATCAGTCTTAGGTGTCGGTTTGCCCAAGACCGATACGACTAGGCTAGTACGTATCGGCCAATAATTATCGACTTTTTTTTATTTTAAGGAAAAGTCTACATCTCGGCCGAAACCAAGATGTATCGGCAGATACAGGCTCGTATCGGTCGATTCAATATTGAATACCTGAGTTGGGATACCGATACGTATCGGTTTGTTGAGATACCGATGCGTATCAGTATTAGCCGATTTTTGATATCTTGGTTGGGACACATTTTAATGATAAGCTGCTAGTTGGGTCATTTTTAAGTTAGATGAAAAGATGCATGTGTTGTATTTGAGAGGGTTGAGGTCCTAGGTTTTACACTCCACATGTGCTTTGTTCCTATATTAATAAGGTGAGAGTTGTTGGGTGAAATTTATTCTCCTAATGTTATTTTGCATGTGTTAAGTTGTGACCTAAGATTTGCTATCATAGCGGTATCTGTGTCTGAAATTAGGAGAGTGGGTATCTTTTTTACATGGAAAGACAAATTTATTGAGGACAAAGTGCAGGCGGTTGAGGAGGTGCGATGTAATTGGTTGCTCCGACTTGTATTAAATGGCCTCTTGGGGGTGGTTCTTAGCCCTAGCGCCAAATAGATACTCGTTATAAGCACATCAGTTTTACTGCATGAAATTGATTGCCCTGGTAGAGATCATTTTTAATGGGGAAATTTACGAGATTGACCCTGTCAGGTAACCTTTTTCCTCTACGGATCTTATAATTTTACCTTTCTCATAACCAATCAGTTTGCAGCCTAGTTTCAGCTAGGGTAAAATGTTTGAAATACTCCTTATACCTTTTAGCCTTTCACACAATTTAAAAATAAAAAATATGCCATTTTCGGCATGAAACATCATTTATGACGTTTGATTTGAAAGTCACAATGTAAAAATCAAATGTGCCAAATATCGGCACGAAACATGCTCTCTATCATCTCATTTTTTGAAGTCAACTATCAAACTTGATAATAGGCTCAACTAATGAAGTCTCAAATAATGAATCGCCACTGATAACAAATTGTCACCGCTCTGATAATAAATCTCCACTGCTCTTATAACAAATCTTTACAGCACTTATAGCAAATCGTGATTGTTCAAATAGCAAAAGTATTATAAATAAAAGTTATAAACTTATTTCATAATGTGTACCTATCTCTTTTTCCTCTGCAATCCACTTTAGTTTAAGCTGGCATTAGGTAATGTCCCGCGCATAGCAGCGCCGCTCAAGTCAATCTCCTTTTGCAACAATAGTCAAGCCTCAGGAATTGCACACTTGTTTTAGGGCAATTAATTTTGTGAAAGTAGTTTTTTTTGACCTTTCACAGATTTAGCGCCAAAAATATCTATTCATTGCCTTAGTTTGCGGAAGGAGATTTTCCCAAGTACGGCTGATGATGCTTTGGTGCAATGCCTTATAAACTTGTTAACTTTAAGGGTAATTATGTTGGCTCCGACGCATTTTCTGAAAGCGCCCACATCTCAGATCTTTCAAACTCATTGATTACTTTATATCAAATGATGAAAATGGTGTTTCACCCAAATTTTCCACACAATGGATCTTGAGAACATGGCGCACCTATTAGACGGTCAACTTTTTATTCCACCATGTATCCCAAATTTCTAATAAATGGTCCTAAAATTAAGTTTGAGCGCGATGTGTCTCATATAATTGAAGAATAAGTTTTAAAGATATCCTATATATAAAATAAAAAAGACAGTCTGATAGGTGCAGTCATTGAGCGTAAGATTTGGGTGAAAAATCTCATTCACAAAAATCAAAGGTTTTAAAAGAGTTTGAGCGCATTTAAAGAACACGTGGACGCAAAGAGGTACCATAAGTTTAAATAGTTGTATCTAAATTGTGTGCCTGTGGTACTATTATTCAAATGCATTTATTAGACATTCGTACAGATAATTAAATTTGCATTAAATTAGAATTTGGCATTTCAGATTTTACATTTATTTTTTTATCTGAGGCATCAAAGGCATCATTACTTCTAACTTTCTAAGTGACTTTAGCTACCTTGCTAGAAGTCTTAATAGTTGATAAGCATACTAAAATTAGAGTCTCTAACCCCATCAATTATGTGAAAAGTTGACTTCCATCGCCATCAAATAGCTCAGAGAAAGATTTAGTTAAGAAAATATTGGGCACCTAAAGGCTATTTACTTGGGTTGAGCTCTGGGAGTTGGGATAGAGCCTGCAACTATGAGAGGTTACAATATTGTAGAGTCTATTTCTCTGCTCAGTTTTTTAAATGTTAATTTCTCTGTATTTGATAACTGAGAATTCAAAGAGCTTGGGTTCGTAACACAATACAATACAAGGTTGACAATATTGCAACCCTCATAATTCAAATATTAGAAGTGAAGTTACAATTTTATACTATTTTTTTTAGAATTAACTTCCTTTGGACAATTCTCCTGTTTGATTATGGTGTTGGGGAAATATTTTTCCTAGAATCTCCCCTTGAGGCTACCTTAGGAATTTATATCATGTACTGATTCGATATGTGCTAACTTGGAGATTAAGGTAGGCACGTGCCCCTGAGATTAGTCAAGTGCTCTAATGGGGGCTAAGACGCCCAGTTAGTAGAATTGTAGTTCCATTATTTGATTAGGCCCTATTTGGCAAAGCAGCTTTCGAAAATAGCTTTTCAAGATAAAACATTGGCACTCTCCACCTAAAGATATGGCCACTTATAGTTGAAAATGATGTGAGTCTAAGGTGTCATCTCTATTTTCAGTTAGAGGTGGTCAAACAAGGCCCAAGCCTTTTGGTGAAAAGTGTTTCTCATCCAATATCTTACCTTGAAAAGTGCTTTTTGGAAGCTGACTTTGTCAAACATGGCCTTAGTCTTCTAGAAAATAACTTCTTCAAGAATTGGAAAACGATATTTACTGAATAATTACAAAATCCACAAATGGGCCCCATATGATTTTAGCTCCATTAAGTTTAGGTATGAAATGAACAAATTACCCCATGGATTTACGATTTCAAAGGTTTCATGGGCGGAATTGCAAATGGCTTGAGAATGAATTGGTGGGTGAATGTGAATTCCACTTATCGACCCCATGTCAATTCAATCCCACCCTTTAGTTTCCAATCGCACTGAAAACGAGGAATTGTCAATTTAATCCCACCGTAGTATCGTTGACTTCCACATCATCACACACAACCTAACATTGTTCAATCCTACCTATTTTTTTCTACTACTTTCTAGTCTTTACTTGTTTTTCACTTTTACTACTTGCTCATGATTTGTATAGTTTCAAATATTTGTGTAGGAGTTGTTTTATGTCCCACGGACGTGGCTAAAACTAACCTTTGGATTAGGATTTTTGAAATGCTCTTGCTCATCCGCTCTGATAGCAAATAATGAAGGTTAAATCACAAAAAGAAGTGGAGACAAGAGTGTGAATTCTTGTATTAATTTTTTTTTTAAATACCGAAAACTTATTTCAAATATCATCTAAATGCTTAAATAAAAAACTCTAATTGTAAATTTAATCTAGACAATCCATTAGAACAATAAGAATGACTAATGAACTGAAGGAAACCTAACAGTAGTAATAAAATAATATGAAATAAAAACTATAAAAAAACCCTTAAAAACTCTGAAAATAAAAAGTGCCCCAAAAGGCATCAAAATGATCCCAAAACACGAATCTGACATAGTAGAAGAGGTTACAAGGGTCAAAACTCTTCTGGTTGGATCCAATTTTTTGTATTTCTCCATTTGATAACTTATATTTTGCCTAAAATACAAGATTATGAAGAATTTTCCTATAAAGTAGTAACAATCCACTATTTAGTACTATGGTGGGCCCCACAGAAACTTTTAATAATATAAGATTATGATTGATTTTAGAATACAAAAAAAAAATTTGCTGATTTCACCCACAATATAGGATTCTTGGCACTATTATTTCATGGGCAGCGACATAAACTCATCGTTTGATTTTTAAATGCGAATAGTAAAAATTTTGTATTATGCACTTTACAACTCTAAAATACTATTAAACAAACGACATTATAGAAATTCCGTAAAGTTCATAGTAGGTAATTCTACTTCACAAGCAAACCCAAGATTTTGGAAGAATACTTGTATTCTACATTCAAGTTACCGAAGAAGCCCTAAGTCTCTTAGAAGCAAAACAAACGCGTACAAGAGTTGGATAAAAAAAATTTGTGTTACTCCAAAAGTCTCTTAGGAGCAAATCAGAAGCGTACATCAAAAGTTATGGTCTCTAAAAGTTCTGAATTTGCTACTAATTAGATCCATAATTATAATTGAGAACAGAGTTCTCTCTCCATATACCGTTCTTGCATTAATTATTACCTCTTTATACATATCTTAGATAATCGTAAAGGTTCATTTGGGATGTCTGCTAAAATACAGGATTATGAAGGATTTTCTTATAAAGTAGCAACAATCCACCGTTTAGTACTGTGGTGGGCCCTATAAAAACTTTTAACAATACAGGATTATGATTGATTTTAGAATACAAAAAAAAATCTCTGATTTCGCCCATAATATAGGATTCTTGGCCTTATATTATTTCTTGGGCAGTAATGACTACATTCACCTATAAACTCATCATTTGATTTTAAATGCGAATAGTAAAAATCTTGTATTATGCACTTTACAACTCTAAAATACTATTAAACAAACGACATTATAGAAATTTCATAAAGTTCATAATAAGTGATTCTACTTCACAAGCAAACCCAAGATTTTGGAAGAATGCTTGTATTCTACATTCAAGTTACCGAACAAGCCCTAAGTCTCTTAGGAGCAAAACAAACACGTACAAGAGTTGGATAAAAAAAAATTGTGTTACACCAAAAGTCTCTTAGGAGCAAATCAAAAGCGTACATCAAAAGTTATGGTCTCTAGAAGTTCTGAATTTGCTACTAATTAGATCCATAATTATAATTGAGAACAGAGTTCTCTCTCATATACCGTTCTTGCATTAATTATTACCTCTTTATACATATCTTAGATAATCGTAAATATTCATTTGGGATGCCTGCTAAAATATAGGATTATGAAGGATTTTCTTATAAAGTAGCAACAATCCACCGTTTAGTACTGTGGTGGGCCCTATAAAAACTTTTAACAATACAGGATTATGATTGATTTTAGAATACAAAAAAAATCTCTGATTTCGCCCATAATATAGGATTCTTGGCCTTATATTATTTCTTGGGCAGTAATGACTATATTCACCCATAAACTCATCATTTGATTTTTAAATGCGAATGGTAAAATTCTTGTATTATGCACTTTACAACTCTAAAATACTATTAAACAAACGACATTATAGAAATTTCGTAAAGTTCATAATAAGTGATTCTACTTCACAAGCAAACCCAAGATTTTGGAAGAATGCTTGTATTCTACATTCAAGTTACCGAACAAGCCCTAGGCCTCTTAGGAGCAAAACAAACACGTACAAGAGTTGGATAAAAAAAAATTGTGTTGCACAAAAAGTCTCTTAGGAGCAAATCAAAAGCGTATATCAAAAGTTATGGTCTCTAGAAGTTCTGAATTTGCTACTAATTAGATCCATAATTATAATTGAGAACAGAGTTCTCTCTTATATACCGTTCTTGCATTAATTATTACCTCTTTATACATATCTTAGATAATCGTAAATATTCATTTGGGATGCCTGCTAAAATATAGGATTATGAAGGATTTTCTTTTAAAGTAGCAACAATCCACCGTTTAGTACTATGGTGGGCCCTATAAAAACTTTTAACAATACAGGATTATGATTGATTTTAGAATACAAAAAAAAATCTCTGATTTCACCCATAATATAGGATTCTTGGCACTATATTATTTCTTGGGCAATAATGACTGCATTCACCTATAAACTCATCATTTGATTTTTAAATGCAAATAGTAAAAATCTTGTATTATGCACTTTACAACTCTAAAATACTATTAAACAAACAACATTATAGAAATTCCGTAAAATGCATAATACGGGATTCTACTTTACAAGCAAACGCTAGCTTTTGGAAGAATGCTTGTATTCTACAATCAAGTTACTGAACGACCCCTAAGTTTCTTAGGAGCAAAACAAACACGTACAACTGTTGGATAAAAAAAATTTGTGTTACTCCAATAGTATCTTAGGAGCAAATAAGAAGCGTACATCAAAAGTTATGGTCTCTAGAAGTTCTGAATTTGCTACTAATTAGATCCATAATTATAATTGAGAACATAGTTCTCTCTCCATATGCCGTTCTTTCATTAATTATTACCTCTTTATACATATCTTAGATAATCGTAAATGTTCATTTGGGATGTCTTTCCTTCGTAGTGTCTGCTGGATTATCTATCTTAACACTCTATCACAAAACCTTCATTAAACTGATAAAAGCCAAATTTATATTAAATTATTCCTCTAAATGTTCCCATAAGCTTTCCAATAAAAAAAGGGATAATGGCTTCTCACCTACATTGGAGTTTAAATGATCTTATACCGCTAAAGCTAGACTTTTAATCTCACACCATTGAAGTATGATTTTCATTAGGTTATATGGTGATTGGTAAACATTTGTGATCATTCTATCATTGGAACTTGTCTCACCCCACAGGAGTATGACTATACGCGGGTGTGAACCATCCAATTGATGAACTTTAATATCATCAATTAAAATTGAAAAAAAAAAAATGATTGATATTAAAGTCCAAAGATTGGATGGTTTCTAAAATATCCTTTTGGGCCTGTTGCACTTCAATCTATAATCTCTCACTTTGACGGTACGAATCACCCATATCTTAAACCATTGGCGGTATAAGATCTAACGGTCAAGAGAGTCTGGTCCATAAAAAAATTGCTCTAATTTTTTATTCTCTCTAGGTAATCTTAACTTTTTTTTTTTTCTTTTAAATGATGGTAACCCTAAAACTTATTCTTAGCTAAAGGACTATCTATAAATTTAAGAATTTTAGGATCTCCCAAAGTAGAGTTGATCCCTTTTAAGAGTTTAGGATTTAAGATTATCAAGCTAATGAAAGTTCTTTTACCCCTTCAATCCAACTAAAAGTTACTGCTTGCAATTGTCAAGGTCCCTCAAAATCTGTGGAAGCCGGTGTTTAAAAGGACTTGGCGGCTAAAAAGCTATTGATAAGCTTGATAATTTTATGACAATGGTGAGGAGAGTCAATTCATCATATTAACCTTTCAATATCAAACAAATGATCAGATGATTCAAATTGTCTGAGGTTGAGTGAGCACTACCGTCTTCTATAATGGTTAGCACAGCCATCATATAACAACTCAAACTTAAATGCAGGATCCATGTCCTGCTAGGACTTTCAATGGGTCGGATTAGGGCCGGATCGGGGTTCAACTTAGCCTTAATCTATCTGGGCTGATTTCCAAAATTTTCAGCCAAGTGCTAACTTGGACTGTGATGTACTCAGCGCAAGCCCGGCCCTATTCGGGCCGGGCTTGGGCTTTTTTTGTGACTTTTTTCGACTTTTTTTTCTAATAGAATTTGATTAGGCTGTTTTTTGGATTATTTTTGATAAAAAAATTTGGTTGGGCTTAGACTGTTTTTTTACTAATAAAAGTTTGAAGAAGATTAAAATTTAATTAAATAATTATATTAATATTATAGAGACTCAAGTATATGCTTTTATTTAAATATTTTATTTTAATTTGTTGCACAATGATTATAATGGATAATGATTAATTTTAGGGCATTTAAATAAATTATACTTATTTTAAAAGAATTTTTTTATAACTTTAAAAGGATATATATATATATATTATCCAGGTCGGATTTGCTTGATATAGAGTGCCACTTTTTTTGGGCCGGCCCGACCTATTGAGAACCCTACTACCTGCCTTAGTTATAGAGTTGGTATTAGGTAAATGGGCCGCTGCATAAAAAGTGCTGCAGGTCTCATTAATTTTATATATGTACTGCAAATTGGGCTCGTGGTGTGCGCTTACTGGGTTTTGGGCTGTCAACAGGTGGGGCAAACCTGCCCGCCAGACGCAAATTTTTGTTGGGTCAGGCACATAAACTAGATCCGTTGGTTCGGGTCGAGAATGAGAATTCCTACTTGACCTTCGGGATGGGTCGTTTCAAGAAAAAAATCGGTGGAGTAATGTCGACTCGACTGAACCTGATAATATATATATATATATATATATATATATATATATATATATATATAAAAGGATCCGTCCTCCATGAGAGGATAATCATCGTCCTCCAACCTTTCACGTGGAGCTCTACAATGGCACCCAAAATATTGTTTCAATGTCACATGGACCTTGGATGCATTGCTTAGATCATCTTTAAAAAAAAAAAAATTAAAAACTCATCTCCACTGTGTTTTTTTGAACCGTGAAATGTGGACCAATGAAAATTATCAAACTTTGACTTGTAGGTTTAAAATTTCTTTTTCAATTTTTTTATAATATTGATTTAAACTATTCACCTGTGCTTTACGTGGATCTTGGAGGACGGTTAGGTCCTCTAATGGAGGATGGTGACTGTCCTCCAAGATCCACGTGGAGCTCCACATGACACCCAAAACACTTTTTGGGTGTCACGTGGAGCACAGGTGGACAGTTTAGATCAACATTAAAAAAAAAATTCGAAAAATAAATTTTAAACCCACAAGTCAAAGTTTGACAATTTTTATTGATCAACATTTCACGATTCAAAATATACACGGTGGAAATGAGTTTTTAATTTATTTTTTTTCAAAAATGATCTAGGCAAGGCACCCAAAGTCCACGTGACACCCAAAAAGTGTTTTGAGTGCCACGTGGAGCTCCACGTAAAAAGTTAGAGGACGGTGACCATCCTCCCATAAAGGACGAAGGCCTTTTCCATATATATATATATATATAACAAGGAAAATAAGGGTTTTTAATCAGGTCGGGTTGGGTCTGGTTTTCGGGTTAGGCATCAAGTCGAGTCAAACTCACCATCTAATTAGGTCGAATTGTGCATGTGCCATGTTTTTATTGGGCAACCAAAATTTTGACATTTTGAACCTGAAGTGCAATGGAAAGTTGACAATATTGCAACCTCGTGATCGTAGGTTTGAGCGGAGCTTACCTATAAAAATGAATCTGACACTAAGATCATTTGGAGGCCCTGGCCCATGCCAGATGGACGGCTGGGCGATGCCAGGTGTACCCTTATACTACAAAGGATGCAGGGGTCTCTGCACCCAATACAAACTCTATTTTTTTTTTTTTTAACAGAAAGTCTAAATTTTAATAATAATAACGAAAACACATCAGCTTTAGCACCTCATGCAAATCTCGTGAACATGTGAAGGGTTCGCATTAACACAATTATTTTATCAATCATATTGCAAAAACGAGATTAATCACGATCTCTTGTCTAACCGTGGGCCGTACCCGTATCCGTACCCCACAGCGGCAAATGATCCGTTATTTCAATCATCAACCCTATCGAAAGCGGACTTTCACAGATATCAGGTCTAGTCAAAATAGGAGAACTTCACATTGACAAGATTCGGTTGCTGGAAGGGGCCATTAGCAAGCTGGAGAGAGAGAGAGAGGACCATTGGATCGTCCAAATCTGTCGGGTAGCGATATAATTTGTACGTATGATGAGTAAGTACATTGGATTATTGAATGAGTTGGAAGAACTTGTCCTTTTGGTGACCACAACGAAGCAGTTCTCTCTCTCTCTCTCTGGCTCTCTTCTTCGTAATTCATTAATTTTCTAATTGATTCTCTCCAGTTCTTTTCTTTATCCCTCTTCTTAATCTGAAATTGTAATTATCTTCTTTTTTTCTTCTTCTTTTGTTGGGGAGTTTTCATGGTTTGGTGAGAGAGGGTTTTTTTTTTTTTTTTTGAGATATAATAGTAAATATTTAGCTAGGATGATGGGAACTAAACTTCCTGAATCATATAATGAGTTTGTTGAAGTTGATCCTACAGGAAGATATGGCAGGGTTGGTATAATATTTTCGAATTTTTTGTTTCTTTTCAAAAATAAAAAATAAATCAATTTGTAGGGGTCTTACTTTGTTTTTGGATTTGTTTTCTGTTGCAGTATAGTGAAATACTTGGAAAAGGAGCTTCAAAGACAGTGTATGGTTTTTTTCTCAAATTTCCCTCCAACCCATTAACAAGTTTCAGAAAATTTTCAAGTTTCTCAATTTGTGTATTTTTCTCATTGTTGTTTGTTTTGATCCACAGGTACAGAGCTTTTGATGAATTTGAAGGGATTGAAGTTGCTTGGAACCAGGTGAAGCTCAATGATTTTTTGCAAAGCCCGGAAGATCTTGAGAGGCTTTACTGTGAGATCCACCTTCTTAAGACCCTTAAGCACAAGAACATCATGAAGTTCTACACCTCTTGGGTTGATACTTCAAACAGGAACATCAATTTTGTCACTGAGATGTTCACCTCAGGGACCCTCAGACAGTAAGTGATTTTGGGCTCTTTTTTTTTTTTTTTTTGAAGATCTCGGTTTTTAGATTTAGATGTTTTGGTTAGTTTATCATAATTTTTATTTTTATTTTTAATTTTCATATTTATATGATAGGTATAGGCAAAAGCACAAGAGAGTTAACATTAGAGCGGTGAAGCATTGGTGTAGGCAGATCTTGAGGGGGCTACTTTATCTCCATAGCCATGACCCTCCTGTTATTCACAGGGATCTCAAGTGTGACAACATCTTTGTCAATGGCAATCAAGGCGAGGTCAAGATCGGTGATCTTGGCCTCGCCGCAATTTTACGGAAATCCCATGCTGCCCACTGTGTTGGTGAGTAAAATCCCCATCATCTACAACTCATTTCTTTCCAACAAATTATTTGAGATCTTATTTGATTAGTTAGAGATTGCTATTTGCCTTCTTATATTTATTTCTAGAATCTAGAATCAAATCAATAGAACAAATACTCTGTTAGGATTATTAGAGTTTATGTATATATATGTGGATTTAGATGGGTTTTTCAATTCAGGCACACCTGAATTCATGGCTCCAGAGGTGTATGAAGAGGAATACAATGAATTAGTAGACATCTATTCCTTTGGGATGTGCCTTTTGGAAATGGTCACCTTTGAATACCCATACAGTGAATGCAGTCACCCTGTTCAGATCTACAAAAAAGTCATATCTGTAAGAACACCACTTTTTTTACCAAACCCTAGTTTTTATCCCCATCTCTACTTGTCATTTCGTTTACGAAGTAAACTTTGCTCTGCTTGTGTTGTTATGTTCTCCATAGGGGAAGAAACCCCAAGCCTTGTATAAAGTCACGGATCTCGAAGTGAGACAATTCGTTGAGAAGTGCTTGGTGACAGTGTCTCGGAGGATTCCGGCGAGGGAGCTTTTGAAGGACCCGTTTCTTCAAATCGATGATTGTGGTTCGGATTCGAGGCTGATTGAGTGTAGGAGAGATGTTGATGAAATTGGCCCTCATCTGAGGCAACCTTACTTTGACCCACATCACAGTGATGGTTGGTTAGTCAATGGGGTTCCCAATGATCTGAGGCATGAAATGGAGAATGGATGGGATTACCATCTCGCTGACATAGAACCACATGGTATTGAGCTTTTCAGTAGCCATGAGGATGAGCTTCAATCGAATGTGGACATCACAATCAAAGGGAAGATGAAAGATGATGATAGCATTTTTCTAAGGCTCCGGATTGCAGATAAAGAAGGTCGGATATCTAAATTCTACTTTTACTATTTATAATTGTAATCTGCTTCTATTGGGTTCTTAGTTTTATGTTGAGTAATCCACTTGGAAAAGGAAGAACCCATTTGTTTATTTTCATTATGCAGGCCGCATACGTAACATCTACTTCCCGTTTGACATGGAAACCGATACTGCTTTGAGTGTAGCGACTGAAATGGTTGCGGAACTCGATATCACCGATCAAGATGTGACTAAAATAGCAGACATGATTGATGGTGAGATATCTTCCTTGGTACCGGAATGGAAGCCAGGGCCGGGAATAGAAGAATCACCCGGATTACAGGGCTTCTGTCACAACTGTGCCTCAAATGGTTCATCAAGTGGCTCACTTCTCGAGTATCTTTCCTCCAACAATATCGGGACCAAGAACCTGCAGGTTGTTCAATGCTCTTGTGCTGCTATGCACGGCCGATTTGAAGAGATCACGTACCAAGTTGAGGGATCTGAGCAATGTGTGACAGAGGGCGCACCTGTAATCTCTAGTCAATCTGATGGCCCACAGTACATGGATATTTGGGCTCGCCATGAAGGCCACGATTTGAGCTCTCTGGGATCACGAGACGCAGAATCTGATCAAGAAAGTGAACAACTGGATCAAAAGGTAGATGAGAGTGCTGTACATATTAACAGCCATATAGAATCCCATTCAGAGAACTCTGCGAGCCAAACATGCAATAATTCCAATGGTCGCCAAGCAATCGGTGATTTGGACGATCGTGCTATGCCCCCCATTGTTCATTCATCAGCTTATACTTTTTCCCACAATTACGAAAACGAAATCAGGCAGGAACTGAGGTGGCTCAAAGCTAAGTATCTGATGGAATTGAGAGAACTCAGTAATCAACAATTTGGTGGAAACCCGAAAGCTTCAAGTTTGCCGACAGCTCTAGACATCAGGGAACAACGGATTGCAAATGGTGTTATCAATCATTCAGCCTCAGTACCTTTGGAAGGAGATAGCTTCGAGCTTTTCTTGAAATCGTATGCTTTAGGGAAGCATTTATCTTCATATTTCCCATCACATGATAGCAAGAACTTTGATACGGCCAACAAGAAAACTCCAGCCGGTAATAATGGCGGTTGTTGTCGGAATAGCTGCCCTGATTTTGAGACCCAAAGGGCCCAAAATCGAGAGGCGAATGAAGAGTACAGCCCAGATCACATGATCACCGCCAAGAATTTCTACGCCGGATTCCTGGTGCCACACTCTATTCACAGAACAAGATCACTTCCAGTTGATGCTGTTGATGTTTAAATGTGTTTAAGGCCCTTTCGAAAATTTTCTGATGGCTGACACATTGTATATTTTACTTCATAGGGGAAGTGAAATCAATCAAGAACAGAGAACTGTAATTTTTATATAGCTTCATTTAGATGAATTGGGTCCCACGTAAACTACCCATTTACCTTGATTCTCTATCAGATACTAGCAATAATGAAGCCCTTTATGGTTTCCATGAGATCACTGTTCCTAAACTCAAATTCAGACCTCGAACTCACTCTGAAGCCTGGGAAAGTCAAATCGGCTACATGAAAAGAGACAATGATAAGGAAAATATAGAAGCTCGAAACCTTGCGAGAGTGCAAAATAACAGTGAGTTTGAAAAACTCGTTGATTTGATCATCAATTTGTTGACTTCTTAAAACTAATATGTAGCAGCTTGGCTGATTGGCTCATACCATTTCCAAGTTGATTATCTTTTTATTTTTGGATAGCCTCGGTATCCGGGCCTCTTAGTTAGAGCATCAAAATCTTAGGAGCACCTGTGCGCCCCAAGTTAGCACATGCCAGATCAGTATGGGATAAAATCCCTAGGGTGGCCTCAAGGGAAATTTGAACTCAAGTCTAGCACTTCCTGAGGTGTGTACCATCATGCCAAACCCCTTAAGTTGATTAAGTATCTTGATGTCTTTTAATTATGATCTTTAATGATTTTTTAAAGATCGTAATGAGTAGTTAAGATTATATATTTTTACACGAACACATCTTTAATCATCGGATTCAAAAACTACGATCAAGATTGAGAGACCAAAAGATATCTTTTAGTGGAATGATGTATAAATGTCTATACCATCACAACTATCTTGTGAAACTAAGAATTTTGTAATTTTTTTTTCAAATTAGAACCATGTTTTTATTGAAATAGCCTCCTTTTAATTTTCAACCCTTTTATTGCGATCAACATCAAATGGTGTTTTGACCATGCTCTATCCCAACTTCATCATCGGACAATATCGTCTTCAAAAGAGTGACTTATTTGGTCCTCAAGCTTAACACATCTATTTTCTTTATATTTCAGCCATCAATGGATTGTCGCAATGGTTCATGACTTGGGTATAGATTGGAAAATCTAAATTGACTCCTCTTTTGCAATAAACTTTTGATTTGAAGGAAAAATAGAAACAAGAGAAAATGAGTTTTTTAATTATTATTTCACTACACAAAATAAGATTATTAGCAGCAATTTTTAACAGTCAAAACCTATCACTATTAATTAAAAAAACTTGTTACTTCAGTAGCAATAGAACTAAAAACGACAGTTTTGGTGCTGAAAAACTTTATTTTTATAATATTTTTTTTATTTTTTTTTATTTTATAAAAATGATCTAAATAAAATAATCTTGTTCTACCGTGACACCATAGTAATGATTTCAAGGCTATATATATATTGAAAGGAAGTGAATAAAATTTGAAATGAAAAAAGCAATTGAAGGTGGGCATAGTCGAACCCACGGCGTATCATACCTACTTCCAAAGTCATCACTTCCCGAATAAACTAAGCTGACATGTACTACCTCCATCCAAAGTCATCACTTCCCTAATCAAATAAGCTGACTTCCGTTATATGTATAGATCGCCCATATATATATATATATATATATATATATATATATATACGGGCTTTGCACCAAAAAAAATGATTCCATGTGTTTCTTGAACACCCGCCGCCCATAGAAAACAACACATGACCCGTTAACTTTTTTATAATTTTACTTTTTTTATTTCATCCTTTTATTAGTCACTTAAATTTTAAATTTGTCATTACTATAAAGGCTATAAAGCCTCCATTTGAAGCCTCTAAGGGTGCAAACTTGCCTTCTCCTACCAAACTGTAAGTTGAAACTCTAATATTCGAACCCTAATTTTGAATCCTCAGCTTCCTCTCTCAACCTTTTCCGGCGAGTGATTACCACACCGAAAATCGTGGAAGAGCCTCTCTCTCTCTCTTCTCTATCTCTCTCTCCTCGCCCCATCTCCAAATCGGATTAGTCATTTGGATTCTGCCACTTCATTTTTATAATACGATTGAATTGAAAGATGATATTATATAACTATATTATATATGAGTATAAAATAGAGAAAACAAATTCAGATAAGTAAAAATAAAAATCTACAATGTTGATAGTGGATTAAGGGTAGTCAATCACACAGGCCAATATAGAATTGCAAAAAAAATACAAGATAGAATCAGAAGCGGAATCTGACCTCGGTCGCCGGCGTTTTCGAAAAGGGAGAGTTTGAAGACGGCCTGGAGATCGTAGGTTGGGTGCGATAGAGGCTTTATAACCATTGATTCGGATTGTATTATGGGGTTTATGGTGCTAACTGTAGAGATTCTAATTTTTCTCCTGCAATTTAGAGAGAGTGGGAGAGAGATGAAGGCGAAATTGGAGATGGGGCGAGGAGAGAGAGAGAGAGAGAGAGAGAGAGAGAGGCAAGCTGATACTTTCTATTGGAGGGGCTAGAAGGTAATTTCGCATTTTCATAAAGTGTGTAAACGCCTCAATGCAGCTCGTATTCGGGCTGCATGGGCGCTTTTCACTAATAAAGAAAAAAATTCACCAAAATGGTGATAAAAATAATATTGGAGCATTATCCAATACTTCTCTCTCTCTCTCTCTCTCTCTCTCTCTCTCTCTCTATATATATATATATATATATATATATATACTGTATTTCTTCTGTTCATCCTCTCAACTCACTATGGTTCAAAATTTTAGCGGCCGAAAAGTATCGGTTTTGGTGGGGAAATTTGAACAGAAATTTCAGTCAAAATATGAATGGAGGGAAAATTTTCTACCGAAATTTTGGTTCAAATTTCAGTTTCGGCCATGCTCGAAAATCGGTATTTTGATCCTTGCTGCTCATCTTCCAGACAGCGAATTTCTCAGCAAACATATCAAGGGCAACCTGATTGATGGATTCCACGGGAGACCCATCATCAAATAAGCAAAAGGGTTGTCATCAACTTCAATTATTTGTTGGTGGAATCCACTAACCAAGTGACTGCAGATATGTGTTTATTACCCCAGCCTGACCATATCAGTTCCCCTTTATACAACGGCCATACTCCTCATTGAAATGAAATGGTGTGTCAACACCCTTTTCCCTCTGTAAACTTTTTTATCTACTTAAAAGTGACCCCACAACGTTGAATGATTCTAATGATTTAACTTGCTTTTCTCTCTCTCTCTCTCTCTCTCTCTCTCATATCGTGAACCCATCATCTATGTACACAGTGGGGTAAGAAGTGGCCAAGGTTTAATTTCCCCTGTCATGATTCATCAAAGGCGTTTTCTTTTCTTTACAAATGGAAACAAAGGAGCGTTTCAATTATAATAACGTGGAGCACGTCGGCACAGATTCTATTACTTTTTAAAGTTTAAAGTGTCTTCAAGCACCCACCCCACGCCCCTTCCCGTTGAATTCAACTCTTCCACAAAGGGTCATCTTTGCTGTCAAAATAAGTGTACGGACGAGAGGGAAGCTGATGTGGCACTGTCGCCAAGAGATAAAGTTTTCCTATTATACACCCTACGGTTGTTTTAATATAGGAGAGCTTTTGTTTTGTTGTGCGCAAACCAAGGGCTTGGATTTTTGGCAATGGATTATTACGGAGTATACTCTTTATTTGCAACTAGAGATTCTCTTAGCGCAATCAAGATTTATACGCGCAAAAATATTGACCACTTTCAATTAGACGATAGAGATCGTATCGTTTTTTATCTCAAACTTTCACGCAATAGATTTTTAGATCATGGGTCAACCATTGGACGGTCAAGTGTTGATTCTGTGTGACATACATCCCAAAAAGTGACTCGAGAATCACGTTTGATGGTATACCAAAAATCACATTTATATTTTGTGATGTTATTCACGTAGAATCAAAATCTGATTATCCGATGGTACACCCATAATTCTGATCTGTGCAGAAAATTAGGATGAAAAAATGACCATTCAAAGCATTTAATGATTTTTACATGTGCAATGATCATTCAAACCATTTAATGATTTTTACATGTGCAATCCCTGATTCGGAAGAAAAAGAGAAATTTACCTGACAAGCCCTGTCAGATACGCTTTTTACGTCAGAAGCCCTATAGTTTCACTTTTACCCAGACAAACCCGCTGCGTGCCGAGCTAAGGCACGCCTGTAGGAAATACCCAAAGTACCCCCACAGTAATAAATAGCCGCCCTCTTTTAAAATCATTTACTGTTTTCAATTTACTTTTTCGTTCGAAGTCGGTGGAGAGTCGTTGACGCTTCGTGGACGATCGCGTTCAAATCTACAACCTTCAAGCTACCAAATCTGTAAGTTAGAATTAAAATTAGCTTCCATCGCTATAGATTTTTTTTTTCTCCTCTCTTTGGTGCATATTTTGACATAATTTTTTTAGGTTTTCCCATATGTAATCGATATCGATCCTATATGTAATCGTTACCGATTACATATTTAGTCGCTATCGATTACATCGAAGATCAATATCGATTACATTTAGAGTCGATAACGATTATATATGTAGTCGTAATCGACTATATAAACTGTGGATGACGAATCTATAACAAATCGATATCGACTCTCTATGAATATAATTAATATCCATCATTTGAATTAATTTCTCTATAGTTATTACCCTCGATGCCATAATAAATCATACGAGGTTTTATATTTATCTCAGCCGACGTTCAATTTATTGTCAACTACCCTTTTGTAAAACCATTATGGCAAGTTAGGTTGGAAGAATGAGAAAATTTAATACAACGATTCGTATTCCACAATCTAGGAGCTTTAAATACAGGTTTAATTCGTCCTTAGCAAACCACCTATCATCCCTACCAGCCCATATTTTTCCCAATGTCTGACGACGAAGAAAAAACCTTCTATAACCCAATCAAGTTCGAGCCTGTATGGGAGGACCCACCACCACCATTATAACCAGATCCTCTGTAGTTCCTGTGGGACGAGTATGATGAAGTAATGGAGATTTTGGTGAAGGAAGAAAAGAAGAAGAGGAAGGAAGAAAAGAAGAAGAGGAAGGAAGAAAAGAAAAAGAAGAAGGAAGAAAAGAAAAAGAAACTTAAGACGGAACCACCCGCCTCTCTACCCCATCCACCACCTGCTCTTCATCCTTCTTCCTAAATTTTCTTTTCATTTTTAATTATAAGTGAAAAATTTTGAATGTAATTGAAAAATTTTGCAAGTAAATGAAACTTTTTGATGCAATGACGACTTCATGAAATCTTTTGAGTCAGTAAATTAAATATTTTCTATATAAATAAGAGAAATTTACCTGACAGGTAAATTAAACATTTTGAGATCATTGTAGACTTATATTAAATTGATGGCGATTTCATAAGTAATCGATATCAATTACATTTAAAGTCGGTATCGATTACATATAGGGTCGATATCGATTATATATGTAATCGATGTAGGTAAAGAAGAAGGAAGAAAAGAAATAGAACAAAAGAAAGAAAAAGAAACTTAGGAGTCAGTAAATTAAGTAATTTCTATATAAATAAATATTTTGAGGTCATTGCGAATTTATATTGAGTCGTTGGCGATTTCATAGGTAATCGATATCGCTTATATATAGAGTCGTTATCGCTTACATATGTAATCGGTATCGATTATATGTAGACTCGATATCGATTATACATAGAGTCGGTATCGATTATATATGTAATCGATAACGACTCTATATGTAATCGATACAGGTTTTATATATATATTTCATCAACATTTTTAACTATCCTTGTTAGTATGGGGCTCAGTCCTTTCTTTTTTATTACAGTTCATTTCAAAAGGCTGTCAAGATGGTTGTACACCGAGCTGTTGCCAAGTGTTCGCCCAGTGCCGTTTCGAATCTCTACGAAAATGCTACCCCAGCTCGGAAGAAGTTACTGAGAGATTCAGTTTTTGGTGGAATATTTCAAATGCCCAAGGGTATAGGATTTCTTTCCGATGTGGTGGATGCGATGCTGACATTTTGGGTTGATAAAAACCACTTTCGAATTGGAAAGACTGATGTCTATCTTCGGAAGATAGACATTGCATTGATACTGGGCCTTGCCGTAGTTGGCCCAGAAAAGTATACCCCATCCGTTAAACCATCGGTAGAACAAACCATTAGATACAAATACTTTCGTGGAACGCCTCCCGGAAAAATTCTTCGGTCTCATATAGATGCTGCAATTTGGAGAGCAGAAAGTAATGAGGACTTCTTAAAGTTGTCCCTTCTGTTTGCGTTGTGCATATTTCTCTTCCCCGGGTCCCACCATCATATTTCGGAAGACCACATCGACCTCATCGATGATGTGGAGACCTTTAATCGAACTCCGTGGGGTCTGCACGTCTACCAGGACTTGATCGAGTATATAATAAAGGGCGCGGCGAATAGAAAAACCGCCGAGATGGATAAAGCCCTGAAGACGTACAACACATATGGATGCATATGTGTACTTCAATGGTAGGCTTATGAGATCCTGCCCGATATATCGTCATCCCAGCTAGGCCTCAAGGACCCTTTCCCACGGCTGCTGAAATGGTCGGACAAGGCGCAGCCCAGGATCAAAGGTTACACTCGAGGACAGATGTTAGACAGCAAGGTATGAGGTCTATTGCCTATTCAAAAAAAAGCAACTTACCGATTCATTACAGAATCGATAACGATTCCTTAACAATCGATAGCGATTCCGTACAGAGTCGATAACGACTTACTAAGTAGTCGATAACGATTCATTAACTAATCGATAGCGATTTTTTAACGAATCGATAACGATTTATTAAATAGTGCATCATTCTTTACATAATCGAGAGTGATTTATTATATATAACGATCATTTTATTCTGTTGTTTACATGTTTCATTTTCTTTCAAAAGGTTCGCTTTCCCCTCGTGCCTCAGGGCTTTGAATTAGAGATACTCGTGTTAAGAGAATATCTACGGGTTCAAAAGGAGGTTGGGGGGAAGAGGAAAGAACCGGTCAAGAAAGCTGTGGAAGAGATTCGGCCGAAGAAGAAAAGAAATTACATTCCGGTCGAGAATGTTGGAGAGGGAGAGGAAGAATGGGATGACGCATCGACATCTGAAGAAGAACCCCTCTCGAAAAAGGGCCCCGTGCATGTGGGAGAGGGTCGACCAAAAACTAGGGGGGCCGCCAAGGAGAGCCTGGCAGCAAAAGATAGCCTAGCTGAACCGTCCACCTCCAATGATTCTTTGTTGAGGAGGGTCGATTATTTGACGCTGGATAACTTGAAGCTCACCCAAAGAGTGAGCGATTTGGAGGGAGAGAATAAGGCCCTGGCTAAACGTTGTGCTTCTTTAGAGAAACTATGCAACTCCTTCAATGAGAGGCTGAATTCAAGGGATGCGGAGTGGCAGAAGTTAAATCACTACAACTATTTAGTCAGAAAGGGCCAGACTGATATAAAAGAACTCCTTGAAAATTTATTAGAGGCGAGACCTAAGGTATGTGTTGAAATCTGGTTTTAGATGTTCAATTTTGTTAACATAAATCGATATCGATTATATATAGAGTCGATACCGATAATATATTCAATCGTTATCGATTATATATGCAGTCGGTCTCGATTATATTTACAATCGATCGTGACTATATATATAATCGATAACGATCATATATAAAATCGATAGCGACTATATATATAATCGATAACGATCATATATAAAATCGATAGCGACTATACGTACAGTCGATAAAGTTTATATTTAAAATCGATTTGGCCTTTTTAAAATGTGGACCAAAAATTAATTCTTATTTTGCATCATTATTACGATGTACAGGATGTGGCTATGGAGGAGCTGATATCGAAGGAGTGCGACACAGCCTTCGATGAGGAACCATCAGCTCCTGCGCATCAGGTTCCTCCTCCTCCTCCCGTTGATGAGGTGAAGGCAGCTGCTGACAAGCAGCCTGAGACCCAAACTGATAAAGGTCCTGCTGGTGAAGAAGAAACCTCTTCCCAATTGCCTCACCAACAAGCTGAGTCGATACCGATTGTATTTGCAATCGATATCGATTGTGTATGGAGGCGATGACGAAATGCAGGGCCTTCTTCTCCTAAGAGATACTGCATCACTAAATAACACTAATAAACTGAAAATGGGGTTAAGTAGGATACCTCTCGTCGCAAAGACAAAGTTCAGGGTCTTTTTACCACAATGAAGAAATGCAGGGCCTTCTTCTTCCAAGCCTTTGTTTTCTTCTTCAAAATAGCAGATCGGAGTAGATCAGACTAAGTAAGGACACTCCGTCTAGGGTTTTACACTTCTAACTTTTTTACAGGATAAAATGAGGAAGAAGACGATGCTTTGTTGGTTAAAAAAGGTCATAAAAGGGAGTAATTTGAACCTTTTACTCTCCTTAGGGTCGACTAGGCTTGGAGCTGGTTTGTCTGGGTAAAAGTGAAACTATAGGGCTTCTGACGTAAAAGGCATACCTGACAGGGCCGGTCAGGTAAATTTCCTGAAGAAAAAAATCTCTGACTACAAATAAAAGTGCCCTTAATTTTAAAGGACGAGATGAAATGGACAGACGAAATTAAGAAGATGAATCAGGTGATTAGGTATGAGGTACGTCGAACAGGTACACTTTTGGAGTACTTCATGAATTTAAGAGACGAAGTAGCCACTAATATGATTAGCTGATGTAATACGTCAACAAATGTTGGCTAACAATAAATGTTAAAAATAGCTAACTGTATCCTACGGTAAGATTTGGGACTAAAGAGATGGAAAAGTATAAGTGTAGGATAAATCTGTTGAGGACAAAATACAGGCAGCTGACATAGTGCGAATATGAATCTCTCCACACTTACAGCCAATTGCATAAAATGTGTCCTTATGACACTGTCCCTAAAGAGATCAAGCAGGAACACTTATATTTGGATGTTTTCAAGGAAACAAGCGAAAATGGATTTATTTAACTAAAAAATAAAAGTAAGTAACGTTGGTGTATTTATTTAACCAAAAGAATAAAATTAAGTATAGTTGGTGTGCGCTAAGGAAAAAATTATTTTAGTTAATCAAGAAAGGAAAAAAAAATAATTAAGAAAACTTTGTGGGTATCCAACACTTTGATGTCTCCCACTTTTTGGATTTGGATTAAAATCTAGTGTTTGGATAACACGTAACACATGAAAAATGAGGGAAGAAGACCGACCACAAGAAAGAAAAAAAACGGGTGTTTAAATTTGGATAACGTGCTGTCTCTTACTTTTCGTAAGAGAGGAGGAAGGAGAGGCGTGGGATTTACAGGTGTACGGCTGGCTATTTATGCTGTCTCTAACAAATATCTCTAAATTAATCAAAAGTTGGAAAAAGGGTGGCCATATTTGCACAGTTAAACTTGTGCAGAGGAGGCTTTCCACCATAAAAATGCTTGATTGTCTTGAATGATAGGATAGAGATAGTTTTTCGTTTCAATCTTTCGGATAATAGATTCGTCCCAATCTTTCATACAAAAGATATTCAGATCTCACTTATCAGACAAACACATGTGGCACACATTACAAAAATTGATCTTCTGTAGATTCATTCATGATCACGATCACTTTTGGAGATGTGTGACACGTGGAATCAAGATATGACCCCCTAATAGGTCTGTCATGATCTAAGATCTATTGTGTGAAAGATTGGGACGAAACGATCTCTATCGTTTGATTCAAAGCAATCAGAGATTTTTTCTAGTGAAAGAACGTGTATTCTTCATAGGAAAAATGGGTGGAAGTAACTCCTCTTTTGGAATATTTCTTCAAATAGGTTATCTGTTGAACTCTTTATTGAATATTCATTTGATTTTTCTTGAATTTTTCTGAATTTTTATCACTATGATACAAGCTTTAATCATATTTCAAATTATTATTTCATGATTGTAAATTGTTGGCTTGGGCCTATAGGGCAAAGGATGATTGACAACATGGCATCCTGAAGGTTAACTTTCCTAAAACGAAAAAATTATTGTAAATTGTTAATGCATTGAGATACAACTTTAATCATACTCGGTATTATTTTTTCTTATGATTAGAAATTGTTAATACATTTATACTATATAATGCTCTTATATTGTTACTTAAAGACATTATTTTAAACTTTAGATCGGTTAACATATATTTTTATATCCTGTAAGTTTGTAATTAACTTATTATTATTTTATAATCCCTAAAAACAAATTGAGAATTTTCCATCAATGTTTTTCCAAATTTATCTGAATTAAATTGGACCCACAATGGCACTCAAAATATTTAGGGTTTTTGGTAAATACCCCCTGTGTTATACTAAAATTGCATAAAACTCCTTCAGTTATGCCTATTTACACTGTACCCCTACTTTTATGTTTCCTTTACAAATATCTCTTGCCGTTAAAAGTTAATTAATTAGGCGTCATTTCTTCGATTAAATGACGCATTTGCCTTTAACATTATATACAAAATGGTCACTGTATTTTTTTCAACTTTGATTGCATTTTAAACGGTGGATAAGCATCGGATTCTGCCCAAATTTTTTGGGTGGAACATGATTGATTTCCTCTAAGTTGTCCTATTACCCGATTTTCACGTAAGGTTCTACATGGCGCTCACTTGGTTCGTAACGATGGTAGGGTCGAGATGGTACTAACGGGGATAACATTTTAGCACTAGCCACGAGCCAAGTAAGCGTCATAGACACCCAAATCAAAAATCGAGTATTTGTAAAGAAAACATAAAAATAGGGGTACAGTGTTAATAGGCATAACTGAGGAGATTTTATGCAATTTCAAAATAACATAGGGGATATTTGCAAAAAATCTAAATATTTATTCTATTTTTCGTATTTTCTCTTATTATTGAAAAAATGGGTAGGGCTAATGCTATTTTTGCAGCATCAAAATCACAAAAAAGCTCATAAAAAAAAATTTAATGAGAATTTTCACTGTTAGGGCATTTACAAAT
This sequence comes from Chloranthus sessilifolius, assembly GCA_021018995.1. Taxonomy (NCBI): domain Eukaryota; kingdom Viridiplantae; phylum Streptophyta; class Magnoliopsida; order Chloranthales; family Chloranthaceae; genus Chloranthus; species Chloranthus sessilifolius. Next base: position 176,407,958 of record CM037586.1, on the reverse strand, counting down.
CTTTTTTGGCATATAGATTGAAAAAAATTGCATTAATATTAGAGTGGGTCCAGACCCATGGACAAAATGGGCACGCTATCATTATGCTCAGCACCGTATGATACAATGAGATGGCATTACGCAAGTGAACCCATCACCGGCACACGGCATGAGAGTTGTGCACCTCAGGGACTCTCGTATAACCATATAGATCTCCATGCTCTTTAAGTCCACGTAAGTCTAAAGGTCCTCGCGGCGCATGCCTCACGCCGTGTGCCAGTTATGGCGCCTAATTCCAGCTCCTTCATAATTTGTTTTTTCTCCAATGTCAATAAATCAAACAAAAACAAAAAATCAAAAAACAAGTAGGAAATAGACGGTCAATCCTTCTGACATTGGAAAGAGACTCGTCGTCAGAAAATTTAACGAAAAAACAAAAATCAAAGTTGCAAGAGGGGACTTAGCCTTTAGATGGCATAAGTTGGAGAATTAAAGGATGAATTAGACCTTCAATCTTAGGCTATGGATCATCATAAGCCTTGTGTCGTCTATCTAGGGTCGGCTCGCTGGGTCTTATTCATGGTTCAAAATTTTGGTCAAAATATCAAATTTCAGCCAAAATATTTCGATTTAACAGAAACAATAACTCATATTATTGGTAGTTTTTTTACTAGGAAAAAGATTTCGGCCAAAATTTTCGCTCAAATTTTCAGTTTCGATCCGGCCAAGATGAAATCCAAATTTTTGAACCTTGGTTTTATTTCTCTCCAAAGGCTGAACTCTGTAAGCCTAAAAGATAGCTGGCAAACTAGCAATTCTGAAGTACCTAGGCAAACATTCACCCACCGATATGTTTGCACTCTGCATCTTTTCATAAAGAGTTGGTATGACGTAATTGACTAAATGGGTCACTTTTAAGGATACCTGACACATTTTTTTCATCAAGTGTACCATTAAATGCAAAGATCATAATGTTTGGATAATTGAAATGAAAATTTAGATGGGAAGCCTTTTTTTACGCTCACCTCACCTGTATACTAAAAGTGCTCACTTAATGATGCCCTGCATTGTGATGGGCACCAGTGCGTGCTTTCATAAGTGGCCACCAATGAACAAATGAGACAACAGTTATTCCGCCGCATTTGAAATTGTTGTCACTAGCCTCTGTTTGGATGACTGCTAAAATAAAAGTCAAAACATTCATTTGACTTATATTTCTACACCAAAATCAAGGAATCAAATATCAGCCAATACTAATACGTATCAGTTTTCTGGCCAACCAATACGTATAAGGTATTGCGCCATAGGTTCAGTGCATTCTCATTATTTTTTGTCTATTTCGCCTTGGTTTTCACTCTGTTTCCTGTTCTTGCTTTTTTTTGCAGGTACAACTGTGAATGGCTTGACAAACTGGCAATTGACATGACCAGTTGACAACTGTTTACTGAAAGCATCCACATCTCAAACCCCTTGAAAACCGTTGATTACATAGGATGAGATGATGTAGGTCGTATTTCCCCAAATCTTTCACAAAATAGATCTTGGGATCATGGCTCACCTATGGTCAGTGTTTGATTACATGTATCACAGATCCCCAAAAAATGGCCTTTGAATCATGGCACACGTCACACTCAAACGTGATTTTTAGGCCATGTTTTGGGATTTGTAATATGTGAAACCAAAAACCTACTGTCATAGGTGAACCATAATCCCAAGATCTATTATGTGAAAGATCTGGGTAAAACATGACCTCCATCATCTGATTATATGCAATCAATACTTTAAGCGATCTGGGACACTGGCGCTTTCAACAAATAGGTGGGTGCGAATATAGTTACCCAGACCCCTACGGCCTTAATCTTTCATAGGCTCATACCTCTGAGTGCACAGCCGCATAGGGCTGTTTCAATACGTGACTTGTCACGTCAACCCACAACAAGCAAGCAACAACATGAGTCAATATCACGTACTACAGACCGTATGCACCATACTACCGTAGTACTTAAGTCTTTTTTCTTTTTTTTAATTTAGCGATTTGTATCGGTATTGGCCGATAAATGTCAGTCCTCCATGGACCGATACCCGATACCGAAACCGAGTTTGACACCTTGACCAAAACACAAACGGGATAAATTCTGGAACAGCTACGTGAAACCCATTCCCATTCTGGGCAGTGCATGTATCTCTCATACATCCAAACACACACCCCTCAACTATCAGAGTAACAGAAAAAGGTCAACAACACAACAGGATCCAGATTGATAAATCATGGCAAAGACTAGAGTACGGACAATTATTTGGATGCCATTTTTTCAGAACTCTATGGTATGGAAGATGGAGTTGGATGCTTCTAAGAGGTGGAGAAAGAAGGATTTTTCACTCTCTAGAAGATAAAACACATTCCGGGTGAAAAGTTTACATTTTACAAATACTGTACATCATTAAGACTTATGTATGCTCACTCTTACAGGCGTGAAATAGGCAATTTCGTAGACCCATTCCTTCTATAAAGACCGTGCAGATCGTAAACATTTAGCACACACCAGTTATAAATAAACAGCAACGATTTTACCTGTCTCCTTCACAGAGGCCTCAAAAGTGGGTAATCTTGTAGGAGTTCTCGCTCGGATAGTGTGTCGTTTTCATTCTGAGGAGTCCACAACACCTCCACTGCCTGCAAGCAATTATCCAAACACAGGAAGTACGGATATTAGTAAGTCCCCAATTGCAGAAGAAAAAGTAAGATCTTTTGCAACATGCATGGCAAAATTTCTCTTTTAACAGTGACGCTGGCTATGAAAACAACCGGGTTGTGTGGGGGTGCTTTAGTAATTTTAGCTTACCTAGATCAAATAAAATAGTACGGCCACAGAAACAGGATGTTTTCACAGAAAGGTTCGGTTTTCAAATGGAAAAAAGTAAGTTGCAGAAATAAAACTCTATTGTGGTCATAGTCAAGTTCAAAATTCGGGATATGTTCGGCAAAAAAATTGGAGAAGTCTGAAAATTTTGAGAAGATTAAAAAAAGTAGTAAAGACAATGATAAGTGAGGAGAATGGGTTAGCAACATGAGATTTATTTAATTTTTATTCCAGATTTTTAATTGAAAACCTATTGTTCTTAGTTTACTTGAAATGAAAAATAACAGTTTTTCATTTTTAACTTGGTACTTAAAAAATATATATGAAGAGTTTTTCATTTTAACTTCTTTTTATTTTTCATATATTTTTTTTCAAATGAGTAATATAAAAAGACTGATGTTTTAATAGAATAAGTTGCGATTAAAACGCAAAATCATGAAAAAAAATTTAAAGTCACTTTTCCTACAAGTTGTGATTAGAACACTAAAAGATCGTTCAAAGATTTATTTGGGATTTAAACGCGAATTTTTCTAAAAGTTAGAGAATTTGGTGACTGGCTGTGGTTACCATAGTTTTGTTGGAAGGAATGGAACCAAGCTTTTGCAATGCCTCTTTCAAGTCTGAACTACCATTGATGAGGGGTAGCTTATGAATTCCCTCAGCAGCCACAAGGATTGTTATCTGGAAATGGGATATTTACAAGTCAGGATGTAAGGAATAGATGAAGAAGAATATATGGTTTTTTACTAGCATGATATTTATAAAAATAAAATAAAAATTACGTTTTCATGCATTTGCACTCTGATATGAGGAAATAGGAAATGAAAAACATAGATATTTCTATTATCTAAGCTACATGCATGTAAATGTGCACAAGTTCTCATCAATATTTCTATTATCTAAGCAACATGCATGTAAATTCGCACAAGCAAACATATAGTCACGCGTACATGTACCCACACTATATATAGATGGAGAGACAATCACACCTAGAGAGAGAGAGAGAGAGAGAGAGAGAGAGAGAGAACTAGGGATTTTTCTTTTTATGAAAAGGAAGACAAATTAGGGAGGAGAGGAAGAGATCTCAAACAGGAGCAGCACTAGTGGTTTTTTTTCTAGAAAAGGAAAAGAAATAAGAAGAAAAGGACAATCTCAAACAGGATTAGTGTACAGTGGAGGTAGTAGAGACATGGAATGGCGTGTTGGGCAATCAATGAGTGGGGGAGGAGGCAGTAAGACCTGCACAACTGTATAGGGAAAAGTGATGGACAACAAAGAAGAGTCGAGAACAAAAGAAAGCGGCTGAGATACATATATTTGGGAAGAATGCGTAGAATAACAAGAAATAATAGAACTAGGAATGCTTATACAAGAGGAAGTTTAAGGGTATCCCCAATCATCAAATCATCATTATTATTATCAGCATAACCGTATCCCATTTGTTTGGGGTCAGCTTTGCGAGTCCTATTTCTCCACTTGTTTCAGATTAGCGCTAAGCTCTCTATAACTTCACAATCCTTCATATCCCTTCTCATGGCTTCCATCCGGGTCTTCCTCTTCTGTTACGTCTTTGTGCTTGTAGAGTCTCAACCCTTCGTATAGGGTTTGCTTCTGGCCTCCGATGAACATGTCCAAACCACTTCAAGCAGCAAATTTTCTTTATAGGCATCTTTTTCCTTTATAGGTGCCACTTTCAAATTTTCTCTTATGTACTCATTTCGTATTTTATCTGTTCTTATTACTCCACACAATAATTTCAACATATGCATCTCGGTCGCATGTACTCTATCTTCTTGTCTCATTTTTATAGCCCAATATTCCTCACTATATAATAGTGCAGGTCTAACAGCTATCTTATAAAAATGTCCCTTCAACCTAAGTAGAACTTTTTGGTCGCACAATACTCCGCTAGCCTGCCTCCATTTCATCACTGCATTATTCCTATTTGAGATGTCCCCTTCAAATCCACCATCTAATTGTAAAGTAGAGCCTAAGTAGTAAAATCTACGGCAATGTGACACACTTGGATTGAAGGGACGACCTAAAGCAGCCCTTATACAAAGGGTAGCTACAATATAAACACAAGCATAAGAAAGGGGAATGCAATATACACCTAGAGGGAATTAATGAAAACCGGCATAGACAATGAGCAGTGACAGAGAGTTTAGTCCTAAAAAGAGATGAATGGAGAAACAGGACTTGCACAACTAATACCAACTAGATGGGAAAAGCGCTCATGACGCGACAACGATTATGACAATGATATATATATATATATATATATATATATATATATATAAGGAATGAAGTACTTCCACAATATTTTTCAATGATGCAAAAGAAAAAATGTTGATATGCTAGGTCAAGTCAAAGAAAAAATGATGAAGCCAACCATGTTTAGAAAGTGACAAATGGATGTAGGAATTTAAAAAAGATGTATTAATTCATTACAACTAGTATCGTTAATTCTTTTGTCACCATACCCACAACCATATATATACGTATAAATGATAAACTCAAATTATGGAGAAAAGCCTTCGAGTCAAGAGGCTTGAAAATTAGCAAAACAAAGAAAAAATACATGGAGTGTAAATCCAATGAACATAGTAGCCTGGAGGAAGATTTAGTTAAAATAGAAAATCATTTATTGCTACATTTCCATAGATTTCACTGTTTATACTCTACTCTACAGATGATGGATTTGAAGAGGACGACTTAAATAGGAATAATGCAAGTTAGATTAAATGGAGGCAAGCAAGCAGGGTATTGTGGGGACGAACAGTTCAACTTAGATTGAAGGGACGCTTTTAAAAGGCATCAGTGTTAGACCTGCCATATTAAATGGAATACAGGTGTGGCCGAGATGCGTATACTAAGAGGGATGTGTGGAGTAACAAGAAAAGGTAAAATCCAAAACAAGTACACAAGAGGAAATTTATGAGTGACAACTATGAAGAAAAAATTTACAGAATGTTGCTTGAGATGATTTGGACATGTTCATCAGAGGCCAGAAGAAATCCTTGTATGAAGGAAGCATAAGGAAGTAGGAAAAGAGGAAGACTAGTGAAGAATTGGAGGGAAGCAATGAGAGGGAACATGAAGGATTGGCAAGGTTAGAGAGAGCTTGCCACTTAACAGAAAAGAGTGGAGAAATAGGACTCCCAAAGCCGATCCACGATAGATAGACAAGGCTGTGATGATGATGACAACTGAACCCCATATGGAGACAAATAGACACACATCAAGTAAGCTGTTAACTTTTTGTGATAAGCCTACTAAGAATTTATTTGTCTTTCCTTTTCCCTTTTAAGGTGATACTGAAGACAAAAGGAAATTACAGGCATTTATATAATTGACCATACCACCATATATTCATTGCTGAATCCCTTAGATCTGTGGCTGGTTGTGCTTTGCTTCTTAATGCTATTCACATTGACTAGTGTTTCTTCATCAAACTTCCCCCGTTCTTCAATAGACAGTTGATTGAAGCGTTTCTCTCCATCCTCTATGCTTCGTTTTACATCCACCTGCAAAGGCAGGTGTCAACACATGCATTAGTTTACCTATCTAGAAGAAGAGAAAGGAAAAAAAAAAAAACGCAGTAGTTTAGTATCTGCTATTTAACCAAAATCATTTCTTTTAAGATGCACTTCCATCAGCTCATTTGAAACAGAAGCTCGAGTCCTTCGTCATTTGGAATTACTTAAAGAGAGGAGATAATAATCGATCAAACAAAAAAAAAAAGAGAGGAGATAATAATTGTAAGATTAAAAGCAATAGCATAAAAGACAATTATGATTGAATTGAGAACAATGTTTCCCTTAACATCTTATCAACATGCAGAGAAGTATGCACAAGGAATATGCATTCCCCTAGAAGTGCGAAGGGACTTGGAAAAAGACCTGCCATTTATGTCAAAAGAGGAACAGTTGGAAACAAGAAATCTTAAGAAACCATTGTTTCCCTTGGCGGGAAACACACTATTCCAATCAAGGAGAACAGTTTAGCGCATACCTGAGCTATATATTTGTACCTTTAACCTACTAGTAAGCACCCAAATGAAGAACAACAAATTGGAATGAAAAAACAAGACACACTCACACAGAAGAAAAAAGCTGTAGATTAGTCTACATAAAGAGATCTAGGAAACATGTAAATACTTTTATTTTTCACAATAATATAAACTTCTTTTCATTAAAACTGAAAAAGGACAGTTCTTTGATTGGGAGATTTTACCATCGGTTACAAACACCTTGAAAAAAAAAAGTGATAAAGCAACCACTAGAAAGCTTGAGAACTAAATAAGTATATACAGAAATGTCTATACACATGTAAATGCTATCCAGAACATCTTTCCGATATAAATAGAATGCGTTTACTTTAAATTTCAGGTTTTTAATCTTTTCTTTATTTCCTTACTTGTCGAAAGTCCTAGAAAAAAGGAAAGAAGAGTTGGGAAGTTTCTTTATTTGGTTGGTTGTTTAGAGTATAAGTAATATCAGGAGTCATAATTTCATAAAGTAGATAGGGATTAGAAGTTCTTTCTTATTTCCTTCAATATATGTAACCACCGAAAATATAATGAAGATTACCATGAATGATTTTTCTGGAGAGTTTCTTTTAAGAAATTTTGGGATTTCAAAAGTTAAGACGCTGACCCTGCTGCCGTGACTGTTGATTCACAGATCTAACATTCTTGAGGGTTTCCATCCTCTTAATTTCTGCTGAAACACAGATTTTTGAGCCTCTTGTCTACTGAGTTAAGTCTTTTTAGACTTGCCTCTATTGATTGCCGCAACAGTCTTTTAAGACTGATTCTGCAAGTAAACAGGTCGTATTTACAACTATCATTGCTTCTGTCTTCTGCTCTCATTGCCTGGAACTTACTACTGTCATTATTACCTGTGTGGATTCTAAATTTTTTATCACAAAGTTGAATTAATGCCCTTCTAAAATTACTTGTTAAACATCCCCGATATAGCAGTTTTATATTAAACCAGCAGTATTATTGTGAAGATATTGGACTGCAATGTTCTTATAATTGCCGGGCGGGTTTGGGCAGAAATCACTGGCCGGTGCCTGGGCAGGCGCCCCAAGATCCGGGCAGCCGCTATATATATATATATATATACTATTTGCACCATTTTTTCTTGTGAAGTTATTTGCACCCTACAACTTAGGGTGGGTTATTTGCACCCAATTTATAACTTAGGGCTGTGTTAATTGCACCCAAGAAGGGTTATTTGCTTATTTGCCCCCAATTTCTAACTTAGGGTGGCGTTAATTGCACCCAAGAACACCCACAGTTGTCTTGGGTACCTCTGTTTGCGCCCACGTTAGAGATACCTTGAAAACCATTGATTGCTTTGAATCAGATGATGGTGATCTTGTTTCAACCCAGTCTCCCACACACTAGATCTTGAGATCATGGCGCACCATCATACAATCAGTGCTTGATTCCATGTGCAAAGATCACCCAAAAATAGCCCTCGACTTATATGACACACATCACGCTCAAACGTGATTACGTAAATTTAGGATCATTTTCTGGGAATCTATGACACATGGAATAAAAAATTGACCATCTGATAGATGTACCATGATCTCAAGATCTATTGTGTGGAATATCGGGGTGAAACATGACCTCCGTCATCTAATTTGATATCATCAATGGTCTTCACATGTCACAAGTCCCTAAAATACCAAGTTTCTCTTTAAAGTCGGTGCAAGGGCCAACTTTCCGAGTGCGCCCCCTTTCAAAATCTGCCAAGTAATGACTCCCGAGAAAAAAAAAATTAATTAAAAAAAAAAATTGGGGATTGGGGTGGGGCGGCCGGCCGCTCCAAATCCGGTCTGCCTCGACCTAAATCGGGGAGCCCGAGTGGCCGCCTTAGGCGACTTTTAGAACACTGTTGGACTGCTTACAGCTAAGAAATCTGGGCAGGACAACGATCTTAATCACTATTTCTTATTTATTTTTAGGATGTATGGGCAGAAAATCTGCACCTAATGTTATAAACTCGGGGAGGTTCTAGTGGTGTTTTCACATGCTAAGTCTGAATTTTACGTGGGTACTCATCCACGAGCTTGAGGTTCTAATATAAGGGCTGCCCGGTCCTCATTATAACACTTAGTGAAGAAATTGTTATCTCACTTTCCCATTCCATATCTAGGATTTGGTATTAGGTGCAGGTATTTGATGTGGACCTAAGCACCACAAGTGATGTTTGGGTCATCTTGAACACCCAAGTGGCTTAGACTTACGCAAATCCAAATCCCACAAAACAGACGAGTACATGGTGTTTAGATTATCAATAAACACCTATTACTAGTGAAACGAACCCCTAATTCCAAAGGTACACCCTCTAAAAGGTCAAGGTGTCGAACTGCCTCAAAAAGCATACAATAGACAAAACTATATGTATGCACTTGAGAATGGCTTACTATAACATTGATGCAAATACGAGCAACCATTGACCTTATATGACCTTGGTTGAAAAATGGTGACCATGATTTTACCAAAATTGATATTTTCCTTTGGGTCTTTCCGATCATGGTTTAAAATATTGATAGGTACTGGATTATACACCTAGTACAATTTAATTAACGGAATGAGGTGGTACAAAACCCCCAAAGCATCAATATGACCCGGTATTAATCATTCTTGGCATTTTCTATACGAGCTGGATAAACATTTATATGGCCGGTATAAATACTATGATACAGTATTGGCCATGGACCACATTGGCACCAAAACCGAGATTTAGAAATTAGATTTGTAAAGGGCATGAAATTGTAGTTTGGTAGAAGGGTTGAAGTTTCTCTTTCTTCCGTGAAAAGACCCTCCCATGGTTCACTCAACTTAATCACCTATTTGAAGAAGCCTAGGCAATGCTATGGGTTTTTTTCCTAAGCAAATCTGTGTTTCATGAGGTACCATGGTATCATGTCCACACTTAATAGTAAGATGCTTGAGTGAGATATCTGAGATGTAACATATGTCATAATCAAGCCATCGAAACAAGAATCGCAAGCCTCATTTTAGCGACATAGCCTCTCCTAAGTATCATCAAGTTCTAGAAGGTTGTTCATCAATCCACTCCCATGTGTGGATGCATCCGCCCATTTTCACTTTTGTGTTAACTTTAGAACAACATTTCCATTTCCAAGTTACAATATAAAAAGAAAGAAAAATAGAAAATTATATTTTCAACTTGCTATGTTTAAAATGTCCTTGAATGAGTTTCCCCTCAAAATTATAAAAATGCCAAGGTAATGAATAATCCTTGAAAATGGGGACAGATTAAATTAAACAGGTATTGAATCTCATAGAAAAACAAATTCAAGGAGGTAGTATTTAACTTACAGATGAGTAACCTGAGATGCAAAACTCTGGATGCCGAAGCAAAGCTAATGCGGTCTCTACAACAAAGAAAAATAAGAATTATTGCATCAGTAATATGAATATTAAGATAAGTAGTGAGTTAGTTTTGTGTGAACACCTATATTTGAAAAGTAGTGTGTGTACTTTCAATATAAGAGGCCACATCCCCTTAATTATAGGGCTTATATTTCGGCATCAGCTGTGGAACCATGGAATGGCTTATATTTTCTCTGTCTCAAACACATGATTAGCCTATTTTATTCAGGGGTTTTCTTTGCAAGCCCATTTTAATTCCTTTAAAGTCTAGATGAAATTATTTTCCTAATTTATTTTTGTTTTAGTCTATGGTCATGGTTATACACTTAATAAATTGTAAATTTTTGGGTTAAGCTAGTTATTAGGATCTGCCTAGACAGTTGCTTAGGCAATTAGTGTAAGTCCATAATTGGCGTTGACCAGGCCTCTTGACAATAGTACTTGGCAGGGGGTTCAGTCTTTGGTTTAATTTGGATAAATTCAAGAAAGAGTCAGGAAAAATTCCAACAAATCGGGGAGTATTAAAAATTGAAAAATACGAAACATATCTTAAACAATTTAAAGTTAAAAATGATGTTTTTAAGCAATAAAATAGGTGCACTACATAACCTTCAACCATCATAAATTCTTAATTATAAAATTAAAAAAAAAAACAAAACGAAAAATTTGGCGAATCGCCAAATCGACTGATTAATCAACGAAAGGTTTGACAGATCACCTATTTGGAGAATTTTTCTGAATTTTTGAAAAAATTGACGACCGTACTCATAGCCACAAGGACAAAAGTATCCAAAATTTTGAAAAGTCACGCTTGCACCACAATTTATTCATCAAACAAATAATTCATAACTAATTCAAAAAGCCACGACTTTTTGTATAAATGGTGAACATCGCAATTAAATTGTGGATAAATCGTGATGCGATCGAAAAGTTGAGACATGGGTTAATTGAAAAAAATAACTTACTACAACTTTAAAGCCCTAACTCTACCCCTCTCCATCTCATCTCTCCCTCCGGAAGGAGAAGAAGAAATACATGAAATATAAATTTTTATATCCTTCCTATGAAATATTTAACATATAAAATATATTCTCAATGTTTTTTATAGTATAGGTATTGTAGAATTTTTTCATATAACTTTCAATATATATTTAAAAATATGTATTTTTATAACTTTCATAAGTATTAATATATATTTTTATCTTTCCTATTTTATTTTATCAAATTAGAGTCATAATTTCTTTAAAAGAAAATAAGACTATGGCGGATCAAACCAAGCACAATGCTTCGCCTTGCTCGAGAAAATAGAACAAAGAAACAACAAAATGGAAAGAAAACTATACAAACCTGCCTTACTACGAGAAAGAAAGTAAAATATCTTTTTTAAAAAGTCTTCTTTGAAGAGATGTTTTCCCTAGCTTGTCATTTTTTTCTAACTTTCCTTTTCTGACTTATTCCAAAATTCTGACAGTCATTATGCTCAAAGCTGCATATGGATTGGACATCTTGTTGTGTGTTTGATATTGGATTTTTCTTCCTCTTGGTTCACTTATGCTCACTTGCGAGGAGGTTAGTAAAGGGAACTCGGCTAATAGGGGCCATCGAGGTCTTTTTTTACTTTGGTGAGAGAGCAACCATTAGTGTGAGGACACCATCAGAAATTACTACTATTAAGTATATACTAGCAAATGCTAAGGCTCTATGTTGGGACCTTCAACCTCCTCATTGTCTTAGTTATTAATAGAACATCTTTGACGTTTTACCAAGTGTTCACTTGGAAGTTGTAGGAGGGATGGTTTTGCTGATTAAAAGGATGAAATATAATTTGACAAATTTTCTTTTATATTTTTCATAAATGGTATTCTAGATTCTAGTTTGCCATGTTTATTTCATCAAAGTCCATGAAAAAGAATGGCTAGAAAAAGGGAAAATAACTGCTTGATAGAAGAGAAAAGTCAATGGATATATATATATATATATATATATATATATATTGCATAGTTAACATTGCCCTCATGAGAGGCTTTGATCAGAGTTGCAATATTTCTTAATGAGGTTCTTCTCATAAATAAAACCAGTTGCCGCATCCAGAATTTTGTTTTGATTACATAAAAAATATGAGATACTCCGATCATAATCATCATCGACTTTGTTGCATCTACTTTTGGATAAAATATATTGGTACGAGATGACCATGGGAAAGAAATAAATTGGCAAGTGAAATGGTGTTTGACGCACTGTTTGACCTTTGGCAAAACCAAACAGTGCGTCAAACACCATTTAATGCGTCCTTTATTGGTGATTCCACAATTTGACATCAAATCTATATTCAAACACCCATCAAGATAACAAGCAGATACCAATATAGTAAATGGGGTTGGTTCCTAAATTACAAATTAATAATTCATATAACAACAAAGCCTAAAGATCATAATTTAAGCCTAAGAAGAATGGTAATAACACAAGAAACCTATGTTACTTTGTTCACTAATTCACTTGATTCGAATTCGGGTTCACAGTTTGCAATTCGCTACTATCACGAGAATTTTATTTTTTATTTTTTTTTATAAGCTAAGTAGAATTTTATTATATAATAATTTATAGTTATGATTTAACACAAAACTAAAGCTCTACTGGTAAGGCGTTAGGCCATCCTAGTTATAACGAGGCCGTGACTTGGAGCCTACCCGTGTGTTTTAACTTTTACACCTCTTTTAAGAGTAAAGTCCAATTCGCTCGTCACACCAAATCGGAGAGAATTGTTTGGCGAACAGGTTCGCTTGAACCAGTTCGCGGTACGCTGGCCAAAGTAGCGAATTAAGTACCATAGCAAGAAACAATTACCAGTCAATACATAGCTCAACCCCTCTGTAGTTGAAGTGTCTGCAGTTTCAGCAATCCGGTCAAGATCTCTTTGAAGCGATCGCGCCATGCCCAATAAACCGACCTAAGAAAACACCATCATAATCCAAATTAACAAAATTTTAATTTATTTCTTATCACTGATGAGCAATCATGTGAAAATTGAAGCTAATTGTGGCTATAATAAGGTATAATTGGCTGTAACGTGTCATTATATCTTAATGAAATATGGCTCTAATTCAATAAAAAATAATTGAACTGAAACTAATTCCACCAAAAAACTCATCAAACCTGAAGCTTGAGGACACTCGTTTTCTGCGTAGCAGTAAGAACGCTCCCGTCGTCTGATCGATCCGAAAGAAACCCCGAAACCAAAATGACAGCAGCGAAACCCATCATAAGAAGAAAGAAACCTGATCCTGCGCCCACACCGACTCCAAAAGCCGGGGCCATATAGAAACCCCCTCCGCCACCGCTGAATCCAAAGGGCGAAGGTGCATAATACGGCGCAGAATATGAAAAACTAGGGCTTCTCGGTGTCGAATAACTCCTCGACGACGAAGAGGACGAAGAAAAGGATTTCCCGCCCATTCTTCCCCCAGAAGCAGCTAGAGCAGAATAGGGATCGTAGGTTAAGAGAACCCCTAACAGAACCATAGCGATCGCAGGTTTCTGCAGAGCCTTTAGGGTTCTTAAAATCGCCTGCAGAATTCCATCAAAAGGGTTTCGCTCTTTCGTATTGTCTGCCAAATCAATTGAACAATTCGAGTTTACAACACATTTGACGCTGAATTTGGAGGTGGTCCTGCTAAATTTGGCGGTTCTGATCAATTTGGGGGTTCTGCTAAATTTGAGGGGACGCAACGGCATTTGAATTGGGAAGCTCTGTGACAAGGGGTTCCATTTCAGAGTAAAAGATTTCGAATCTCTCCCGAACGAAATCGAAATCGGTTCTATAAGCGAAGCGGTAGCCATCGATTCTGGATTGCTCGCTTAATTTTTTTTATTTTTATTTTTCTATTAATTTATATAGATAAAATGAAATGAAACGAGAGCTGCGACCTTTGATCAGGGTTTTAGGATGAGGGGTTTATGGCGCTTGGCGCTTGGCGCTTGGGAACCAGTGGACGGAAATTTGGTGTGGCCCACCAGATTCGAATTTCGCCGAGTTACAACTTGGAACCGCGTATCTGAGAAAATATCACCTCATGGCCACAACTTCGACCGATTATTCTCTCTCTCTCTCTCTCTCTGGATATATGTATGGAAATATACCATACTTCTCTCTCTATATATATAGGGAAATATACCATACTTCGACTGTTTACACATCAAATTGTGCGGCAGTCATCCTGACCTTACAATCAGCCGACCGCATCTTAAGATCATGGAGAGCTTCCTACTCGCGCAGTGAACGTGCACCCTTGCTTAGTTGTAAAGGGTGATTATTGAAATCTCCCCGTCATTTTCACATATTCAAACATACCCTTTAGGATATCGAAAATTTCCGCTTTCAGTTAGCTGAAGCCGATATCGAACTGAAACAAATCGGTTCTGTTTCGGTTAGATTAATTTCTAATGAAACTGAAAAAAATAGGTTTGATTTTGGTTTCGATTTTTTCCTTTTTTTCGAGTGTTGGTCGGTTTTCTAGGCCTAGGCAACCGTTTTTTTATTTCGACCACCAAAAATTGAAATCAAACCGATTCGGAACTGTTTTTGAAATTTTCAGTTTTGGGCCAGTTTTGGTCTGGATTCAATCCGGTTCAACGCACTAATTTTTTGATTGATTTCAATTTTCGGTTACAAACATGCATTCCTACTAGTGTGTTTGGATAAAATCTTGGAAGATAGAACAAAAAAAATTCATTAATCCTACATTTTCTCATAATTCTTAACTTGGAAAATCTAGGGGATTCCTTTTGTTTTCATCATTTTCATTGCTCTTTTGGTCATATAGATAGTTTGAAAATTGTACAGTTTATAATTTGTATGAAAATAGTGATTGGATAGCATATTTATGTTTTTCGAGAGCTCGGTAAATTGAAATTCAAAGAGATATCCTATACTCTAAATTCCGAAAATGGTGAAATCTTTCTAATGCATAAGTGTTTTTTTTTTGTTTTAATTTTCCAATGCATAAGTTATATGCTTATATATCCATACGGTGCAAAATGATAAATTTATAAATATCATAGTCACATTCCATTATTTTCACATATCCAAACACACTCTTTAATAGTTTATTTTGACCACCCGATAAGGATATATGTCCGACCCGACTTGATCTACTGATGCACTCCAACCCGACTCAATGTGTAACGACCCTAAAAATTTAAAACTGAATTTGTGGTGTTAGATTCATTTTGCACAGAGCGTGGTGCTAGTGCTCCATACCGGAACCTATCCTAGTTGAAAAAGTACACATTTTGGTTTTTCAAAAAGGTTTTATATTTAAAATTATCCTTATTTGACACAAGTTGTGTGGTGGCCTAGTGGTTGAAAGACTTTGCTTATAAACAAGAGGTCATAAAAGCCTATACACCCTTATTTAGTGCGACCGCTTAACACCGAATTAATGCCCATATATTATAAATAAGAAAGCTACGGAGAACCCTAAACTATTATTATAAGAATTCTTCTTAAAAATCCTAGCCGTCACTCCATCTTCTTCTATAGCCACCTTTTTCTAAAAACACCATAATCTCTTTTAAATCTCTTGTGTGTTCTTCCACAAGAACCACTATAGTATTTTTCTATCGTCAAATCGAGGTGAAGATAGCGTAATCGTGGACGGCCCATCGTGTGGACGCCGATCTCTATCGCCCTAACCGCCATCGATTCGCCGAGCACGCTTCAAGAGGTGGGTGCCCCTCGATCGATCTTAAAATATTCAACTTTTTTATTTTAATAATAATAAGAATAAATATATATATATATATATATATATATATATATATATATATATATATTAAATGAATATCTATTTATCTTATTTAGGTATTCAAAAGTTATATATATATACATGTATTTCGGTGTGTATAATAACATAAATCCTATACATGGACATATAATAGTTGCCCTTAATATATATAGATATATAATGAATATATATAGGGTTTTGTATTGCTTATATAGGTGTTTACAGTGGAGAGAGAGAGAGAGAGAGCTCTTCTTCTCCACAATTTAAATCGATGAAGATAAGATATATTTAGGGATCGGCCCAACTAAACGCCGACAATGCGGTGATAACTTGCCGTACTATTGTAGTTCTTTGAAGAATTTTACCTGATATGAATATTTTGGTGCAACCATCCTTCTAGCACCATTGATTTCAAATGAAATAGATTCAAGTTGGACCTTATGGGCCCAACCCAAAAAATAGAACAGAGATGGACCATCTCCACAAATTGAAATCCTCGAGACATCTAATGGTTCAGAACTCGAGAACTTAGCCCACAAATCAAGAAAAAGTAAAAGGCTATTTAGATATCAGTGAACATGAAGGATTTGACCCTTAGATTTGAGACCTTAGAGGTCAAAATAAATTGGGCCTAACGACCTAATACCTTAGAATCATTTTTCTTAAATATCTGATGGTTCAGATCTGTTCAATCTGATCGTCACATGGAAGGTACACTAAGTGTGCACTTGACTGCTAGATCTTGTAAAACGTTGACTGGAAGATCTAGTGTGCTAGAGATCGAATCGGGATCGGGACAAAAGAATCAACCTTAGGTAAAATTTTATTGTCTAACCATCAAATGGTTCAGATTAGAGGATAAATGACTCAAAGTTCGTGCCTTCTTATTTTAGCCTTAGGTGCCACATGGAATAATACATGGGTTACCTTTGACCCTTAATTTTTGAGAATTAATTAAGTGGCAAAATGATCTCAATAGTAACTCAAGGTAATCTAATGGATCGAAAGTGTCACTAAAATTTCTAGACGCTGCTGAGGCTCACAAATTGGAAAATTTAGTGAGGATATTAACCCTTATATAACTAGGCTAAGTGGATCATTTAGTACCACATTGACCCCTCTCGGTCAAATTAGTAAAAGGTGTCGTCTGAGACGCACAAATATTAGGAAACTTTAAAATAGAAGGCTCGATCAAGAATCACGGCCCATAGAAGGTTTCTCCAAAAATTTTGTATGAAATATCCGTTTTCAAATATTAATTATTATTTTATATTCACAAGTATGTAAGATGTATGAAATAGTTTCTTTTGGCCAAGTTAGTCCTTTTCATCATATGGCATGCACCACATAGAAAAATCACGATAGGGCATCGCACAATTAAAAAGAAATAAGCTATGTCACACTTTTAAGCCTTCGTCATGGTGGGATTCTCCACGTGGAACTTGGAATCTGAGCATCCATGTATCGGATGCAACACCTCTATGGGAGTATGGGTCGCCACGAAGTATATCCGAGTTACTACGGAACCCGTCCCTTGGGAAGCGTGATTTTGTGAATCTTATCGCACCATGGCTCACTTTAAATTAGTTTTAAGCAAATGATAAGGAATTATATGTAAGATAAGGTAAGATACGAATACGGATAAGTTACGTTGTGAAGGCCAAAAAATCTGAACTAAGTTTCTACCGTGCCATGTCTTGCGTGCCACCGCATAAGATCTAACGTCTGCGGTCAAGACGGGTCTTAAGGACAATATGATCTGATACGTCCAATGTAAGGGACACGATTTAAATGCATGCAACCTCATCAGGATGGTGGTATACGATATGATATGGAGGTTAGGTGGTTATCTACCGTGGACCTCGCGTGATAGGCTCGGCAATGCACGCGCACGTGTCGATATCTGAAAATAAGGTAAGATGTGAAGTACGTTGTGTAGGCGTATGGAGCAATATTAAGTCTTAAGATATGCCACATAGGAAAAGTCGACAAAGCAGACACAAAAGGAGATCAGAACTTGATGCATCATATATATTTCATGTTATGTATTTTCATTTTATGTTACTTTGTTCTTTTTATGCTATATTTTTCAATTTTGTTATGATGGATATGAGATCGTAGATGTTTTGTAATCATTTATGGTTGTTTGATTTATTTCAAAATGTATATAACTCAGCGATTGCACACACGACGATCACTGAGTATTTTATGGTGGATCGATTGTGCAACTCTTTGAGTTTACTGATAAACTCACCTCCCCAAAACTAACGATTCGGTGAGAACTCGATTTTCCATCACCGAGGATGGGGATCTTCTTTGTTCTCGATGCGGCTCAAGAGTGTGAAGACGCGTCGGCTACCATCCGGCGAGGAATAGATCCGGATTACTTTGAGCATTGAGAGATTTTTAGTCATAGTTTTATTATTTTCGGGGAGATTTGTTATTAGATACTTTTATTTTTCGGCCAATTATGGGTTTTGCGTTGGAATTTATTTTATTCCACGTAAAACCTCTGCTTGCTTTCAATTATAGATGCATGGTTAGGATTTATCACTTAATTAACGTCATCTACGTTTTCCGCTGTTGTTTGTTTGAATAATTTATTTTTAAATGATGCCATTAAATGCCTTGATCCATATGCTAAATCGGTATAAGAATTATGTGTATGTCCGCTTATTGCCTTAACAAGCGTGCGGTGTCATAACACGGAATTCTAGGCCCTTGAGGTCGGGTAAGGATTCTGGGTCGTGACACAATGGGTCAAGGCCTCAAAGGTATATGCCAAATCTGACCCAATCAGCCTTTCAAGTTTTCTGTTTTTTATTTTAAGAAAATTGTGAAAGTCTATTAGGCTGCATATGACATAGCTCTTTGCTAGTCTCTGCCACAACATAGTTCATTTGTTTTAGTTGGTTCCCATTCTCTTTTCTAACTCTCTGCAAAAGTGGATTTACATGCTCTAACAGCAACCTTTTTCCTCTCTACTAACGCCCTACCGGAGGGTATCAAATAAAATATATTCTGATAAAGAGTGAGTAAAATGGAGAGTAGAACTAATGAATAAGTAAAATTTACATAAAATCTTGTTTTGCAAAGAATTAACAAAGATAAGAGATAGGATGTTAGCGAAGAGGATGGGAACCTGCTAAAGCAGGTGAGTGCTGCTATGACAGAGGTTAGAAGAGAGCTATGTCATAAGCAACCTTAATTGACATATGCTTAAGTTCAACTTAAGTTAAAGAATAAATTAAACACAAAAGCCCTTATATCCCATATGAGACAAATTAGTCACACTCATATGAAACCAATCAGTCCACTATAAGACTGATGGTGTCCATCTCATATGAGACCGATCGATCTCTCTAATTATAGATTGGTCGGTCTCATAGGGAACAAATGAGTTCATATGGAACCGATCGGTCTATTACAAGACCGCTCGGTTTTAAATGAGACCAACACCATCAATCTTATAATGGACTGGTCGGTCTCATATGATACCGTAGGGGCATTTTTGTCTAACTCAGTTTTCACTTAAGTTGAATTTCAGCATACATGAAGTGATAGACCCTCACGACTTTCTCAAAATAAAAAAATAATAATAAAGTTGAGAATATAAGACTCTCAGGAAATAAACGATAGGTTGACCATGTTAGCTCAGACTTCGGACCCTCCTCCTTAATTCACCCATTTTGATATGTTATTACTTATTAGTGCAAGGGAAGAGATCAGATCTGAATTCCAATGATTTTTTTGGAGCCCACCATCATTAATATAGCGTTCATTATAGAGGAGACGATTTGGCTCGTGGTCGTCCACCACGGCTGCTGCATGAACACCAATGAAATGGTATCTAATGGACCAAAAATGGCTCTTAATCCATCTTGGAATAATTAGAGAAACGTGTCTAAAAACAAACTTTTTCGCAAAAAACACCTCACCTCAAACGTTTTAGAAAATGGTATTTTCACGGTTTTCTGAAGTTTCAAAATTTGTGAAAAAACCATTTTTCTAAAATATTTGAGGTGAAGCATTTTTCGCTAAAAAGTTTGTTTTTGAGGCATTGATTTCTAAAGTGCCCTAATATCTTTGCTCTTAATATATAAAAGTGATGTGCTGGCTTTTGATTGGTTTGCATCAAACACTATAATGTTATCTTCAAAAATTTTGTAAGAAGGCTAAAATTAGACTGTGTTTGGATAAAAATATGTGAAATGGGTAATTTGCTTGGTGCAATGATGAAAGGCCAGGGCTATCGAGCCTGAAGACACAGGTTCGAGTTCAAAGAGCAGTCACTTTGTGTGCGAAAAATTAAAATACCAACACCACATACAATACCAACACTGGGAAATGGCCTTTTTAACTGTTCTAGTCCAGAGAAATACAAAGGTAGACTGGTAATCTTTGAGATTGAAGTGAGATGTGGTGATTATATTTTAATTTGTTGTGTAAATGGGGAATCTTTTTTCCTTATATTTGGTGGGGAAATTTTGTTAGTAAAATTAAAAAAGGTAGTGAGATTGCAAACATGCAATCCATTGGTTGGGCTATTTTAAGGTTTTGTTGTAAATACAATGTTTGGGAAATAAATGGTATAAATACACCAAATTGGTTTGAGATATTCCAATCTAGTGAAAAGAGGTGGCTTAAAATAGGCTATCCATAAACTTCATAGCAATCTGTTGATGTAGGTGAGGTGAGTCAAATATGAAGTGAGTAACTCCATTGGGCTTTAACTTTTAACATCTTTTATATATGACTAATATCTAAGCAGGCAAACTCTCAACTATTAGCGTCCAGATTATCTATCTTGATACTTTATCATAGAGCTTTTTTATATCGATAAATCATATTTAAACTTTTCTTCTTCTTTCTAAACTTATCCATAAGTTGTCTTAAGAAGAAAATAGTTTCAGTTATTGATTTTCCTGACATAAATGTGAATTGATTTTGGTATATTTAGTATATAAATTGGTAAGAGTTGATGGAATCTAAATGGATCTGACGATCCGACCGTCCAAAATTAAGCCGAGAGATTTAGGCGCATGATCAATCAAAAACAATAAACCAACTATCTATAAATTAGATATATGTGCGTACCTTGAGCGTTAGTCATTAATGGTTGCCGATCTTCAACGATCTGCTCGCGTTCAATGTCTCTTAGCACAATGGGGATGCTCTCACCAATAGGGAGGATTGAATTACGTCGAGCAATCATTGGGACCAGGCACCCCTTATATTTATAGCCAAAGAGTCCTATCCCATTAAGGACTAAAATTACTAATTATAGTGTGATTAGAAATCACAATCATACCTTAACTGAAAGACTCAACAATCAGTTGTCTATTATCTTCAAACTCACCAGAATAGCAATTGTACATCTTAAGGTTGATCTTATACCATTCACTGGTCAACAGGTTTGACCATAGTGATGGCCACCAAAATAGGAACTTCTTACAGTCTCCCACTTGGCCAAACTATGTCAAGAAACTCCGATTACCCAATGTTAGCTAACTTTCTTTGAATGATAAGTCACAATCAATTTCAATCAAAGTCTTTATTATCAGTCCGGTCCAGTGAGAATTGCAACACAGAATCAATGTAGTCAATATATCATATCATCGATATATGACCGCTCATTAGTTACTGTATTGGAAGTCATCACCGACATGGATTCCAACTAGTATGATTTCACATAGATTGTAAGTTTACATAACTGAATGGTAATTACATGTAAACTCAATCTAATATTGGTCCTACTTTATTGCCATCTACTGGCACCATATGTTCCAAGGAGTGATTTGCATAAAATGGAAAAGCAAATAAATAAGTTTTATTTCTGAATCAATTAAACAAATGTAGTCACTCACATATATCCACTCTCAAAGGCTACCAAAATTATCCGTTAACCTCATGCGCGCAACATGCTCCAAAAAGAGCTTGGGAGGTAACCCTTTTGTGAGAGGGTCAGCCAACATGAGTGTCGTACTTATCTTTTCAACAGATACAATTTGATTCTGAACTTTCTCTCTTACAACAAGATATTTTATATCAATATATTTGGAACCCCCACTAATCTTCTATTGTGGAATAGCAATCGCAATGAATTGTCACAAAAGATTCTCAGTGGCATTGAAATAGTATCAACAACTCAAAGCCCTGAGATAAAATTTCTCAATCATATCACCTCACATGTTGCCTCAAAGCATAAATTACTTCCATAGTGGGACGAAGTAGTCGTTTGTTTAACACTCTTCAAGATATAGGTCCACTGCAAGCATAAAATATAACCCGATGTGGACCTCTGAGTGTCTTGACACCCAAAGATAGTCGATCTGAATAACCAATAACTTCAAGGTTATTCGACCTTTTTATGTGAGCATGTGTCCTTTAGTCCCTTGTAAATAGCGAAAACCTTCTTGGTCGCTTTCCAATTATCCAAATCAGATTACATTGGTACCGCCAAACATGCCAACTATATACGCTATATCGGGCGAGTACAGACTTGTGCATACATGAGACTCCCTAAGCTGCCGATGCATAGGAATTGTCTCCATCTGCTTTCTCTCAGATCAATCACAGGACTCTAAAGTAGACTAAATTTATCACCCTTAATGGAGAACAAGATGGCGGAACAATTGTGCATGTTAAACCTTTTAAGAACTTTATCAATATAAGCTCTTTGAGACAATCCCAATATGCCACGGGCTCTATCTCGATGAATCTCAATTCCTATCACGTAGGAAGCTTCACCAAGATCTTTCATATCAAAACTCTTTGATAAAAAGTTCTTTGTCTCATATAATATGCCCAAATTGCTACTCACAAGTAAGATATCATCAACGTATAAAACAAGGATGATAAACTTACTCCCACTGATTTTAAGATATATGCATTGATCCACAGTATTTTCTTTAAAACCAAAATTTGAAATGACTTCGTGAAATTTTAAGTACCATTGTCGAGATGCCTGCTTTAAACCATATAGAGACCTTTTGAGTCTACAAACTAAATGACTCTCATCCTCAACCTGAAAACCTTCAGGTTGTGTCATAAAGACATCTTCATGCAAGTCGCCATTCAGAAAAGCAGTTTTAACATCCATTTGATGCAATTCTAAGTCAAAATGAGCTATTAATGTCATGACTATCCGAAAAGATTCTTTTCTAAAGACAGGAGAAAATGTCTCTTTATAGTCTATTCCCTCTTTTTGAGTGAAACCTTTAGCGACTAATCTGGCCTTGTATCTTTCTATATTATCTTTTGAGTCTTGCTTGATTTTAAATACCCATTTACAGCCTACAGGCTTAACTCCATTAGGTAACTCACAAAGATCCCAGACCGAGTTATGTTTCATTGATTCTAACTCATCTTTCATGGCTTCGAGCCATTGAGTGGATTTGTCGCTCTTCATGGCTTAGCTAAAGGAAACAGGATCTAATTCCTTTCCAAAATCAAACTCACTCTCATTTAGGTAAACTATATAGTCATCAGAAATGGCAAGCTTCTTTGCTCTCTCTGATCTACGCAATGGTAGATCATTGGCAGTCGCCATGAGAGCAAGAGCCTCCTCAATGTGGGGTGTGTCAATAGGTATAGCCACAAGTGCATCAACACTGGCTTGAATAACTGGTGTTGGTGCCACTTTTTCTTGGATAAAAGGGATAAGAATTATAACCCGATTCTCCTCAAAAGTGATTTTCCTAAGCTCTATACTCCCACTGATCTCACGATCCTCAAAGAATTTTGCATGTCTAGTCTCAACAATCCGGGTACTATGAGTGGGGCAATAAAATCTGTAGCCTTTTGATCTATCAGGGTAACCAATGAAATGACAACTTATAGTTTTAGGGTCCAATTTTCCTAATTGTGGATTGTACACCTTTGCTTCAGTGAAACAGCCCCAAATGTGTAAATATCCTAAAGTTGGTTTTCTTCCTACCCTAGCTCATAAGGAGTTTTGGGAACTGCCTTACTAGGAACTCGATTGAGGATATAAACCGCTGTTTTCAAGGCTTCTCCCCACAAGAACGTAGGCAACGTAGAGTTACATAACATGCTTCTTACCATATCCATAAGAGTACGATTTCGTCGTTCAGCTACACCGTTCTGTTCAGGTGTTCCCGGCATGGTGTATTGAGCGACAATGCCATGCTCTTGTAGATACAGGGCGAAGGGTCCTGGATTGCGACCTGTTTCAGAGTATCTACCATAGTACTCTCCGCCTCTATCAGATCTCACAATTTTAATATTCGAATTGAGTTGTAACTCAACTTCAGCTTTATAGATTTTAAACATATCCAGGGCCTCAAATTTCTCGTGAATGAGAAATATATAACCAAAACCAGAATAATCATCAGTGAAGGTAATAAAATACTTTTGACCACCAATAGCGGGAGTTGGAAACGGTCCACAAATATCAGTGTGGACTATTTCCAGCAAACTCGTGCTTCTGAGAGCCCCTTTCTTATTAGTCTTTGTGAGTTTCCCTTTAACGCAATCAACACAAGTATTGAAATCAGAGAAATCGAGCGCATCGATTATATCATCTTTAATTAACCTCTCCATTCTATCCTTAGATATATGGCCTAAACGTTTATGCCATAAAATGGAGGAGTTATCGAGTGCTCGTTTTCGTTTCTTACTTATTTTATCATTCACATGCATAGAAACTAAAGATTGGGCGTAAGATGAATCCAAGTTCAACTGATAAAGATTGCCCACTAATGAGCCACCACCCACAATATCGGAATTAAATAATAGAGTAAACATATTATGTCCAAATTTAAATTCAAAACCTAATGAATCCAATTTAGAAATTGAGATAAGGTTTCTAGTGATACTGAGAACATAAATAGTATCAACTAAATCCAAAATGAAACCACTATCTAAAATGAGACGGAGAGTCCCAATGGCCTACATGCCTGCTTCTACTCCATTCCCGAGTTTGATGGTATGTTCGCCTTTACTTAGCTTCCTGCTGGATCGAAATCTCTGCATTGAATTACTTATGTGAATAGTTGCACCAGAATCTATCCACCAAGTATTGCGTGGAGCATCAACATAAAGTGATTCAAAACACACAAAAGTAAGGCCATTACCTTTCTTAACTAGCCAATCTCTGTATTTCTGACAATTCTTCTTAATGTGTCCCTTCTTCTTACAGAAGTGACACTTGATGCCAGAAGTAGATGTGCTAACTTCTCCTTGTTTGGTTTCCGGTGGAGGAGCTTTCACGTTCTTTCCTTTATATTGTCCCAATTTTCGCTTGAAATTTTCTTTCGATGGGCCAAGAGCGGCGTAATGGGCACTTTCAGGTTTTTCAGCCCGAAGTCGTTCTTCTTCTTGGACACAGTGAGCAATTAGCTCGTTCATCTTCCACTTCTCTTTCTGCGTGTTATAATTGATCTTGAACGGGCCAAATTGTGTAGGAAGAGAAGTCATAATGAAGTGAACAAGATAACCCTCAGAAAAACCCATGTCCAGTTCTTTCAATTGAGTTGCCATGCCACTCATTTTCATAATGTGCTCCCGGACGCCGCTATGATCATCATATTTCATAGTTCCTATTTTAACAATTAGACTATTGGCAAGGGCTTTAGAAGTCCCTTGAAATTGTTCCTTAATGGCTTGCATGTATTCCTTTGCAGTGTACGAGTCAGGAATACCTCCCCGAATCGCATCAGCAATGAAACTCTTTATGATCATGAGGCTCATACGATTTGATCTATCCCATTTTTCTAAATCCGTATGGTTCACTGCCAGATCCTCAGCCGAGGCATCAGCGGTGAGCACCTTGGGTTTATCAGATCGTATAGCATAGTCAAGATCAATGCAGCCTAGAACAATTGCAACTTGTTCATTCCATTTCTTATAATTTGATCCACTCAAAAGTTCAATTCCACCAATCATACTGGTTATGATAGATGGGTTCAATGCTGCACAATAATTAAGGGCTTTATTATGTCCACATACAATCGAAATAACTATCAATTCCACAAGGTTATAATTATAGTATGTGACGCGAAAATTAAAATATGTCAAGGAATATAAAAATTAAAACCAATGTGGTTTTATTGTGTCATTATAACCCTCCATTGGGTCGAGCCATAACACATTAGTCGCTTCCTCAATCTATATTAATGATTGTGGTACTAATTGCGTCGTTATGACCCTCCGTTGGGTCGAGTCACAACACGCTAGCAGTACCCACACACACAAAATAATGAATAGTGAAACACAGCCATCATAGAACATTAAGTGATTCATCACCGTTGGGTAGAAGAATCCCTTATGTTGTGACGCCAACGTTTACTATACACTTTCACTCGATTTGTAACACGTTTTTGGACAAAATTAAACCTCACTATGAAAACCACAACACTAGGAAAGGTCATCACCGTTGGGCATAAGAATCTTTTCAAGCCATGTTTTCAAATTAGGTTTGATAATATTTTAGATGATCACAAAACGTGTTATGAGGAGGTGTCAAAATTGACAATAAACGAGCATTATAATGTGTAAGTACCAGCCATGGTGGTGGAGCACAATCTCCACTACCCAATTCTAATGAATGATACTAAAAAAAAAAAAAAAAAATTGATTACACAATTAAAAAATGGAAAAAAATAACATCAGGTCATGCAAATATTACAACAGAGACCTCATTGTCAAAATTAGACCTCAAAAACGGATCCGAAATGTTCGAGATAGTCAAAATGCATATATAATGTCCGAAAATCGGACCTGTAAATAGCCCAGAAAAGGCCCAAGAAAAATAAGGAATTCAAAAGGGCCATGAGTGGGCCGGGTATCGGACCGGGCCATGGCCCTTAGTGGTCGAGTGAGCCCTATGGGTTGGTCCATGGGCAAAAAAAAGCGAGTGGGCCTGGGGCCCTGCAGATCGGGCCATGAGCCAAAAGCCGAGTGGGGCCGGCCAGGTCAGCCAAAAGCCAGGCAGGTCGTGGGTCAGCCAAATCAGTGGTCGGGTGGGCAAATAGACTCACGTGTCAGGGTGGGTAAAATATGCCCAGTGGGCCCAAAACCACAAGGGCCAAAGGGGTTGGCCAAAATGCCCAAAGTGGTCGGGTGGGCCACAAGGGCGCCGGCGGGCAATGGCCCATCCCCCTTTCTTCTTCTTCTTCATCTTCTTCAGAATTTTTATTTTTTTTGAAGTTACAACAGCTGCCGCCATGGGGCTTAATCACACCCTCACCTGCGGTGGCCAACGACGGTCCCGGCATATACCACTGGCCGGCGCCGACGATGATGGTAACGGTTGGTAAAACTTCCACTTGGCACGACCGGCCCAAAGAACTCCCAAAAGTTTTTTTTTGAATTATTTGTAGCAGCTAGTACCGTCTCCCCCTCACACGGTGACTGCAGAGTGGGCTATCCGGCGGAAAAACCCTTCAGTAGCCTTTTTTTTTTTTCCAACTGCGCCATGCTAGTTTAGAAATTGACGCCCACAAAAAAAAAAAAATTTCGTTCCTCTCATTTGAATGCACGACGAGAAGTCGAGATCTAAATATGATGTTTTGATTGACCAAACACCATTATGGCTCTGATACCAATTGATGGAATCTAAATGGATCTGACGATCCGACCGTCCAAAATTAAGCCGAGAGATCTAGGCGCATGATCAATCAAAAACAATAAACCAACCATCTATAAATTAGATATATGTGGGTACCTTGAGCGTTAGCCATTAATGGTTGCCGATCTTCAACGATCTTCTCGCGTTCAATGTCTCCTATCACAATGGGGATGCTCTTGCCAATAGGGAGGATTGAATTACGTCGAGCAATCGTTGGGACCAGGCACCCCTTATATTTATAGCCAAAGAGTCCTATCCCATTAAGGACTGAAATTACTAATTATAGTGTGATTAGAAATCACAATCATACCTTAACTGAAAGACTCAACAATCAGTTGCCTATTATCTTCAAACTCACCAGAATAGCAATTGTACATCTTAAGGTTGATCTTATACCATTCACTGGTCAACGACTTTGACCATAGTGATGGCCACCAAAATAGGAACTTCTTACAAGAGCTGCCTATGTTTCATCTTCTGACCAGCTGTCTTATGCTTCCTTGATTCTTTGATGAAGGTGGAACTGGTTATCTCTGTCATAGCAAAAGTAGAGGATATTATTCCAAAAGCTATCTGTGCTAGGTAATTCTCTTAATACTTTTACTTTTTATCCTTCTATGATTCTTGCTTATGCACTGCCACTTGCAGCCATTTGGTTGATTTGGATCGATGAATCCCACAAATTCCTAAGGATTTTGAGCGTGGAGGAATCTACACAATTCCTTCATCTCCCGTTGTTTGGATAGCTTATCGTGGATTCTAGTATATGTAGAAAACAAAATTCAAATAAATAAATATATAAAAAATAATGAGAACTGAAGAGTGTATTAGTAAACAAGTCGCCCAGTTGAAGTTTAGAGGAAATCTAAGGTAAGGAGACAGTCCCAGCCTAATAGTAATATCGAATAAAGTTACAATCAATTCCAACGAACACACGACAGTGAGATTGCTAACAATATGAATGACATTTTCTTTTTGCCCTTCAAATCATACATCAAATTTACTAGTTGGCATCTCAAACATCGTGTTTAAAAAGATTTCGAATTTCACCCAATATTGAAGGATGAAAGTCATATTTTTCATTTTTGAGGCAGTAACTAATCAAGCCACTACAAAAAATGTGTTTATTGGAGACGGCTTTTGGCCGTCTCCAATGGTGTCTAAGCCCTCTCCAATAGTATTGGAGACGACTTCCATGTAGTCTCAAATAGTCCCGTCTCCATTGTCTTTGGAGACCAAATGGGAGCCGTCTCTAATAGTTAAAGTTATTAGAGATGGCCATAAACCGTCTCCAAAGATATGTTGGAGATACCTCAAAGCTGTCTCTAATAAGTCATATTTTATTATTGGAGACGGCTTTTGGCCGTCTCCAATAAGTGACCTGATGTTATTGGAGACGACTTAAAGCCGTCTCCAATAAGTGAACCCCAATAAAAAAATTTTAATGTTATTTAATTTTTTTGCTCCAATGATCATATTTCCTAGCAATACACATCTATAACCTGCATTTATTTTATTTTATTTTTTATAATAATTCATAACCTGCATTTACATACTCACATTAGCATAAACACATTAACATGCTCAAAGCTTATTCAGAAAAGTAAATTTTAATTCACAACAATGCAATTTCAATCACAACAAATTTATATATACAAGTAACGACTCCCATTTTTTCTTGCTACAGTGTTACAAAAGAAACATGCATAGCATATTCTGATATATTGATCTCGAACTCCATCATAGCAGCCCTGCAAAAGGTAGGATTAAACTTTTAGCATCACTTACAGTAAAACAGACTAGATAATCAAGCAGAATGATAATTTATTACCTATATGTTTCGACATTAAAGAGCATATTCATCAATTCTATTATGAGAGCTTGCTCTGTGAATCACACCCTATGCTTGCTGCATGATCGAACCAACTCAATCAGCTCTGCTCGGGTAAAATCTGAATAAGATTTGATTTGACATTATTAATTAAGCTTTTAAAAAATTGATATAACGCACCTAATTCAGCTCCCACATGATTGATCCTTCAGTAACTTATATTCGAAGAAAGATTACCCAAATAAGGTTGAGCAAAACTGAAAATTAAGGGCAAGCTGCAACCAAGAGAGGAATTAACAGAAAAAAAAAACTATTGCATCAGAGGTGTGAAAATTAAAAACTATTATATCAGATTGTTCATACAGACTCAAAAAAGGAAAAAAATACAAATAAATTGATTGTTTACAAAGGTTATATGGAAGCACCAACTAAACTCCAAGTGAAGATATTCAAAAAGAAAGGAATTCATTATTTTTTTTTTTCCTCCTAGACAATTATATAAGAAAGCTTAAGCGAAAAAAGAAGAGAATTGTAATTACAATATTCTCACCAATAAACTTGAGATGGCTGACACTAATAAATGAGAGAGCCACCAAAGAAGTCATCACAGTTATGGTACTGTAAATCAAATATCATCATCATATAACTATATTACAGAGTCAAATGGGGTAATTTTTACCAACCAAGTCCAACAAGAAGAAGAATATGAACACACACAAAAGTAAATCAATAGTTTTCAATGCACCAGAATCTATGAGCGATAAAAATAAGCAAGATATGTGATACATACTCTCAAATAAAACTATAGTAGTCTGAAATAACTGAGATTCTGAGAGAATGCTTGAAATGTAATCTTATAACTATTAGATTTCCATTAGGTTTGACGCACCTAATATTATATGCATTGGATATAAATGCCCACATAGAGGGACATACTTAAAAAACAGAATACATTGAAAAGTTTCTGACTTACTGTACATCCCAAAGGTTTTGGGCAGCCTTAAAAAAACATCAATGTCTTGAGCAATTTTTTCCCACCCTGACCAGCACTGTCATGCTCTTCAAGAAACTTCTCTACACGGAGCGAATCACAATGCCCCAGCTTCTGAGAAGACAGATGATCAATAGAAGGAACAATTACATCGGGCTATACGCTCTAAGAGTGGCCTTTTAATGTTTAAAACAAGAGATATGTCTTTTGCGAGTAGATATTCTTGGGCGAATCGAGAAACAGATTTTTCGACCAAAAGAACACTCTGGTGGTGAGCATCAATCTTTGCAACTTCCATCTTCAAATGATCCATTTCCTAAACAAGATGGAAGGCATATGAACAAGAAAAGTATCGGAAGCTAGAAGCACACAGGGTACTAAACACTGAATGATAGATGTACCTGCTGCAATAGAGTATCAAAACTTGACAAATGATGTGAAACTCGCTGATATTCAAGAGCTCCTCCGAGGATTAAGAAATGAGGTTTTTCTATTTTCGATATCATACGCCGGTGAGCAACATTCTTCTTACATACAACACCTTTAACCACCGTGCAGGACAAAAAAGGATAAAAGATTCATCAGTTTAAGGTGCATTTTGAGAACTGCAATGACAAGAAACATATTAAATTTGCTCTTAATGACTAGTAAGTGAGAGAAAGAGCATGTGACAAATGAGTGAGATTTGTTTTTGTAAGGGGCATGTGGTATAAAGTGATGCGGACATGAGATAGAAATCCATAGATGTCTAAAAAGATCATGCAAATGCATCTTTCCTATTTTGAAACAATTACGAATTTCGGGAAGCCAACAACACCACGAGCAAAGCTCGACTACAAAATGTAACTATTGGAGAATGTTACTCATGCAAATTTGATCCAAAATCTAACCAGTTTTGATCCCCTTTGGCATCCCACATAGGTTCAGAACACAGAAAAAGGGAACGACATTAATCACAGTGATCTCTTCAAAAATGACGGAAAGAAGCTTCAAATGCACAAAATCCAATAAAAAATGCTCATCTCTGAAAAAAGAGCAGAACCATGTAAAAAAATTTGACATCCAAGTTCAATAATTTGACCTTGCTGATGTTAGCACATAGATGATAGTGTCAACAACCTGCAGCCCATGTGTTGACATCACAGTCCTGCGTTGATCCTCAACAAGTACGTCGTAACCGTGCTTACTGTATGAAGATCCTCATAATGAGAATCTCAGTACGCGTCTGCTAATAATCTGCCTAGAGTTCTCCCAAGGAGCTTATAAATCTGAACTCTCTCAAGGCACTTAGCCAATTTTGCTCCAACTTCTTCACCGAACTCTGACAAAGGCTCGTAATGGCCAAGTTCTTCCCACATACTTTGGGCAGTGTTGTAATACTCCATCATAGCAAATCTCCTTGTGTACACTCAAATACCATTTACTTTGATAGAGTTAAAACCTCAACTAAGAATAATTGCATTATCTGCATCCCTTTTTCAGCACCAACTACATTTGTTTTAGGTCGTGAAGTGGATCCGGAAGAGATGGCTCGTCTCCATTGAAAATGGTTACTAGGGCTCAACTTAATGGAAGTTATACTTATGGGTAAGTAGTCGTTGTACCCTTCAATCATCTTGACACAAAAGAGAAAGAACCCTCCCAACAAACAAGGGATAACAACTGTAGCAAGATTCTTTTACAGCAAAACTAGGGAATTTCAGCAGTCACAGCATATACATGTGGTTCATGGCAAAACAAATTGACAGGTGGTGCACAAAAAACAAGATCGCTCCCACGGGACAATCATGGCATGTACAAAGACAAAAAGTCTAAGGATATGAAGTTGACTCATATTTCTGCAGATCTCATGTCAGCCTCAAAACTCTAAGGATGTCTCTCACAGTACTGAGCCAAAAAGTGCATATTATGTGTTGTTGGAAAGCTTAGGAAGCCCTCTACAACTTTCATGCCCGGAGTTTTTCTCAGAACCCTATGGATTTTTCACAATTTTCATTCTCAGTTCAGGTATCAGTCCTGAAATTTGACAATTTGATAACAGCTCCTAGACAGGGGTCTAATCCAGAATTAGTGTAGACCAATCCATTTTGAGTTTTAAGCTCAAATTTGGTATGGAGGTCACTGGATTCATAAACTATGTTGGTGAATTTTGCAAGAATCTGATTCTAAGTTTTTTATTGTCATATACTAAATCAAAAATACTGCTACAAAACAGAAAACAAAGGAACAAAATTTGTTAGAAAAAACACGATGGGTATCTATCCAGATCAGGGACTTGGTCTCTGACACTTTGAATATGGCAAGATCAATTTCAACTTCTTCAAATTCTCCCTCTAGCACGCCAAAATTCATCTGAAATTGAATGGAACCCAGTGCCGCCCAACGTGAGTCTTACCAATAGTTCTTCCAATACAAACATTCAAAGCCATTTGTTTATATAATCTTTCTCCATGAAGCATGCACCATTAATAGTCACAGATTGGAAAGAAATGCATCAAAATGTTGCATTTGCAATAAAAGTAGTCTTGCTTTTGATCACCTTCCTATAGCGACTTTATTCGAGACCATTGCTTTGACGTCATATCTTCTTTTAGAATAGTTGAGTTATATGGATTTCAACTACTTTCTTCACCAAATTTCGCAAAGTTGTGTATCTCAATTTCTCACAATCATTTAGCTTTTCTATTTTTGCAAAATGTCTTCCATTTCTATAAAAAAAATTGACGAAGCCTAGGGAGATGCAATCCGGCGGAGATATGCTTTCTAATGGCTAACGAGGTTTAGAAGGGAGTTAGGTTTTGATCATATGCCTGAATAACAGAAAATAATGAGACAAAATTCAAAATCTCAAGAAAATTTAACATTTTAAGGGTTGACTGGTGTAGTATAATTGTCGATAGGAATAGATGTGTAGATGGCTATTTATATAGGCGATAATCTCGCATTCCCCATAACTTTTTTTGTGTAAATTTTTTCTTGCTTGTTTGTAATATCTAAGCTACCAATACTTGTTTCCTTTTTATATTTACCTCTTAATGCTTCAATATATATCTCACTATTATTGATTAGATGAAATAATTTCTTCACTTTGAGATGGTAAGGATGATATAGGAACTTCTATCCCTCTATTCTTGTCCACAAATGAGAAATGCCGATTTAAGGGCTTCTAAAAAACTGTTGGAGTCACTACTGATATGAATGAGTGGCTAGGTTGCTATCTTACAATGGTTTCCATTAATCCAATGTCTTGAAGTCTTCTATCAATCACTTTTTTCCCCATCCATCTACCAAATATTTTTAGAGGAAAATACAATCTATATAATTCGATGGCTGATATTTCTTTTAATTTCTTCTGTAGGGGCTCTGGATTGGGATGATGATTGGCCAGCTTGCTCAGACTCTTGCACTTCTTTATGTCACTTATAGAACTGACTGGGATTCCCAGGTGAGTAGGATTACTAATGGCCTTAATTATGTTTAAACCACTTGATTTTGTTATGATAGCTTGTTCACTCAATGACCGTTGAGCAAGGTTCAAAATCTCTGTTTTCCGGTACATATCAGCCTGCTCCGAAATTGATACGTATTGGTTTTGGACGTTACGGGTAAGAATTATCTGTCATGCTTAACACTAAAAAGGTAGGTGGAACACCCAACAAACCGGTGCAAAAAATCATCACATAAGATTATTCGGTAGATGTTTGTCATCTATTCGAGGGGCATATAACTCAAACAGCGAGAAACAAATATCTAAGAGCCTTATGGTAAGAGGACATGGGAAATTAGTCTAGCGACATCAAAACTCATGCTCAAGCCCCTGCTGCACCAATTCCAAGTCCATCTGGACCTTCTCAGGCTGGTACTTCTTCTGCA
Organism: Chloranthus sessilifolius; assembly: GCA_021018995.1. Taxonomy (NCBI): domain Eukaryota; kingdom Viridiplantae; phylum Streptophyta; class Magnoliopsida; order Chloranthales; family Chloranthaceae; genus Chloranthus; species Chloranthus sessilifolius. Next base: position 176,373,627 of record CM037586.1, on the reverse strand, counting down.
CCACCCACATCATAACCCACTTCCATTTCCTATGACTCTACACCTACACCCCCATCTACATCACCATTGCCCACAACCACTACATATTCCCCAGCTGACCTTACCTCTTCACCATCTACACCACCTCATCTCAGGTTATCTCCTGATATCCAAGGGGAGATGAGAACTGGTTTCTCTACTTAGAAGGAGATTGACCCGAGCAGGAGAGCACCGTAGAGCATGCAATGGATGAAATAACATACATGCTATTTGAGGAGATCAGTGAAGAAAAAGAAGCACAATTGACTTTTTTCTTCACCTGAATTGAAGGGCAACTGCTTGTTTTAATGTTGAGTGGGTTAACTGAGGTGATTCATAGTCAGCAGAGCAACTACCATGCCTGATCCAAATTTGTCGAGCTTTGTTAGACTGGGGTCTAATCCCGAATTAGTGAAGATCAATCCATTTTGAGTTTTAAGCTCAAATTTGGTATGGAGGTCATTGGATTCATAAACTATGTTGGTAAATTTTGCAAGAATCTGATTCTAAGTATTTTATGGTCATATACTATGTCAAAAATACTGCTAAAAAACATAAAACAGAAATTGAGATTTCAAGCAGTCCAAAGAAAGGGCCAATCAAACAGGGATTATAGCTTTACAACTCATAAATTTCTCTATTCCAGGTTATAATTGACCCTAGTTTATGATCTAGAATGATAAACTATCAGGTTCATAACAGAAAAATTAAAAATAGAAGCTTCAAACATGCTAGTCATCATCAATTCACAAAATTTAGCATTTAGAGCTTCAAACAATTTTTCAAAATCTTAATCACAGATATATCTGTACTCTATAAACTGCAAAAATAGAACCAAAAGCTCCACTAGAGCACATAAATATGGCATATATCCATAAAAAAATATAAGTGTTTCAGATATCCGGAAAATATAAGTGTTTCAAAAAATATTTCGATTTACAACAGAAAAGAAGGAACTTTTAATTTTTCAAGTGAAAAAATGTAGATTTAGAGATCGAGGCACACCTCATATGCTTTTAGCGACTGATTAGCAGCCTCCTTCCTTTCATTACCAGACTTAAACTCTGCCAGATAACGATAATAATCCCCTTTTCTGCAACCAAACAAATATCCAAGTCCTAAAAGACCTAGAACTCATCCAAATCAAAATAAACCAATCCAAAAATCCAAAAAGGTTAAGAAAAAAAGTTCATATCTTGTAGTAAAATATGATAGATTCTCTGGCGGAAGATGAAGGAATCAGATGCTCGTTGATCACAGTCATGATCTCGTTTAAGCAAAATTAAAAAGAACCATCTAATCCACTACCCAATCAATGAACCATCTGATCCAGTTCACTAACATTTAAGCTAATTAAAAGAAAATTGCCAAAAAATTATGATAAATCAGGCTAAGAAGTAAAAAATTAGATCTAGTAGGGAGAGAAGATGATGAGATGACCTTCAATATTGTCGGATTTGGCCGCCATCACTTGATTTGATCGCCAAAACATCAATTTCGATATGCCAAAGGGTAGAACTGTCCTAGATTAAAATTGAATGATCTGAAGCAAAATTAATCCTAGCAAACTCACTTGAATTGTTCACGAGAACTGGAAAAATGAAGAGGAAACTGATTTTGATCAGAAAATGGAATTATTTACTGAAGATGACGATGAATCTAGCCAAAATTGTCTTAGATTTTGTATTGAAAAATGAATTGAATCGGCTAAAACTATCAGAAGAAGAGGAAACCCTAGCTTTCGTCTCAAACCTTAGCTCACACCGATTTTAATCGTCTCAAACCCTAGCTCAAACCGCTTCGTCTCAAACCCTAGTTCCAACCGATTTCGATCTTCTCAAACCCTAGAGCCAACCGATTTCGATCTTCTCAAACCCCAGCTCCAACCGATTTCGATTGCATCAAATCCTTGCTCCAACGATTATGATCGTCTGAAACCCAACCATCGTCTCCAAACTCAACATGTTTTTAGGCTTTAAGTCTTCGCAGCGGGGTACATGAGACTAAATAAGTTTTTCGCGCGAGATGTTGGCCGTGGGGTACATGAGACTAAATAGGTTTTTCGCGTGAGATGTTCACCGCGTCTGTATTTGCAATCGTTTAGAGAGGACTTTCCGAGACGATTTTTTATATGGTCTCAAAAGTTTTCACCCCCTACCAAATCACTAAAACTTATGGAGACGGCTCCATAAGTCAAAGCCGTCTCCAATAATAGCAATAGAGACCGATTTTATAAAGGCCGTCTCTAATAATAATAATAGACACCATTTTTAGGAAGGCCGTCTTCAATAATCTCATTATTAGAGACGACATCCAAAGCCTTCTCTAAAATCCGTATCCAAAAGTCCTCTTTTTTGTAGTGAAGTTTGGGCATTTTGTCATTGCACTCAATCCTCATATTAGTTTGTAGACACCTTGTTTTCGATCCCTCGGAATATATAAAACTATTCGGTCAACTACTGACCTTGCTCGAATTTCTGAAAAAGCTCAAAACCCTCTATTTATGAGAATTATATGCTGAAACCAGTTGGAAAAAGTATTGAAAATATGAAAGCAAAAAATAAACGAGATGGCATCAACAGTAGAATTTAGAGGCACGTTAAGATAAATGCTTTCTCTAAATATTATTTCCGGTTATAACCATTACAGTAAAAGAGGTGAATAGCAAGCACGTTCCTGGGATACAATTAAGCCCATCCCTCTATAATTCCTTTTGTGTTTGCACTCACAAAAGAGAATTCTGAATACTACGTAATATCCCCAAAAAGAAAGAAATAAATTCTTATTTTCTTGTGTCTTTTCTTGTGTCTTTTTAACGGAGATCTTACATCTATTTATAGAGAAAATCTCGAACCATTGTGTCTTTTTAAATTACGGTGAAGAGATTTCATATATGTGTCTTGTGTCTTTTTAGAGAGTTGTCTTTTCAGATAAAGATAAATGATAAAGCATCTTTTTATAAGATAAGATAACCGTTAAAACCCTTTTCACAAAACTATCTGTTCAAGTATCTTTTCGCGGAAAAAGATACTAGCCGTTAAGACACATTTTCGAAGAGAAAAAATCTTTAAAAAATTGTGACGCTTATTTTTACTATAAGAAAAGTGTATCTTAAAATAAATCAAGAACGAAAGTTATTTAAAACTCTTTACAAAAGAAAAATTGTATCTTGAAATAAATCAAGAAAGAACGTTATTTAAAACTCTTAAAAATATACAACAATCTCCCACTATTTTAAAAAGTTTTTAAAAATATACGATCTCCCATTATTTTTAAAAGTATTTTTAAAAATAATCTATTTGGGCATATGAAAATTATAATGCATAAATGAAAGTATAAAAAATATTTGAATTTTCACTTAGTGCAAGTATATCAAAGTTTATCAACCTGCTTAATAACTTATAATATTGAACTAAGGACCTTATCCAGCAAACCGAATATACTACACACATTATAATTTATAAAACTTAGTGTTCTTAAAAAGTCAGCACATTTATGACCATATGTTTTACCTCAGTTTCTTGAGTACTCTAGGAGAGTCTATTGCTCCATAGGAAGCGGCCCATCTTCCATACTCAAATAGGTGAATCTATTAAGAGTGACTCATGTATACAACTCCAACTTAAATAAGGTTATAGATTCATTAAGAGAATCAATCTCATCCTTTTTCACTGGAATAGCACTAGTTTGGTAGACATATGAGAATGAGTTATTTTTGAACATATAGTTCGTTCTAGTGTCAACATAATCACTCGTTCAGTTTATTTTTCCCATTGAACCGAAGTGATGGTTCACGAGACTTACGTTGGGTTCCCATTGAAGGTGACTTTTATTTTATAGACCTCAACCCCATTCCATTAGATGTGATCTCTTGTAAGGCACTTCGTAAGATGGTCGACCAAATTCTCTTTCGACCTTACAGAATTTAAAGTCACTACTCCACCCTTGAGTAGGCTTTTGACATAATTATGTCTCAAACTTATATGTCTATTTTTACCATTATACGTCTTATGATTTGATCGTTTAAGAATCGCTTTATTATCACAGTATATGATAATTGCAGTGACAGGTTTATCCCCTATAGGACGTCTACCAATAGGTTTTTAAGTCATTCTGCTTCTTTACATGTTGCAGCAAGTACAATAAACTCAGCTTCTATAGTGGCATGAGTTATGCAAGTTTGTTTCTTAGATCCTGAAGAAATAACTCCACTTGCCATAATGAAATCCAAAATCACTCGTAGACTTTGATTCTTCACTATCTGTATTTCAACTGGCATCACTATATCCTTCTATAACAACAGGATAGTCAATATAATACAAGGCATAATTTATAGTCCCTTTAAAATATTTGAGTACTCGATGTATAACATTCCAATGTTCTTGACCAGGGTTATTATGATATCTACTAAGTTTACCTACAACATAACCAATATCTGCATGAGTACAATGCATTGCATACATAAGACTACCAATTACCCTTGCATATTCTAGTTGGAAAACACACCTTCCAGTATTCTTTCTTAACTTCAAGTTAAGATCATAAGAGGTAGAAACTAGATTACAATCATAGTGATCAAATTTCTAAGGAACTTCTCAATATAATGAGATTGGGTTAAAGATATACCCTTATTATTTTTTTATTAATTTGATTCCTAAAATTATATCGACTTCTCTCATATCCTTCATCTTAAAATTTGAAGATAAAAATAGTTTGGTCTTAATAATGCATTCTATGCTGGTACCAAATATGAGCATATTGTCAACAAAAAGATAGATAATAACACCAGAAGTTTTATTAAATTTACTATATACACATTTATCTGCTCCATTGACCTTATAACTATTTGATAACATCACTTTATCAAATTTATCATGTCATAATTTGGGAGTCTGTTTCAAACCATACAATGATCTGACCAACTTGCACACTCTATGCTCTTGACCTTTCATAACAACCCATTCGGGTTGTTCCATATATCTCTCTTCAGTGAGATCACCATTCAAAAATGTTATTTTTACATCCATTTGATGAATGATTAGATGACAAACTGAAGCTAAGGCCAACAAGAGTCTAATAGTGAAGATTCTAGCAACAGGTGCATAAGTATCAAAATAATCAATTTCTTCTTTTTGTCAAAAGTCTTTAGCCACTAATCTGGCTTTGAACTTATCTATGGATCCATCAACTCTCAATTTCTTTTTAAATATCCACTTACATCCTATTGGTTTTGAATCCGGAGGTAAATCGACTAACACTCAAGTGTTATTAGATAAAATTGAGTTCATTTTATCATCGATGGCTTCTTTCCAGAAAAATGAATCAATTGATGACAATGCGCCCTTAAGTGTTATTAGAGTCGCTCTCAACATTAAAAATACAATATTCCCTTTGAATATTATTTCTATTTCCCTCTACGAGAAAAACATAAAAGTCGGATCCAAAAGTCGTATGATGTCTCGCTTATTTTACTCCTTTTAGGTTTTATGGATTCAAAAGTAGGATTATTACGCACAACAATATCGTTGTTGGAAGCAATAACATCATTATTAAAAACAACAATATAATTATTAGAAGAACTAGAGATACTCAAATCTTGATTTAATTTGTGGCGATCGAAATAGAGTATATTCTCAAAAAATTTCGCATCTCTAGATTCAATAATAACATTATTTTCTAAATCTCAAAACCTATATGATTTGTTATGCTGTGCATAACCAATAAATATATATTTCACAGTTTTAGCCCCTAACTAGGTCTCTTAATGTCATAAATTCTCACATATGTAAGACATCTCAAAACTTTAAAGTATCATAAGTGAGGTTTATAATTGAACCAAAGTTCATATGGGATTATATTCTAATTTTTAAAGGATACTCTATTCAATATATAACAGAATGCAAGTAAAGCTTCACCCCACATATTCTTCGGTAAATCAGAATTTAAGAACATAGCATTTATCATATTTACAAAAGTACGATTCTTCCTTTCTATAACTCCGTTTTGATGAGGTGTATAAGGGGCGGTAATTTTATGAATAATACCATGAGATTCATAAAACTCATCAAAGTCGTGTGATAAATATTCTCCACCCCTATCGCTTCGTAAGACCTTAATTGAAGTCTTCAATTGATTGTCAATCTCTGCTTTATAAATCTTAAATATGTCAAGTGCTTCATCATTTTATCTCAATAAATAGATGTATGTAAAGTTAGAAAAATCATCAATGAAGGTAATGAAATATTTCATACCCCCACGAGTTTCAGTATTTTTTAAGTCACATATATCGGAGTGGATGAGGCCTAATTTTTTATAACTCCTTTCCACACTTGGAAAATATTTCCGAACAATCTTTGCATGTGCATAAATTTCACATTTATCCAAGACAGAAGTATCACATTTAGGAATTAAACATAAAGTTATCATACTCTTCATAGAACTAGAATTTAAGTGTCCTAATCTATCATACCACAAACTAAAAGAATCAATGATATAAGCAGAACTAAAAATTTCATTCACAATGTTAAGTTTGATAATCTCATTACAAGAGTAACCCATGCCCAAAAACATCTCATTCTTTGATAAGATTAACTTATCAGACTCATAAACCATCTTTATGTCACTTTTATTCAAGATGTCACTCGATACAAGATTTTTGCGTATATCAGGTACATAATGAACCTTACTAAGAGTGACTTCTTTGCCTGAAGTGAACTTGATATCCACTATGCATATCAGGTACATAATGAACCTCAGTGTATAATTGGACCTGAACCTGGTCTTGGATGAGTTCCTGATTATACACTTGAATCCCAACGTATAATTGATTATACGCTAAACTCTCAACGTATAATTGGTCTGTATTGGATTATGACTCAAATACTCTGCGAACCGAATTTCCTCTCAAATTATACGCCTAAATTCTAGTGTATAATTCATTATACGCTAAAACAATAGAGTATAAGCGGTTCAAATTGGGCTGAAACTCTCTCTCTCTCAAACACAGCCAGTCACTACTATCGACTTCCTCATGACCCTTGAATTATACGTTGGAACCATAATGTATAATTGGGATTATACGCCGAATTTCCAACGTATAATTTAGAATTATACGCTGGACTTTAGACGTATAATTGGCCAAGACACACCTTTCATTTGCTTTTTCTCTTTGGAACTCTAGAGGTTGGCTCGAGATTTCAAATTAGAGCAGAGTTGAACTCTAAGTGTTTGGGCTTAGAATTTCGACTCTCTTCTAGGGATCTCGTAAAGCAATCATTCTAGTTGGGGCTGGCCCTTTATTTTTTCAAAGAGAAATAAAGCTAGCCTTAGATCTGACCCTTAGGAAATCACTGCCATAAATTTCAACTTAGATCCAACTAGGGTCGGGCCCCTTCTCATCATATTTTCAAAACAATCATAATCATCAAACTGATTTGCTCAAGGGAGCCAACAGAGGGTACTCAGGAACGGGTCCAATCCTCCTACGCATAACGGGCCAACATATCCTTTAGTTAGATTACCGATTAAAGATTAGAAAAAACCCAAGGCAACCCTAGCTGTTAAAGCCAACATACCGGAATTTAGCATAGGAGTCCGATCCCTAAACCCTCCGCTCTATTCTCGCGATCAATGATATTTTACATCGTCCATGTTCCAAACAAATTCCCCAAGTGACCATATTAGAACCATTTTTCTTGAATTCGAGAGAGTTCTTGAAAAATCATCCCAACATAGTTTCCATGTGGTATCTAAATGGCTTGAGTGCGCCCAAAGCTGCCCTCAAACGGATAGTTCCAGGGATATAAATTTGAATGAACAATTGGGCAGTGCATTCTATCGCTTCCATGTAAAGCCAACGTACCGTTAAATTTGGATGGTGTTTGATTGTACTAAATTAGATAAGGGAGGTCGTTGTTTTGTTCAAATCTCTTACAAAATAAAATTTGAGATCATGAGCATCAAATTATAAGTAATATATGATCATTTCACATGGCACACATTTCAAAAGTGACCCAATTATCAAAAGTATCAATGCTCAGGTCATGTACCTAATACTAACTCACATTTAAAATGAGAAGGGGGAGGCAACTGCATTTATAATTTAGCCTGAGAAGGGGGGAGGCAACTGCATTTATAATTTAGCCTGTAGTACTATTTGCTTTCCCAAGCCTCTGCCTGGCTCGGCCAGTCGGTGGCATGGAACCTTGCTCAATATTTTTTTTTCTTTAGAAAAAAAAAACTTAGCTCAAAATTGATTAGGCATCATCTAAAATAAAAATAAAATTTAAATTAAAAAAATATTTTTTCACTGCTGAATATTCGCTCAAAGGCACAAAATTTCAATGCCTTATATTCCAGTGGCAAACCAAAAACTTTTTTACCTACCATATTTGAAAAGGGCAAAACAGTGTCAAAATGCTTGGATTTCTTGATTAAAGAATCACATACCTCAGAAAAAGTCTCTATACCATGTTTGGGTATGTATAGAGTTTTCATTTTTTTTTCATGGATAAAAAAGTATCTATTTGAATGAATATTTTTTTATCCATTTTGACTCTAAATGAAGATTATTTTCTTCCATCAAAAGGGGGTGAAATTTTTTTCCGCTAAGCCAAATTTTTTTCTATCATAAAGTTTAAGCTGGCACGATTCGACCACACCACCGCCATCATCGTTTGCTACCGTTATGACCACTAACCACCAGCACCCCACCTCTACTACCACCACCAACACTAAACCCCCCAAAACCTCCACCCCACGACTACCACCACCACCACTACCACAATCACAACCTCCTCTTCGGTTGGAAATTTTAAAATAGAACTTTTTTGGTTTTTTCTTTGTGGGGAATAGTCCCACATCGTGTGAACAGTTTTTTAGGTTTTGAATTATATTTTGAAAGTTTAGCTTAAGGCTAGCCTTCATAGGGGGCACCGAATTTTATGGTTTCCGCTGTCATGCACTTTATCAGTCAAACACGCGCGCGCCGATCCAATCCAATCCCAGCCGGGTTGGGTCAAGACGGGCACAGGCACGAACACGTGTACGTGGCGTGACGGTGTAGTGCGGTGCATTTAGAAATAATTTTTTAGGTAAAAGTGTAATCGTGTTTTAACCGTTTAATGTATTAATCGTTTAAAATTTTAAACCGTTCTTTGTAACCGTTGTGTCCAAACGGATCTTTTGTAACCATTGTGTCCGATCGGTTACTGTAATCGTTCTATCTAATCGGTACGGTTACACATCTTGGTTTCTATAAAAGGGACCTGAGACTTTTCTTTTTACTCATTGCGTTTGCTATTTTGTTCTCTCGAATTAAGCCTCGATTTCAGAGTTCCTTACCTTGCGGTGTTTGGTGTTCTGGTTGCGTAATAAGATTCACCAAATCTAATCACACGAATACGCTACCGATTCGTTATATCCTGGAACCAATTTGTCGGTAACCTATTGGTGACCACTTGATCATAGTGATAGGGACAAATCTTGATTTAAAGACAACGATACTTAACGTGCCTTGAACCGGATCTGCATATTTCTTTATTCTAATCATTATCTTTTCTTGCAACCCGAACTAATTTTTCCCAACATCTTCTTCATCACCACCATCCCATCTCCACCACCACAATCTCCACCCTACCACTACCACCGTCGCCACCACTTGAGCAATACCACCACCACAATCACAACCTCCTCTTCTTCACCATCGACACCATCACCCACACTACTAGCACTACCATCATCGTCGCCGCCACCACCATCACCCACACTACTAGCACTACCATCATCGTCGCCGCCACCACCATCACATCCTAAATCTCACCACCACCACCACCCCACTGCTACAATCACCACCCCACTTCCACCACCACCACAACCTCTACCTCACCACTACTATCATCGCCACCATGCCATCACCACAACTATAACGTCCTCCGCCTCACCACCATGACCATCACCTCCACTTCCGCCACCGACACAACTAGCATCGTCATCATTATCACCACCACCATCATAATCACCACTAATACCACCACCACTAACACAACCACCACCAGTACCATCATACCTCCTCCATCTCACCACCACCCCACTTCCAACACCTCACAACCACCACCGCCCCATCATCGCTATCACCACTCAATCTTCGCCACCATCGGCACTACCACAACCTCCCCCTCTGCCCCACAACCACCTCCTCTTCTACCACACTACAAAAATATAAGACCATTAGTAGCAATTTTTTACAGTAAAAACTATCACTAATAATAAAAAAACTTGTTGTTTCAATAATGACAGGACTAGTAGCGGCAGTTTTTTTGTTAATAGTGACAGTTTTTGACTGTCGCTAAAACACCTTATTTTTGTAGTGCCACTACTACCACATAACCACATCACTACCACCTTCTCTCATATGACCACCACCACCTATTGACCACTATTAAATAATAAACATATAAATTAATTACGGGGAAGTTTCAAATGTCTTCCAAACAATAAACTTATTAGTCTCCATAAAGCCCTGAAACAATTAATAGACAAAATGGTTCACAAACAAAATTATCTACAAACATATTTATCTTTTGATTAAAAAGTCAGCAAAATTCAAACAGGCCCGAGCGCGATCACTAACCATGTGACAAATGATCTAGCATTCAAAAAATTCTACCTCTCATTATTAGTCCCATCATTTATTGATAAGAGTTTGTACTAGCCTATTAGGTGCAAATGAATTACAAATCAGCACAGATTTGGAGGCTCTAAATTCATGTGCATCTTCCATAGAGCTTGACCATTCAGGTGATGAGCAGTTGACCCATGCCCTGCTTTTGGTGCATGGCCTGTGGACTAAATACCGAGTCACCCACAAATGATGGTCAAGGCTCTCACGGCCAGACCATTATTTATTTATTTAATTCTAAAGTCAACCTCTTCCTTCTCAACCGCTCTGGTCCTATCTCATCTGGTGCCCTTGGAAATATGTAAATCTTAATTGCACATCTTCTATAAAAAGTGAAAACTAAAAAAGTTAAGATTCTCTAATTTCCAAAGACAACAAATAGGATAGGACTGGAAATCTAGTTCTGCATGATAGAATCTGACCATTCCCCAAAGTTTAGTTAATAGCAGAACTTGGCCAAGTCGCCTCTCCGACTGGTTAAATTTTTCACAAGGGACCTATTACAATGAGTTGAATGTATCCCAAACTGCTCAAGTGGTAATCTATTGTAGGGACATATCCCAGTCAAATGATCATACTTATAAATAGATGTAAACCATCTAAACGGTGAACTTTAATATCAGTCATCAAAAATTAATATTAGAGTGCACAAGTCGGATGGTTTCGAATCTGATTCAAATCTTCTAAAAGGTTCACTTTTTTACCCAAAGCCCTTCAATTGTCACTTTGACTACACGAATTTCTAAAATCATAAGCTAATAAGTGATACCTAAGTAGATGATTATGATTGTAAGAATTTATTATTATTTCTTGTCTACATTCCATCAAGACGAGGTACACTAATTTGACGGTTTGGATGTAATTAGTGGCAGATTAGGGGGAGCAGTATCAGATTTACGGTGGGCGAGAAGCATCATATAAAAGCTCACATAGCCGCGAGAAAGCGTCTTGCTCACCTCGTCAGCTATTACCATTTAGCGGGTAAAGTTGTTGGCAACTCCCTTGACTTGGTGTTCAAAACAGCGTACTCCAAAACGCGTTTTCCAATTGGATTAAATCCATCTTTTAAGGTCCGATCCCTGTGACACCTGTTTAACAAAGATTTGCGTTTCTCTTTTCTGGCGGAGAATTTTCTCCCCTCCTGCAATTTTATCTTTTCTTTTCCTTTTTAACAAAGGAATTCCGACCGCGTTTTCGTCTATTTCTCCGGCGGGTCAGCTAAATCCACGTCGAAAAATGTGCCCCCTGCGACTCATCTTGATTTTCCTCTCTGCAACCTTGGCTGGATACTTCGCATGGAAATCGATCGGATCTCCTTCTTCTATAACAGAAGATGAGATCTCTGGAAATTCGACGGTTGAAATGAAATCTTCAAAAGGGAACCGAGAAGTCAGTTTTAGAAAGGTGGGTTCTTTTTATATTTTATACTTTTTGATAAGTTGTGTCACAAAGTTCTCTTAATTGATGAAAATTTTAGAAAAATTCTCTGAATAGATAATTAATCAATATTTTAGAGAAATCTCTAGTTAGATGGTCTGCCAATTTCTTGGCGAATGTTTGCTGATTCAATTCTCTGAATTTTTTTTTATTTGTTTTCAAATTTTTATTATTATGACATGATTTAATCATACTTGGTTGATTGTTAGGATTGTAAATTGTTAATATTGTATATTTTAAATATTATATATACATATTTCTCTAATCATAAACGAGTTATTAGAGTACACTCAATATTTTCAATTATTATAATCTTATTTATCTAAATCAATTGTAATATTATATTTGTAATCTTATTAATTATAATTTTATTTATCTAAATCAATTGTAATATTATATTTGTAATCTTATTTATATACGTTCTTGGGAGAATATCTGAAATATGTAAGTCTTTTTCTCACAATTTATATGGCCTTTTATATAATTTATATGCATTATATATTTTATGAACGCTCACATTCCAATTTGTGGAAATGTGTCTTCCAATTATATTTGTAATTTTATTTATATACTTTTTTGTCATAATATTATACTTATTTATACACTTTCTTAATATTGTAACGCATTTTAAACCAATGTAATCAATATAATGCGTTTATCTTATATTTTTATCTTCTTCTTATTTTTTATTTTATTTTATAATTTTAATACGAGTGAAGAAATAAGACTTGCGACCCAAATAAAGGCTACCATGATGAAGAAGATGATATATACATATACACTATTGTATGTAATTTATATCATAAATTTATAAGTTGTAGTAGAAAAAAGAATCTCATTTTAAAAGAAGTTCCACATCCTGCAAATATATAAATCTATAAAGGTGGTTATGATATAATGTGACAAAAACTGTTGTATTACCCACTGAGGCACAAATGGTTAGCTCAATGGTTAGGTTTTGGGTTTGCTCTCCAATGGTCATCAGTTTAAGTCTCTTCACGGGTTAGTGGAGTATTACTCGATCGTTAGCTCCAAGGTCCCGTCGAATTCGAGGTGCGCGCAAGCTGGCTCAAACACCCATGATTATCAAAAATAGAAAATTACCCAGTGGGGCACACTAATGATCCTTGATATTTGCACACGCATGCATACACGTGTGTGTCGAATCGGTTTGGGCTCCCATGCGGGCATGGATTCTATGCGAGCGTAGTCTCTTGTGAAAAATTCAAAGATATATAAACAACCTTTGGGCTGTCTAAATAAATTTAATATCATAAATTGAAGGGACAAGTGTCCCTTACTCTTCATTTCACTAAGAATTGTATGTATGCGCTATAAATGAGTGCCTCTTCTTTTATCTTAAAATTACTTAAAAAATTTATGTACCCTTAATATTTAGAGAAAAGTACTGAATCAGCCTCCCAAACTAATTTTTTATGAAATTCGTGATTTTTTTTTAAATACCTGAGAACGCCCCAATACGAGTTTAAAGAAGATTTACCTTGTCATTTAGCATCCACGAACCCTTATGCGTGTACGCATAAGCCCCCTTATGCCGAAAATGCCCCTGAGGCCAAACTCGCTTCTTTTCTCTTCATTTGAGAGGTCGTTCAACCAGAGGAGAGAAAAAGTGGAAGGTCGTTCAAACAGAGGAGAAAAAGTGAAAATCAGAGGAGAGAAAAAGTTGGAAGGTCATTCAATCAGAGGAGAGAGAAAGTGCAAGGTCGTTCAATCAAAAGAGAGAGAAAGTGAATACTAGAGGAGAGAGAGAGTGGAAGGTTGTTCAACTAGAGAACGTGAAAATCAGACGAGAGAGAAAGTGGAAGGTTGTTCAACTAGAGAAAGAGGAGAGAAAAAGAGATGAGGGTTTTATATTAAGGGTAAAAAAGACATTATATATTTTTTATCTCCTGCACAAAGTGCTTAGATGCCCGTTCAAAGGGTGCTGGGCCGCTCCTGCGTTATAAATAATACCACCCAGCTCTCAGGTGATAAAAAAGGGCACATAGCCTTTTTAAGTGAATCTCCCATGTGTAAGAGCATACTAGAGAGCAGTGAGATCTGTGTTTGGAAGAGTGATTCAACTATCAACATATGACCTCGATGTATCCTAAAGTCTGCCTTGCCAATCGCTCATTATTGACTGTATATGGTGGGACAAGTATAGACTTAAAGATAGCATATTTTACTTATTTCGATTCATGTGTTTACATTTATTATTTTATTTTTATTTTTATTTTTCTATTTCATCAATTTCCCATTATTATTAACATTTAACGAATGTTTACTATTAAAATGTAATACGCTCATGTTATTATTTGAAAACATTATTTTTAACTAAAAGTAGATTAACATGCATTTTATGGATTTTAATCATTTATTATTATTTTTATAATTCTCGAGTTTTTCTTATTTTTGGTTACTATGTGGAGAAGAAATGAATATGATTTAGGTCTTTGTCTTATGTATGTTTTCTTTTTCTTAATATATATTTTGTTTAAGGGTAAATTTGATAAGTTTTGCATTTGCAGGCGCTTGAAGGTGGTTTTTGGGGGATTGTGGACATGGCTAGTGGAAGATACCTATGGAAGAATTTGAGGGGTGATCATGGAAGATGAGAACTTAAAGTCATGTTGAATTTGACAAATTGTGGGAGTCCGAATATGCACTTTGCTGTTGAGTTGGATGGAAAGAAATTGAACGTACTCAACTACGACATGTACAGTTGTAGACAATTGTTTTTTGGGATTTTTACATATACCTCCCCTCTTATGCTAATATTATAAGAAAATATTTATCCTGCGGCCCCTATTTTTGTGTTTTTGTTTTATATAACCCCCTGAAAGTCTATTTTGCCCTTGATGAAATCAATATTTTAAAAATATTATCATTCTAAAAGGCCTTTCATTTATCTATATTTACAAGTTATGCAATTAAAGTTTACCATCATTCTAAAAGGCCCTTCATTCACCTTTATTTATAAGTCATGCTATTATAATTTACCACTATTATAGTGAGTATTTTAAATCACCAAAATCTTTGAGTTAACATTATTCGATCGATTGAATCAAATGATGGAGATTGTTTATCGTCCCAATCTTTCATGAGATCGATCTTTAGATCATGGGGTGTACCATCAGACAGTTGATTTTTATTTCATGTGGTACACACCCATAAAAGTGACCTTAATATCAATTTTAAGCATACATGTGATGTTAAGGTCACTTTTATGAGATGTGTGCCACGCGAAATAAAACATTGACCATTTGATGGTACGATCATGATCTCAAGATCCATCGTGTGAAAGATTGGGCGGATAAATGATCTCCATCGTTCGATTCAATTCAATCAACGCGTTTCAGTGTGGGTGAACTTAAAGATTCAGTGGGTGGATTTAAAGGTACTCTTCTAAAAAGCCCTTCATTCATCCATCAGATTCAAGACTCACTAGATGGGTGATTTCCCCATTAAATAAGAAATTGACTATTTAGTGGTACGCTTATAATCTCAAGATCCATTGTTTAAAAGATTGGGACAAAAATCAATTTCCATTATTTGATTCAAAGCAGTCAAAAGATGTAATCTCACCCCAGCCGAAAAGGCAATCTCACCATTGACGGCTTCGGATCAAAAGACCTCGCAATCTTCCACACAACAGATTTTGGATTAAAAAAAGTTGTATTCACTCTTCTAATATGGCATAAAAGGAGATGATTAGATGTAATTCGATTGCAAACCAATATTTCTGTGAACGAGAGTTGGTACTTGGTAACCGACTTGTGCACATATTTTTTGGTGGCAGATAAGTACGAAGGTCAAAAGCATACTACAACTGATTTACATTACATGCTCATGGATAGTTGTCATCAGGTTCGTTTGACGTTTTTGGCAACCTGAAATTTTGAAAAAAATTCAGCAAAAAATTACATGGTTGAAGAATACATATTGGGAGAAAATTATTTTCTTTTAAAAATAAGATTAAAAAGTGAGAGAATTAAAATATTGAAATAACCGTTTATTAATTAAATGATGATTTAATTGTATATTAATCATGAAATTCGTAACTTTTTGAACGATTAAAAAGATTGTGATTAAAACGTGGGCATTTTATTCGCAACTTTTTCAAAAAGTTGTAGAATTTGGTGACTATGCTATAATGCCCAAGAAAGACAGCCAATCAATTGGTGACACTTGTCTACTTTAAGCACTTTCAATCACTGCTCGTCAACATGTAAACAACAGTTCCAAACATTCAATGACCATCTGATTGGAGCATTAAGAACTGAGTTAATGTTACATAATGAGCTAAAAATATGTACAACCCATGAATTGGGAAGGAAGGAAAACCGCCAACATGCAATGGCCATTACATAACAGCAGCTACCACCATAGGATCATCTATCCGAAAAAGAATTAACGGAAGAAGGAGAAAGAGTAAGATTGCTCCTAATGCCACACCAAGTTTGTGAACACCAAACTTTCTGAAATCTTCTTTTAGTTTGGTGTGTGAAAGCAGTGGAGAAAATGCTTCAGCTTAAATCTACTTGAAGCTTGATGGACATGTATAGCAAAGCAAGAACTGCACCCTGTGGGAAAGGATTGGACCTTGCCATGTGCATGCCGACCCACATTGCGATCACAACTGCAGCGACAAGGCTGCTGCTGGTTTTCCCGCAAAGCCATATCGCAAACGAAAGACATAACGTAAGTAAAACGCCCCCTCCACCCCCCAAAATCCACGCAATCAAATAACCCACCTTATAACCCAGATCCAGATGCCTGTCGAACAAAGCGGTCAGGCCACACAGCGTGAGCGATAATCGAGAACCAAGTGTCTTCATAAGAAAAAGAGTGAAGAAGGTAGACCAAAGGACATTGGCGAAGGATCCTCTACTCTCGTAATTCGAGGCTGCTTCTTCAGTTGAATCCATTTCGGAAGAATCATCATCGCTTGTAGTGTAGTAGTATTGTTGCTTTTCCTTCTCATTCCGCATCTGCCGCCTCAGTTCAGCCCATCTGTACATCTTTACCCCTTCATCGAATTCGGGATCATTGCTCCAGCTTCTCTTCCATGACCTGCTCGTCTCTTCCTGAAGTTTGAGAGCACCATCGTACTGAGCCCTTGCAGCTTCATCAGACAGAACCTGTTGGTGAAAGAAAATACAAATTAGTCCTCTAGGGTTTCTTTAATTGGATAATGGCTCCTGACCGTCATCTGAACACCAGAATGGTGTTTAAAATGATCTTATAACACTAAATTTGGAGTTTAATCCCACTCCATTGAAGTGTGCTTATCATTATGCCAGGTGGTGAACGTCTGTGATCAATCTAAATTGTCCAAGTGGCAATCTATCATTGAAAAATGTCTTTGCCCAAAGAAACATGCCTATAAGTGGATGTGAACCATTCGATTTATCAGCTTTAACATCAGCCATTAAAACTGCAAACAACAGTTACTATCAAAGTCCACAGATCGGATGGTTTAAATCTCCATGAAACACCATTTTTGGGCCTGCTATACGTCAATCTATGATCTCTCACTTTGACGGTTTGGATCACCCACATCTAATACCATGATGGTGTAAGATCATTTAAACACCAACTTCGTGTTTAAATGACGGCCAGGGGAGTCGGGGCCATTCTTTAATTAACAAATTAACCCAGTATTTGTAGATTCTAAGTCCTAAGTCCAAATCTTTAGCCCATACAAAGTCTAACAAAAGCTTTGAACTAAAATACTACATTTGTTACAACCACTTGGATATTGTCCTGACTTAAGACTCCTCAAAACCACAATAGAGCAATGAGCTGTGAAAATTTTGGAGAGAAAAAAAAAATCTCTTGCTTTCGGTAACTCTTGCTTTCAGTAAAAGATTATTTGATTATCGGTATTCAAATCGCACAACTAAAGCAAGAATTGTATGGAAAACATCATGTGAAATTTGTCTCTTGACAGGCTTGAGAAAAGTGCAGAAAATAAACAGATATACTGATATAGGAAACTATAAATTAAAGATTATTCGACTAAGAATCCAGAGTAGAGATAAAAAGGAAACAAAGTTACGAAACCATTTAGGAAGAAATGTTTCGTAATTAATTTACAAAAATTCTGCAGTGTTCCCTTAAAAACAAAAGGGATGTAATTTCCCATATCTACAAATTAAGAAGGTTAAAGAGGCCGACCTCATATGCCAGACGGATGCTCTTGAATGCCTCGCCAGCTTTCAAATCCTTGCTAACATCAGGATGAAACTGAGCTCGCCACGATAATATGGTTATAATATTGTTAGTGTCTCTCAAGAAACTATATATCTCTGCCAATTGCCAACCAAGAACTTATAAATCGAAGTAAATAGGATGCCAAAAATATGAAATCAACCAACAAATAAATTGATAACATATTTATAACAGTCATGTTTGTAGCCCAGCAAAGGACCACATAGGAAGGAGATAGAGACCCATCACAGAAATGAAATGATGAATGCTGATCAAGCCCAAATAGATAGGACATTGATGACGACAATGATGGTGATGTTGATAATCTATCACAGGAAATGTAATTGAGCCAATTCTGTATCCATTATAACCTTAGGATACATAAATACTATTTCTATTCAATCAAAGTATTATTTCTATTCCATGCTTCTTTGTAGTCCACTGCCCACCACTCTGAACCATGCAATGGTGCAGGTCTTAAATATTCAAAGCATGCCCTTGATGTGACCCAACTCCAGCATGGAATTCAACTATCTTTCAACATGGAGCTTTTACACTAGTTACCGGATCCTTCATAAATGCCTTGTATAATCTACATATAAGCATTTTTACCTTAACGTTCACCAAATTATTTTTCTCGATACTCTATTGTATGGATTGTTTAAGGGTGAATTACCCAGCAGGGTCCAAAATTTTTACTTGTTACTTAACCGGGTACAATATATAATTATATATCTCATTACTTGAGAGGATGTGAGACCCTCTACTTTTTCTAAAAAAACTGTACATGTGTGTTTTGTTCACTTTTAATGGGCGATAAATACCCTTTTAATTAAGAGAACGTGCACACTTTTTTCAAGTGAGATCGATCAGTCCTATATGAGACCACAACCAATCAATCTCATACAAGACCGCAAGGTCTCATATAAGACCACGAGATCTCGTACATGGCCGCGACCAATCGGTCTCGCTTAAAAACCAATTTGCACTTGCTTTTGGTTAAAGTGCATTTTCGCCCGTTAAAAGTGAACAAAATGCAAATGCACATTTTTCAGAGAAAGTAGAGGGTCTCAAACCCTGCTAGGTAATAAGCAAAAGTTCGGACCGTATCAGGTAAGTATGTAAAAGTTTGGGACCTTTTCAGGTAAAAATTCCATTCTTTAAATCCATAAAGAACACATGTAAAACTCCACCTCCTTTCAACTTTTTCTTAAGTTGCCATAATAAGAAATAGCTCTAGTTGATTTTTCTAGCATAACCTCATAACTGGTTATCAAAATATGTAGTTTTTGGAGAGTGGGGAGTTATCCTCAAGATGTTCAACATGGCGTGGATCTTTTGGAGGGTGGCTCTATTTGCGGTCATTTGGGGTATTTGGTTAGAGTGAAATGAGCGCATTTTCCGCAAGATCTGTCGTCCGGTGGGGATGACTCTTAAATTCATTGTGGAGTTCCTGTGCGCCTGGGTCGTGAGAGTTTTGATCCTGTGTAGAGCCTCCGGGCCCTGCGGCCCTGAGAGTTAGTAGAACCTCCACGCCTTGCAGCCCCTTATCCTGGCCTCTTGGTTTCTTCGGAAGGCTTTGGGGTTGTTTCTGTTTTTTTGTTAGGTGTTTTTTTGGTTGTTTGGTCTTTCTGTCCTCTTGTTTGGGGCCCTTTGGCATCGGTGGCCTTGGCCGAGTCTTTTGTACGGTTTCCAGCTCCTCGCTGATTTTTTAATACATTCGTCTTGCCTTTACTGATCAAAAAAAAAAAAGTATGTAGTTTTTGCTTAGACATCTCCACATTCTCTCCCAAAGTTTTATAGTATGATATATGAGTTTAATACTTTGATAGTTAACAAAATTATGGAGATCCCTTTATTGTTATAAAGGGGACAATAATGCCTTCTCCGTACTGTGGAAAATTTTCTTGTTCTCATTATCTTGTTGAACATTTTAGTCGATCAAATAAGCCCCCTCTTTCCTATAAAAATTCAAACCTCTTCAGATTCTTTATTCATCATCCTTGATTTCTACGTCTTTTGGATACTCCACATTTAACAAGTCTTTATAATACATTTTACCACAATTCTTTAGATCAGTTTCTTTTATCAAGATCCTTTGCATCTTTATAATACATTTTACGTACTTTGCTAAAGCTGTTTTCATATTTTCTTCCTTAATCAAGCTTTCTAAGTTTCCTTTCTCTTATCTTGGCAAATTTGTCGATATCTTTCTCCCTCTCTATCATCCCTAACCTGGCCTACAAATTGTCATATGATTCATATTTGACCTTGCTTACAACTTTCTTAGCTTTTCTTTTTAGTTTCTATGTTTTAAGATCTTCCGTAGTCCACACTCTCTGACGCGGGACGAGAACCCTAAAATGTGTGAATATGATTTTTAATGCGATTTGCCGAAATTAAATACAATTAATTCAAGAGTAATCTCAAAACTATCACGATACCTTCGGGTTCGTAGAATTTCGGTTGGTAAATAGCGCGAGATTCGAATAGGGTGTCCAATCCGATGCACAAGTTCCGTTAGATTTGAGGCGGGATCGGGCCTAGAGATAGGACTAGCTTTTCCAGGCTTGGGCATTCGTCTTCGATCCGATGTAGATCCAGGGCTCGAACCTGGGTTGCGGAATTAGATTATGGGTTTGTAATAGGTTTATGGTTTTCGGATTGGTTTATGGTTTGGAAAACGGTGTTGGCTATGTTTGATTTGGGGTTGCAAAAGGCTTAGGGTTTTGGGGATCACAAGGAAGAAATTAGGCTATGGTTTAGAGAAGTACGCAGATCAAAATTAGCAAATAGAATAGAGAAGATAACAATGGATTTGGGAATCACTCCCTTGGTCTCACACCAAACCCACCTCAGGCAAAGATTACTCAAGTATAAAAGCATTCAAATAATCAATCAACTAATTAAAAAATGTTTACAAGCCTCTATATATAGGCCACCAATAATTAATTTGAAATAGAAAAGAGTCCTAATAGAAATAAAACTAAAAATGACAGTTTTCCCATAAAATTAAAGTCACAGCTGCTGCGACAAGTAGCTGAGGGCCACAAGAATGAGGCCGCGACGCTGTTCTTTGTGTCCTTTTCTCCTCTTTCTTCTCAGAACTTCCTCTACGCTTCTTCCGACGCCAGTAAAACTGATGTCGTCCGAATCCAATGTCCATGTATGTGGTGTCCCCGCCAATTCCCCTGGACCAAAAAGGTTTCATCACTGATGAAACACGCTCGTGATAGATGTTTATCAGGTCGGGGTTCAAGCGACGAACTTCATTCTCGTGGATTCAAGTGTTTTCGGACTCCGATTTGCCGACCCATTTAACGAAGTACTTCTGGAATCTCCCGTCATGTGTAGAGACGGCATGATCATTGATTATGTCCTTTATTTCATCTGTTCTCTGTCTGCTTGGGGAAGGAAGAGGTACAGGCTGCAAGGTTGGGTTGGGGCTGAGGCTAGGAGGTGGCTGGAGTGGATTTTCAGGTGGTGGGGTGAAACCCAAGTAAGGAACCAAGTCCTCCACATTGAACGTTGAACTAACCCCTGTACCTGGAGGAAGCTCGAGCACGTATGCATTAGGACCACTCTTAGCCAAAATTCTAAAAGGTCCAGCACCTCGGGATTGGAGCTTCTTTGCGGATCCCAATGGGAACCGCTCAGGTCTAACCCGAACCATCACATAATCACCCACGTGAAATTCTTTAAAACGCCTGTGAGCATCTATAGATAATTTATATTGACTGTTGCTTGAATTAATTTTCTGTTTAATTTCGGCATGCAAGCTATTAATATGTTGTGCAAATGCACTGGCAGACTCTGACACTCTATGGGATGCAGACACGGGGATCAAATCTAATGGGGTCCTAGGCCTATGACCATGCACTACCTCAAAAGGACTCATGCCTATGGACCTATTAACAAAATTATTATATGCAAAATCAGTTGTGGGTAAGATGATATCCTAGGTCCTAACATGATCACCGACAAGACTACGAAGGAGATTCCCAAGGCTCCTATTGGTGCTTTCGGTTTGACCATCCGTTTGAGGGTGGTAAGCTGTAGAGAATTGGAGCAATGTGTCCATCATGTGCCAAAGGGTCTTCCAAAAATAGGTAGTGAATTTAACATCCCTATCAGACACAATGGTTTTGGGCAACCCATGAATATGCACTACCTTCGCGAAAAATAGTTTAACAATATGAGATGCATCGAAAGTTTTGGAACAAGGAATGAAGTGGGCCATTTTGGAAAATCGGTTCACTACGACATAGATGAAGTCGTGCTTCTTAGGGGTCTTAGGAAGTCCAAGCACGAAATCCATTGAGAGGTCTTGACACGGTGTGTGTGGCACGGGTAGTGGGGTGTACAAGCCGGTATTTTGTTTGGTCTGTTTTGACACTTGGCAAGTACGACAATGCTTAACGACCCAGGCGACATCTCTCATTAGGCTAGGCCAAAAGAACCTATCCTCTACGAGCGCAACAGTTTTATTACGCCCGAAATGTCCGGCCATCCCTCCAGCATATAACTCTCAAATGAGAAAGTCACGCAATGAAGTGCGAGGGATGCAAAGGCGATTGCCTTTAAACAAGTACCCATCATGGATGGTGTACATGGGGTGTGTGCTGGTCGGGTCACTAAGGAGAGCAGTGTACTCAACCCCAAAATCTGGGCACACCGGGTACTCATCCTTTAACTTTTCAAACCTGACGACCTCGATGCTCATTGTGCACAAAGTCACCACTCGCCGACTAAGTGTATCAGCGGCCCTATTTTCAGCACCGGCCTTATGCTTTAACACGAATGTGAACCCTTGAAGGTACTCGACCCACTTCGCATGCCTTAGGTTCAACTTCTTCTGTGAAGCAAGAAAGCGTAAGGCTTCATGGTCAGAAAACAACACAAATTCCTGCGGTCTAAGGTAATATTTCTAATACCAAAGAGATCGAACGACCGCATAGAATTCTTTGTCATAGGTGGAGTATTTTTACTTCGCCTCGTTAAGTTTTTTACTAAAATAGGCCACGGGGTGACCCTCTTGGCTAAGCACTCCTCCTATGCCTACACCCGATGCGTCGCTTGCGACTTCAAAGACTTTGAAAAAGTTCGGCAATCGCATGACTGGTGCACTACTCATTCGTTGTTTGATCTCAGCAAAGGCTATTGTCGCCGCTTTGCCCCATTTAAAGTCCCCCTTCTTCATGCAATCTGTAATTGGGGTCATAATAGTTTTAAAGCTTCTGATGAAGCGACGATAGAAAGTAGCCAAGCCATGAAAGCTGCGGACATCGTGTATGTTCTTAGGTTCGAGCCACTCCACAATGGCTTTAACCTTTTCAGGGTCCGCGACCATTCCATCGACCGAGATAATAAATCCCAAGAAAACAACAGAACGTTGCATTTCTTGAGATTTGCAAACAACCTCTCGCCCTTGAGGGTTTCACAAACCAGCCTAAGGTGGGTCAAGTGTTGTTCCTTGTCATGACTGTAGATCAGGATGTCATCGAAATAAACAAGGAATTTGCCGAGAAACGGTCTCAACACTTGGGTCATGGGTGGCATGAAAGTACTCAGGGCGTTAGAAAGCCCAAATGGCATGACCATCCACTCATAAAGATCATCCTTAGTCTTAAAGGCGATTTTCCACTCATCACCGGGACGGATGCGGACTTGATGATAGCCACTCTTAAGGTCTATCTTAGAAAAGATAGTGGCACCAACCATCATATCGAGCATATCATCGAGCCTTGGCATGGGAAACTGATACTTAATCGTAATCTTATTGATCGCACGACTATCCACACACATGCGCCACATACCATCTTTCTTAGGAGTGAGTAGGGCAGGTACGGCACACGGGCTCTAACTCTCTTGGATGAACCCCTTCTGAAGGAGCTCATTGACTTGCCGAGTCAACTCGGCGTGCTCAACCGAATTCAACCTATAGTGGGGCAAGTTCGGTAAGGTAGATCCGGAACAAAGTCTATTACGTGTTGGATATCACGCAAGGGAGGGAGTTCGTTTGGTAAGTCTTCAGGGAAGGCATCTGAAAACTCTTTTAAAATCGGCTCAACCTCCTTGGGACACTACCTCACCGACTCGGGAGCACTCTCTACGGTGACAACTACGTACACCATACTCTCTTTTATCGATGCTTTCTCTAACTTAGAAGGGCTCACAATATTAATGGATTTAGAAGACTCACCCTTCTTTTCGACGGTGCTGGTCGATGGTGTTTTGGGAGGCAAAGGGTGTAAAGTGATCTTTTTGCCCTTATGTATGAATGTGCATATGTTTGATCGACCAGAAAGAGTTACGTCCATGTCGTAGAGCCACGGCCTTCCCAAAATGATATGGCCCACATCCATCGGCACCACATCGTACCATAAGGCGCCCGAATAAGAACCTAACTGAATCAATACACGACACCTTCTCGACACGGGAATGGATGAAGAATTGACCCATGCGACTTTATAAGGTCTCGGGTGGGCTTTGGGTGTAAACCCTAAGCGGCGTATGGCATGAGTTGATATAACATTAGTGCAACTACTGCTATCCACGATTACCCTATAATTCTTTTCACCAAATTTGGCGTAGGTGTGGAAGATGTTCTCCCTTCGCCAGTCATCCTTTTCATCCCGTTGAGATTGTGCAAGGGCACACCTCACAATTAAAGCATGACCAATAGTATCACCCTCCTCATCACTGGGTGTGCTAACCGGTTCAAACACTTCTTCTTCAACCACTACCTCATCATCATCCTCCTCTCCCTCAATGAAGAGAGTCCTTTGGGGTTCTTTCGTAGGGCATTGGGCGACAGAGTGTCCCATCCCATGACATTTATAGCACTTTACTTGAGAATTAACCCTTGAGGATTCTCCGACTACACCTTTTCCCTTTTCAAACCTAGAATTAGTAAGGGCAGATTGTGTAGGTTTGGGAGGAGGATTAAATCGTCCCTCACCGGATCGTTGACCGCTATATTGTGGCTCGGTCCTCTTCACCACTGTAGTTTTCAAGTACCGTTCAAGATCTTACACAACGGCATAGCATCTTTCAAGACTTTCCACGGGTGAAAAATCAACTCTTTTTGCAAATCAAGTCGCAATCCGGTGCGGAATCTAGAGAGAGTGATTTCAAGGTCTTCCGATACTTTTGCCCTCATCATGAACTCTTCAAATTTGGCAATATAATCGATCACGGGCATACCACCTTGACGTAAATTTTGCCACTGGTCGAGGAGGCTTTGGTGGTATGATAAAAGAACATACTTCTCAGTAAGTCGTTCCTTCATGTCATCCCAACGGGTAATGAGAGGACAATCCGCATTCACCTTGATGCGCTCAACATTGAGCCAGAAAAGTCGAGCTTGACCAACCAACTTCATTTTAGCGAGTTTAACGCAACGGTCGTCATTCATGACATACCAATCAAAATGTTGGTCCATGTCAGAAAGGCAATCGAGGAAGACGGTAGGGTCCATTCTTTTATCAAAAGTCGAAATCTCAACTCGGACATTCTTGAGGAGTTGAACTTTAGGGTCATAGTCATCTCTACGATGATCCCTACGGTTCCGGTTGTCTTGGTGACCATTACGTTCGAAGTGAGGACACTCACGCTCTTGGTATTGATTTTTCAGCCCACCCATTGCTTCCAGTTGGTTGATTCGATCACGTAATCTATCATTACCAACTCCTAGGGATGTTTGGGCTTGCTCTATGGTACTTCATGAGTGCATTAATCGCACCCAATTCTTCTCACATAGCTCTAAGAGTATTAAGAACCTCATCCGAAGCCATGGTGATCACAAGGTCTATTAGGATTCTAATATGGAATGCAATATGGACTCACAAAAGAAAACAATGCAATAAAATAAATATGACAAGCAAAGATGCCCTAACCTAGAAAACCTAGGGCTCTGATACCAAAACTGATGCGGGACGGGAACCCTATAATACGTGAATATGATTTTTAATGCGATTTGCCAAAATTAAATAAAATTAATTCAAGAGTAATCTCAAAACTATCATGATACCTTCGGGTTCGTAGAATTTAGGTTGATAAATCGCGCGAGATCATAATAGGGTGTCCAATCCGATGCACAAGTCCCGTTAGATTTGAGGCGGGATCGGGCCTAAAGATAGGACTCTAGCTTTTCCAGGCTTGGGCGTTCGACTTCGATCCGATGTAAATTCACGGCTCAAACCAGGGTTGCGGAATTAGATTATGGGTTTGTAATAGGTTTTGGTTTTGTAACAGGTTCATGGTTTTCGGATCGGTTTATGGTTTGGAAAAGGGTGTTGGCTATGTTTGATTTAGGGTTTCAAAAGGCTTAGAGTTTTGAGGATCACAAGAAAGAAATTAGGCTATGGTTTAGAGAAGCACGCAGATCAAATTAGCACATAGAATAGAGAAGATAACAATGGATTTGGGATTCACTCCCTTGGCCTCACACCAAACCCAACTCAGGCAAAGATTACTCCAGCATAAAAGCATTCAAATAATCAATCAACTAATTACAAAGTGTTTACAAGCCTCTATATATAGGCCACCAATAATTAATTCGAAATAGAAAAGAGTCTTAATATAAATAAAACTAAAAATGACAGTTTTCCCATAAAATTAAAATTACATCTGAAATAAATCGTCATGTGATTTTGCCAAGTGAAGTGATGACAGACTTCTTGTGGACAGCTGCTACTTCTGGCTGATCCTTTGTGTCATTTTCTCCTCTTTCTCCTCCGAACTTTCTCTATGGTTCTTCCAACACCGATAAAACTGATGTGGTCCAAATCCAATATCCATGTATGTGGCGTCCCCGTCACTCTCTTTTTAGTTTCGATGTTTTAAGATCTTCCGTAGTTCACACTCTCTTTTCATTTTCATTCCATGAAGCATATTTTCGTTTGATATTTTTCTTGAAATTATGCATTCCACCACCAAGTTTCCTGGTGCATATAACTCTTTCCTTTGGGCACCCTAAAAAACTCTTTAGCAACCCATTTAGTACAACCCACAGTTTTTACCCACATATCATGCACATCCATCCACATCACAATTCCAAACTCCTTGGTCCATCTATTTTCCTTTGAATGTTGTTATTTTGTCTCCTCTAGTGTTCCACCACCTTAGGATAAATGTTGTTTTATTTTATGAGATTAACATGCATATTATAAGTGTTAGTTTAGCTTTGTATTAAAACAGACATCTCTAAACTTGTGATATACTCATAGTACGTACAATTGAGAGAAAAATATCAGTCACACCCAAAATCAGATCGTTGAAATCTGATACAGAATGTTTGCGCAATTACTTACTTATTTATAGTATTCATGTAACACTTAGCACATGAAGTCACCAATTTGTAAATTTTCAAAAGAAAACATGCAAAACTATGATAAATGTTTCAAACTAGCACCAAATCATCAATACATAACAACCACTAAAATAGAGTAGCATTTATATTTTATTGGATGCAATGTAATATTGGTGTGCCGCCTTCTTAAATCTCCCCATGGCCTTAAACAATCTCTTTGTGCCTGGTTCCAGAGATTTAGTTCTGTTATTTTGACTATGAGCTTCACAAGATGTCATTCAAATCCTACGTGTTTCATGCATATGGGCTTGGGAGACCTGCGTACTACACTTTTGGTATATGTCAATGATATCACAGAAGTGACAAAGTGAAAACAGTAAGATGAAATTAGGGTTGGGGAGATGAGGAGAAGGAAAGAGAGAAGAGTATGAGAGAATTAGGGCTGAGTCGCTTAGGACCCTTGACCCTTCCCAATGCATTAGTAGCTTATATATGAAACTGTTACACCATGCAAATCAAGGCAAACAAATAAAGGTAAATGGGTAAGCGAAGCCACTTACTACACACACACACCCAAACTTAACTACTAGCACACGCTCACTAATGTAATTACATTTCTCTACACTCCCCCTCCAGTTATCTATCATGCCTATCTTGATGGTAATATCACGTGACTTGATAAATTTGGACATCCATTTTAAAACCATTTGGCAATAGTGGAGTGGCCCAGAATCTTATAATAGGAGAGGCAAAGCTATGATTGTCTGATGTGGGACTAACCTCAACACACCGCCGCATGTGTTGGCTGGACTGAGCCAAACCACATGGTGACATGAACTGGGTGACATGGAGGGGAGAAAGGCCTACCATGATAAATTTGGTGATAGAAAATATTTCAGATTGATATAAGAAATAATATCATATGATCCGTAGTTTATATTTTAGGCAAGATTAAGATTGATTAGGATTTATACATACTTTAGGAAGTATTTTAAATAATTAAAGATCTCTTGAGATCTTAACTAAGTATATTCACCTCTATTTAAAGAGGCTTCTCTGCATAATGAGATATAAGAAAAACCATTACCAAGAAGTAGAATTTTAAGTTTCTTCATGGTATCGGAGCCATGGCAGCTTCCAATCTCGCAATTAGGCCGGTCATGGTCCTGGTCACTTCTCAACTTGCTTGAATTTTTTTATTTTTTATTTAAAACCGTCTCATTTCTGTTTATCTCCACAAGCTCCCTTGATCCACACATTCATGCCACACGAACTCATATTTTCTCTATTTTAACACCTCTTTAACGATATTTTTTTTAAGCCGCACGATCCTACATCATAAGTGTCTAGGAGAGATTATGACGGACCTAATCTATTGAGCCACCGGCTTCGACAGACTCAATCAAAAGAGCGGGATGCAAGAGTGATGGACTTCATAGACAAACGGTGACCTCATAGCAAGCACGATTGGACGTTGCGGGTCATTCATCGACGACTTTATGAGATCAAGGGCTGATATTCCACGTAACCAATTGCATGCTCTTTCTTCAAAGGAACAGGCAATTGCACAAGGGGCGGGGGTAACAGAGAATATTTAGGAATGATAAAATAGATACACATTATACGATGTGCATCTTATATTTTAGGCAAGATTAAGATTGATTACGATTTATAAATACTTTAGGAGAACACAGATGATATAAGGACCAATATCTTATATCTTATACTTTACATTGAGCTGATATAAGGGCCAATGTCTATGGGCTGCAAGATTGATTACGATTTATAAATACTTTAGGAGAACACAGATGATATAAGGACCAATATTTTATATCTTATACTTTACATTGAGCTGATATAAGGGCCAATGTCTATGGGCTGCAAGGGAGAGTTGAACACAGATGATGTTGGATTTTGCAACAGAGCAAAAGTCTCTTGGCAGCCAACACCCCGAATTTGAGTGAACCCTTTTGTGATAAGCCGAGCTTTATATCTCTCCACTGCACCATCAGGCCTATACTTCAAGGTATAGACCCACTTACATCCAACCACCTTCTTCCCTGCTGGAAGCTCCACAATGTTCCATGTATGACTTGATTCCAAGGCTTTCATCTCTTGTAGCATGACTTCTCTCCACTTGGGCTGAGACAAGGCACTAGAAACAGAAGTAGGAATAGAAATGGAATACAAAGAACTAACAAACGCAACATGAGAATCAAACATTCCCTGGTAAAACACATACTAATTGGATGATGAGTACAGGACTTGGAGGATTTTTTGTAGTCATGGGAAGGTCAAGGTCACTTTATTGCCTTCCACTGGGATTGGATTTTTGTCAGGGATATATCAAGAAGGCTCTTGAGGTTCTGCTTGAGCCTTGAACTACTTCTTGAAATAAAATTTTCCCACTTTTACTTTACCAAATCTATCAAATTGCAATTTTTCTCGCTCTTCATCATTGATATCATACAAATCTTTCACTTCTACACTCCATAGCAGACCAGTGCTCTCTTCACCACCATTTTTCTCCCCTGAAGAGGGCACTACAATTGCTCCTCCTGAAGAGGGCACTACAAAAAGGTAATATCCATTGTGACAAAATTTCCTTGAGGTAGGGTCATAACTCTTGTATCCTTTCGGAGATGGAGGGCACCCAACAAAGAAACATTGAGTGGCTTTAGGATCAAGTTTAGTGGGATGCACAACTAGAATATGAGGAGAACAAAGAGACTCAAACACAAGTGAAGGAACCAGAAACAAAGGACGTTCAGGACAACATTCTGTATGATAACATGCCATTAAAAAAGAGAGATCGATCTGTATGAGTGGTTGCTAAGTTTATGCACTCTCCATGGGTTCTTCATTGTGTTGTTGTTCATTATATATTGAAATACGTTAAGTACTCTACTGGTAAAGGGCTATTTTATTATGATATTGGGCATGGGCATTTAACGATTAGTTGCTATAGTAATGTGGATTATGTTGTGGCTCTGATAAATTGTCGCTCTAAATCCGGTTATCGTGCCTTTCTTACAGGGCAACCTTGTAGTTTAGAGGAGTAAGAAACAAGATGATGTTCTTCAGTCTAATCCTGAATCAGAATATCGAGTCATGGCCTAGACGCTTGCGAATTACTTTGGCTTAGATTCATTCTCATAGAATTGAGGTCACCACCTTCCATACCTATGCCTCTCCACCGGGATAATCAAGTCACCATTGATATTGCTTCATAAAAGAACTAAAATGTCAAACTTGATGTGCATTTCCTTCGAGAGAAGGTTCCATCATCGTAACAATTGACTGATGTTTTCACAAAGGTTGTTGGTCCTACCCTTTGAGATACTTTGGTCAAGTTGGGGATGATTGGCATCTATGCACCATCTTGAGGGGGTGTATTAAGTGCAATGAAATATTGGTGTGTTACTTTAATACTGGGTGTGTGAGTTGTGAAGGGTTATACTTAGGGGGTGTATCAGATGCAATGTAATATTGGTGTGTAACTTTTATATTGGGTGTGTGAGGTGTGAAGGGTGAGTCAACTCCTCTCTCATATGGCTCCTCAAACTTCTCATAGGCAGGTATGTTTGGCTGACGGCTCCTACACCTCTATCAGTAGTGAGGGTAGTAAACCTCTAACAATCAACCTTTCTCTTTCAAAAGTTCTTCATGTCCCATAATTGAACACCAACTTGCTATCTATTAGTTGCCTCATCAAATCCTTAAATTGTTCTGTATCAGTCTTTCCTACTTATTGTATGTTTCAGGGCATGACTACAAGGTAGAATTTTGGCACTGGGCATGAGAGAGAGGGTCTTTACAACTTTCGCCTAGATGAACCTGTTGCTTTCTCTTCTAGTTCTCATATTTTACCTACATCTAGTTGTAGTGTAGAGTTTAGATACGTTGAGTTTAGAACATGCTAGGCTTGGCCATGCCAATGTTAAAAAATTATACTTCTTATTTCTCCGTTTTAGAGAAAAAAAGAATCAATTAATATTTCAATGTCAGAAATGTGAGTTATGAGTTATCAAAAACATATTCGGTCTAGTTATCCATCGTCTATGCATCATTGTAGCCCTCTATTTGATAAATTACATAGTGATGTATAGTGACCATCTCCTCTTACTTCTTTTATGGGTTCAAAACTCAAATATTTATTGCCTTTATTGATGATTATTCAAGATGTTCTTAGGTGTACTTGTTTAAATCTAAAGATGTGGTTCTTTCCACCTTTATCAGTTGTTATACCATGATCCAAACTCAATTTGTACAAACTATATACATATTGCGATCTGATAATGCTGGGGAACACACATCTCTAGATTTTACCTCATCTCCAATAGATGGGAATATTGCATTAATTTGCCTGTCTTTATACTCCGCAACAAAATGGTGTTGTAGAGCGTAAAAACAGACATCATGGAGATCGCTTGATCTTTACTTTGTGGGATGCATGTTCCTCATTTGTACCCGTCATATCTCTGCTGACTGCTACTCATTTGATTAATCACACTCCAAATTGCAACTTGAATGGTCAAATATCCTTGTACATTCTTAAGCATGGTTTTACCCTAGTTAAAATTGAACCTAAAGTTTTTTGTTGAACTTTCTTTGTGAAAGATTTGCATCCTCAGCAGCACAAACTTGATAACAAAGCAATTCGATGTATATTTTAAAGATATTCTGCTGTCTAAAGAGTATAAATGTTATGATCCCAAAGCAAGATGGTCATTTACATCTGTGGGGTTTCCTTTTTGGAGGATACACCATATTATTTTAGTGCATTTACTATGTCATCACTTTGTACTCAATCATCTGTTGGCCCGACTCTTCCTAGTGCTTTTCCTCTTCTTTTTTCTGGTGTCTAGACAAGTCCTTTATCTCCTTCCGTGTCTTTCTCGCCTCAACCGGCCTCTTTCAAATATTTATACCATGAGCAAGGATGTAAAGAGAAAGGAGAGCAGTTGGTTCTGTTACAGAACACAGCCAGCATGCAAATTGCTTACTATGAAGCGTAGTCAATAAATTGGGGTATAGGAATAAGTCGGAGCACGGGATGTCAATGGCCAACAAGTGCATGATGAATAAAGACAATGCGAAATTGGTCAATTACCTGGTTATTCACTGTCCAATGGTTGCAACTGTTTGGTGTTTCTTTCTTCAAGCAATGGGCATAGTTCGTTGTTGCGGATACGTATTATCAGAAGCCACTCAGTAAAACACAAATATGCGGATTCGGACCAGGTTCAAGTCTGACGGGAATAATCTGAAAATTATTTACCGTATGCTTTCTCTGACTATCTTCCGGGTTGAGGTGAACAATAGTTTATGAAGGAATGTATTGCACATGAGAGAAGGCTCTCCTAAACGTCAAGCAACAGTTGCTCTCTTGGTTACTTCTGGATAAGTTCTTCGGTCTTCTTAAAAAATCATCAAAATTTGGTAGCAGGCCCAAGCGTGTCTTCAGTTTGTGTAGTTTGGTTATGCTTTGATTTGCTGGCTTTGGATTTTTTATTGTGGTATGCTGATTTTTCTTGTTTGTTCTTTTTTTTTGCTGCTTCTTAACAAATCTTAGCACCTTGCTTTAGAAGCTTTCTTTGTAATTTTATTATCTTCACTAAATTACATTGTGGCCAATCAAACAAGGTGAAAATTTCAGGAAAAATTTGGCAACAAAAAGAAAGTTCAAGGAAAAAGGGAAAATATATAAACTATAAATATTAAAATTATCAAAAAATTTATAAGTTAGACAGCCATTCCATGTTTTCAACATATTTTTCATAAAAGTACATGCTATCGAATATTTATACATGAGCATGTTTCCACACGTAATTATAATTTATATATTTGCTATTATGCTAGAAAGAGTCTTAACAATCAACATATATTTCGGGGAAAATAATACACAATATTTATATATGATAACATATTTCCAACATAGTAAAAAAAAATGCATTTGAAAAAGAAAAAAGACAAGTTTAAAACAAAAAAGATATCAGTGCATTAAACCATATACATGAACTATAAATAATCTTCACACAAACTTCATGATGACAACAGACTTCATCTCTCTAAATGTTCTAAAGCCTATCATCCCTTCAACTATAGGAGTAACTCATAACTAAGGCATATGTGATTCACATTTCACAGCAATGAGTATTCCCTGAAATAGATTTTAAATTGAATATATAGATTCTTGGTCAATTTGATATAGAAGCAAACATAGGGAAGGCTGGGAATGCAAACCCAATATATTGAGAGGATAACAGAAGTAACACAACTCTCAAAGACTGCAATAGGGCCATGCTTTTCCTAGCCATCGAGGCTCTCCAAGGTTATCATATTTTCTGATGAATCTCACAGATCCTTTAGAAAGGAATAGACTAAGTTACAAAGTTGGGAGTGAGGAACATATCTAAAATGAACAAACTCTAGTAATTAACCTCCCAAAAAAAAATATGCTTGTGTCTCCTCAGATTGGCATAAACGTCTTTTGGTGAATACTTTGTCTCTCCAAACCAAGTTGGTATTGAGAAGAACATCATATTATAGTTCGTTAAGAAGTATTTGGTACTATGATCATTGGAACAAAACTTAACCTTGAAGATGTTCCAGAAAATTTTTAATCACTCATTTGGGAACAACGATCCTTGGCTTTGGACTGAATCATTTCCTTGTATCTGCGAAGATCTTCCAGAATAGTAGGATTTGGAAGCTTCATTGGAATGAATAAGCATTTCTCTTCTATTATCATAATCTGCATACAAGAGAACTCTACTAAAAGCAATCGAATCATTGGTTCCTCGGAGATACGGGCACAAAATTTCTACTAAAAGCTTAATCAATAAGAAAAAAAAGCTAACGGAACTTCCATTACATCAACCCAACAATGCTTTACCTTCGTAGAACATGTAACTAAACGTTTCTAGCATAGTTGCTAGTTTGAGAAATAGATGGCTGAAACTGAGTGGGAAAAAAAGAAGGAAAAGTGTCTCATTTGTACTAGTAAATACTGTGAAATAAATGCAAGAAATGAGAAGTAAGAAATGCATATACTTAACTACCTATAAGCATAAAGCTTGTAGGGGTTTTAGGTGTCATGATCTGAATTTTATACCTTTGATACACCTAAAATATGTGTATGTGTTTAATACCATATTCCCCGCATACCGTGAGTTTTCAAAACGTTTTATCTAAAAATGCATGTTTTGATTTTTTAAGCTTTTATATTTATTTTCGTCATTAATGAACACAAGTTGTGTGGTGGCCTAGTAGTTGAAAAACTTTGGTTATAAACAAGAGGTCTAGGGATCAAACCTTATTATATGTGCTTTAAACCTCTATTTTAGACTTTGAGATAAAAGCCTATACACTCTTCCTTATTGTGTTGGTTTAACACCGGATAATCTCCAAAGTGTGATAAATAAGTGTCTTACGGAGAACCCTAAATTATAAGCTCATTTAGAGTCCTTCTTAAGAATAGAGCCGTCAGAGACTCTAGAGACCTTAGAGAAGAAATTCTAGATCTATCTTTCTAGAACCCTTCTTTTGGAAGTGCGGTGAGACGTTGGCGTATATTCTCAAGCGGCCTTCACCTTCTTCTAAAATCATCATCATTGTTGGGATCTGAATCTAATCGTGGTGGTACGATCGATCTAGGTATGGAGAAATCATGCTTTCCATTGATCTTAAAAATATTATTTTTTATTAATAGATTTTTATATAAATTAGTGATTTTATTTCATAGATAATGATGGAATGATTAAATGAATGCATGCTATGATTGATAGATTTTTAATGTTAATGATGTTGGGTTAAAAAGAAGTCCAATTAAATTCCACCATGTGATTTGATGTATTTTGAGGCGTGCTCACGGATTGAAATCAATCGATTGACACCTAAAAGCAATTTCCGTGAATTCCCGCCAAACTTTGCATCGAATCTGACCTCGGTATTTTGGCCATAACTTTCATCCCGAACTCGGATTGAGGCGATTCTTACGGCGTTGGAAAGTGACGAGCTCTACAACTTTTGTGTTTTAGCCAGTTCGAATCTGACGTCTTGAAGGTCCAAATTGAGCCGCAAGTAGCACTAAGTTCCGATTCGCAGATTTTGATATTATTTTCGAATTAAATGTTTTACGCACCATGATCGTATGATATGCACTGTAATATTTATGCACTATGATTGTGTACACTTTGATATTTACGTACCATTATTAAATGCACTTAAATGCATATGTAGTATAATATCACTCTCATGCACTTTATATGTCCCATGATGATCTATATAATTCACAATCAAGATACGTAAAATACGATGAAATGTCAAGCCATGATTAATGAGCATTAGACCCAACATCTTGTACCCGATGGAGTCTAAGAAGGTATTAGACCCAACATCTTGTGTAAGATGGAGTCTAACTGAACAAGAGTATGATGAGCATGATTCAGCCCAACGTCTTGAGCGGGACGGAGTTTGACATGCAATAAATAACATGATTCATTAGACCCAACGTCTCGAGCATGACGGAGTCTAACTAACAAGTGATAAGCATGATTAAGACCCAACGTCTTGAGCGGGACGGAGTTTAACGTGCATTAAATGACAAGAAAGATGAAATTAAAAGATATGATGCATTCATGTAATATTAATATATATGTTTATGTTCAGTTCATTTCAGCTTAGTGAGATTATACATGCCACATGCACACATACATGAAATATATCGAAATGTTATATGGCTAGGATTGATATTTTATGCTTCAATGGATTGCATGTCTGGTCCATACAAGTGTAAACTTACACCCCCTGTTTATGTGGGTGACCAGATGAGACAGGTGTTGCCAATGACAATGTATAGGTCTATGGCGATAAGACGGCACGTGGTGCTCAAGAAACTGGACTGAATGGCGTTGATGGCTTCGTGGCCTAATTAGCTATTTTCCTTTCTAGTTAGTGGTAATTTAACTTGTGTGGTCAATCTCCTGAAAAAAGCAGAAATTACTAAATTTACTAGAAACAATGCTATTAGACGGCACGTGGTGCTCAAGAAACTGGACTGAATGGCGTTGATGGCTTCGTGGCCTAATTAGCTATTTTCCTTTCTAGTTAGTGGTAATTTTAAATAAATGGGACATTAATCAGTTAGTATTTTATCTAAACTGTTTAAGCTTTAATTATGTTGGACTTGTTATTGGAATAAGAACATTATCATGGGTTTTATTTAGATTAATTAATGTTTTAAAGAAATTTTATCTTCCATTGTTTAAGGTGTTTTTATCGCCTTATTATGTTTTTATGGTTCTCTATAGAAGGTACGGTCTAAGATCTTACAATTAAGAGGTTGTGAGATCTCGGGTCGCTACATTAGGTTTCCGGTAACTATCGTAAGTAACTACAAGCACAAACTTGGATATGCTTTTGGCTTTCGTATTGTCAAATTTACACCTGTATAACCTTCAAATTGATGGCTTGCTTTATTAACAAGATGGTATTAGGTGCATAGGCTATGTAACCACACGGGCCTGCATGGGTCAATCCCACTGCCAAACCAGTCAATTCTTGAGAGGCGCAGAGAGACTTAGAGCATCTAAATCTCTGAAAATAAACATTTGACCAGGTTGGCAGTTGCTATTGATTTGTATACCTAACGTGTGGGTACACAGTGCGTAGGTATACCCATGTGTAAGTACACACTGCGTATAACTATATAAATTTGTTTACTAACATAGCTCTCAAAAGCTTAAAAAAAAGTACGCTGATTATTGTGATACAATACTGCATATAATAGTAGTTTATTTTTAGCAAAAAATTGAAAGAAAAGAAGAGAAAAATGGGTAATTTGAGTTGGCTACGGTGTCATAGTGATCTGTTCAAGAAGATCAATCTTCTTCGACTTGTTCTTTCCAACTTCTTCAAATAAAATTTGTAGACACCCAAATGTACCACCTTTGATCAACCGTTGACCTTTTGACCATCTCATCACCCCCAAACCTCGTGGCATTGTCCTATGCCGATGCCTTATCCAAGGAACTAAATCCGGGAAAAATAGAGGTGCAGCCCCTGATTTGGGGGTTGCTCCACTTTTTTTGTATGGTGGGCTTCTTGGGGCCTGTATTATAGGCGCCAGATAGTTGGCACCACTAAACTATCGCCTGTAATACAGGCACCAATTAGCCTTGTCAAGGCTCAACTCCCCAGGTACGAACTTGACATCCGATTTTCATTTCTTTGATCCTTTGACCTCTGATCTTGAGCGGATCAGACTAGATCATTCCCAAATTACTCTCAATAGTTTTCTTTAAGATAATTGACCTTAGTGGACCCCACCTCCATCATTTTTCACTCAAACTTTTCATTCATTGACTTCCCATGATCTCCACCCAATTTCACCCAAAACTCCATTGAAACCCTAATTACCCTCGCTAAACCTACCCAATTATTTGATCTTAATCTTTTAGTAACTCTAGGAACCCTAGCCAATAGGAATTGACCCTTTTACTCTCACCTTCATTTGCCTTCCCTTAGAGCCCCCTTCTAGAACAATTCTTGGGTGAGAGACATGTGTCTCATCCAAGGATTGCTCTTGAGGGAATTTAGTACAATCATTGTACTCTATTTGTGGCCAATTATGACTTGGCATTTGTTTTTACACATGGCAAGACCCATGTGATTTCTTCTCTTTCTTTTTCGAATAATTGTTGGATGTTAGACATTTATCACATCCAAGGTTATTTTTTTAGGAAATTAGCATAAATCCTTGTGAACTCTAAAGAACCCAATCGTGGTTTACCAAATATTTCACACTTGATAAACGTCAATTGATTCATTTTCTCTACCAACACAATTCTTGGATGAAGACCATTTGTCTAATCCAAGGGTTGTCATTAGAGGAGAAAATTACAAGTCGTTGTGCTATTGAATAAGCCAATATGAGCTCCATATAGTCCTAGTTGGCCATTTGCCTATAAATAGAAGTTTTCTACTCCATCCAAAGGGCTAAATTTTTTTAAAATTTTGCAACTTTTGAATTTTTAACCCTAGTTCTTCCATAGCCATCTATCACCTTAAGTTATAATCTAGATCTATATCCAAACTTTTAACCCAAACCCTAGAGCTTCTAGGTCATAAACCTCCCATCTACGCCATAATAGCCTCTTGATCAAGGCTCCCAAATCCCTTCTTCTTTCCCTTTCTTTATTTTGATTGTATTTTCTTATTTTTGCTTCTTATTGTCCCCTTGTTAAGGGCTCACTCCATTGAATTTATCGTGATAGTCAAATAGCTCTCATCCTAAACTCCTTATTTAAATTTAACAGCTCTTATTTTCTCTAAATAACTCAATAATTCAAACAATTGAATATATATATATATATATATATATATATATATATATATAAGCATATACCAAACAAATCTAACTAACAATGAGTGAGGTTCCTAAACCCTAACAGCAAAATCGTTCTATAATTAATCAAGAAACTCAATTAGTTTTCATTTCCTCAACATTCTGAAAATTGCCCAATAATTTTTATGCAATATATCAATCGATCGATCCAAACCAAAACGAGTCATACCCATTATCAAAATTTGCATTTTCGTAGGAATTTCAACAAATAAATACATAAATAAATAAAATACCTTCCTAGCAAGAAATCGGTAAGCTCTTTTGACGTCAACGGAGGAAGCACGAGAAGAAAGGCCGAGAACAGCGTAGTGATCCTGCTCACCGTTGACGGCAGCAGCTGCTATTGGGCTTGATCGATTGGGCTTCCCGATTCGTCCATAAGAAAAGGCCCATAACCCCACCAAGAGGTTTCCCTTTCCGCTTCGCCCACCGAAAAGCCCGCCACCGTCAACGCAGCCAAGGCCCACCAGCTGTGCCTGCATTTCAGCCATTCCTCCTCCCCCCACTCCTTTGCCCTCCACGCTTTTGCTTTATGGGAGAACAGCTAACTGATTTATCAAGTTGTGTTGACCATTGAGCGGATGTGATCTAAGACCGTACACGTGCCCAACTATCATTTACGTTGGAGTATATTTCAGAGCTGTCAGGATCACCGAGAATGGTACGAGCGCCACCCTTGATCTTTCAATCTATATGCAAAAGTCAACCTTTACAACTTTAACTTGGGTTTCAAGTGATTGACTACTTCAAGATCATTTTTCATCAGTAACAGATTTTGAGATCATGGCCTTACCATCGTAATCATATTTTCATTCCACTTGGCATACATAAGTTAAGGTTGAATCAAAATTTGCCTATAGTCTCAAAATCGATCATGTGGTAGATTGGAATGAAAATTGATCTCCATTGTCCCATTCAAAGTCCCCAAACAATATTGATCCACTTGGAACAATATTGGGTTGTAAACAAAAGTATACCCTAATCTTACCGTGTTCAGTGAAAGATAAACCAGAGTACGATTTTCAGTGGTCGTCATGGCAAGCAATATTAAGAGCGTCCCACTTTTTCCGCTCGTCTCGTTCTTCGTTCAAAATACGGTTTGTTTGGGTACGTCGATTGATGCGGATCTAAAACACACAGACACACTCTCTCTCTCTCTCTCTCTCTCTCTCTGTTTTTCCAATAAGTTTTTCTCATTTGTTGAAGTTTCTCATAACTCATTGCTTGGTTAGAAGAAAATAACCTCTCTCTCTCTCCAATAAGGTTTTCTCATTCGTTGAAGTTTCTCATAACTCATTGCTTGGTTAGAAGAAAATAACGTCTCTCCCTCCCTCTCTCTCTCTCGCTCGCTCTCTTTCTCTCTCTCTGTTAAAATAATCTTCAAAGCTTGTTTAGAAGGAAATAAATCACATTCAGATGTCTACTTTGGGAAACTCAACAAATATTTTCTGGCAACAATGTTCAATCGGAAAGACCGAAAGGCAAAAGCTACTGAACCAAAAAGGGTGCGTCGTCTGGATCACAGGGCTCAGCGGTTCAGGTCCTCTTTTCTACGCTTTTTAGTTCAATGATCAGATGGTTCGCTGCTCTCATCTTCTTCTTTATGTTTGCATTGTCTGCTAGTTAAAATGGGTTCATAAAAATCATGCTTATCACAGCTTTCTAACCATCATCTGATCAAGAGTTTTTTGTGGATTGCTTACTTAGATCAGATGGTTAGGATCATCCGATCAGTTTGATTTTTTTTTTTGGCGTGAGTCATGTGACCCCTTCACGTTGTGGACTGCCCTGTGGAACTCTCGACTATATCCACATGCACTACAATTTTCTATATATATATATATATATATATATATATATATTAATGGAATTGTGCCCATTTTTTGTTCTTTTTATTGTGTGTGGCAATCTAAAGGTTGGAATTGGTCTACGATAAGCTGACACTTGTCAGATTCATGTCACATGGACCTTTGTAATAAGAACTTAAAAGCTGTGTATAAGGACTGTGTTTGGGATTGCTCTTTGGAGGCAAAAAGCAGCTCTCTGCTATGGTGCAGAGCATTTTAGTCTGGAAGTGTGTTTGGTTGGAAGTACTCTTAACTCTTTCTTAGAGTGAAAGAGCAGAATT
This sequence comes from Chloranthus sessilifolius, assembly GCA_021018995.1. Lineage (NCBI taxonomy): Eukaryota > Viridiplantae > Streptophyta > Magnoliopsida > Chloranthales > Chloranthaceae > Chloranthus > Chloranthus sessilifolius. The sequence continues at coordinate 176,332,427 of CM037586.1, read as the reverse complement.
TAGGTCTCTTTAAAAGAGCAATTTAAACCTGCTCTTTTAAGTGGCTGCCGTTTGCCTCCAAAGAGCAATGCCAAACACAGGAAAAGGAGACCCGTGATGCAGCCCAACTCTGACAGAGAACTCAACTATCTCTCCACATGTTGTTCCTACTTGACTCGAATAATCTCACTATATTAATTCGAATGCATTTGCCGTTTCCTTTTTTCATTGACCTTCTCTCTAAATTGAAAAAAACCATTTGTAAACCTTTCCTCACTGTGAAATTTTTTCATAAGTTGCATAAACAAGAAAATGAATTCATTTGATTTTCCTGGCACAAACTGTTATACTGTACAAGAGATTAGAAACTTAAATTCTACTAATCTTGAAATATCTAATTTTATGCTTCAAGACTATACTTGTGAACTCATGTTTATATTACACAGACCAGCTGTTATCACCCTTGTAAGGTTTGAGACACAATCAGGGGGCGAAGCCATGATTTTCATGACAAAATAGAAGAAATTTTACAACTCTAACAAAGTTGGCAAGCGATTTTCCTTAAAAAGTCATATTCTAATAGAAAAATTCGTAGAATTACCTCGACAGGGTTTCATATTCTAGAAGCTTTGTATAATTTTCTCATTATCAATGGTGTCAAAAAAACATTTCATGTATGTGATCAAGCAATTATCCATCCATTCATCTCTTATTCAATTATACAGTCTATTCTTCACAATATACATAGCAAAAAATATCCTCTCAGCAGTGGCAATGATAACTGGTGTGATTAGCTCCAATATTATGAGTAAGTAAACTAATAGATACAAAATGTTCTTTTTAATCTCAACTATCTTCTAAACCAGCCACTAATGTCGTTCACTTCAGAAAACTCATTGTTGAAGCTCATATCAATAATGTAAGTCTCTAACTGATTATCAAGAGCCATGAGATCTACTGCAAAAAATTCAATTGGATAAAATTCAGCAAGGCGAACTAATTGTTCTTATCAAAAGCTTAGAATGAATAGCTTGGATTCAGCCATACGATACAAAGAAGCATTTCAATTTTCACTTCAGTAAAACAATATTTAAGCTCTTCAAGTTACATACCAATGATAACATAGAACAACTCAACATAATAATGATGTAGATGTGTGATTTCTTCAGTTCTACGTCATAAACACCCTTGTGTTACAAACTTATCATTGGTATTATGTTTATTTCAAAATAAAGAAATTTTTTTTATAATAGAAGCTCACCCATTGCCTCTTATTTCTCTTAGTCGTTGCGTAAATATTTTAACCAGAGTCATATTATTCACAATATCTTTTTTTTTCATTGCAATGCCTTTGATATTTCCCAATATATTTCTCACTAAATGTAGGCTAAATCCAAAATCAAAAGATTGCATCAATCTAATAGGTTATTTGATGCAGAAACTAACACAATGCAAATATGATGGGCTAAGATTATTTGTGAATTAATATGAATAATTGAAATATGAATTTCCCAACAAATTAACAAAAAAAATAAAGAGCATTTCAATTAAATAATTTGATTAAGCCCAAAACAGTGTTACTTTCTTCATAAGTTCCGTATAAGATCTAGAAGACTAGGGTTCTTAGCGAACAACTAGATCTCTAACAGTTTAGGGTTTCGAATGAAGTCACGAGTGGGTTCTTTCGAATTCGCGCGGAATTAACAACAAAAGGATTTTAGGTAGTTGGAATTCAAAAGGCTCAAATAGAAGAAATCCCGTGTCAGGACGGTTGAATGATCTTAGGTTAGGTTACGGAAAGATCAAGTAAGCAAAACACACAATTAATTCTAGATTTTAGGAATAACATTAATTATAAAATTAATCAAACAATTACACCTAAGATGGAGATAAAAGTAGATAAGAAGCATAGAAAAGTTGGTCTCGCATCAAACCACATGCTGAAAGAAGAATTGCTCTTTCAAGTTTGAGAGAATTGCACCCTCGAAGAAAACTTTGATAAAAAAACTCTCAATTTGCAAAAGTCATATTCATTAACCATTAACTAATTAAAATTGTATCTATAATGTCTTTATTTAGGCAAGCAAACCCTAACTAAACAATAAACTCGAAATAAGAAAGTCCTAGAACAATTAAAACTCTGAAACGGCAAGTTTTGCCTCAAAACTCGTCTAGCCACTAATTTGTGGACGAGACTCACGGATGTCCATCCAAAGGTTAGGGAGGTTCGTCCTGAAGATGTGCTAAAAAACAGAACGATGTCTAAATCACGGATGTCCATCCTGATGTCACGGACGTTCGCGCCTTGATTTCTAGAATACCTTCATTCTTCGTTTTGGAGCCTTCGGGATGTCATCGCACGCTTCTTCTGCCTTCGATAAACCATGGGCGATTCTTTGAATCAGATATCCTCATCATTATTTGCTTAAGCTTTTTGTTTAGACTTTGAGCCATCTTCTTCCATGACACTCTTAAATATTTTAATAACATAAGAGAACATGACACTCAAGCTTATTTGTGTACTATAGTGATGCAAGACAAATGCTAAAACCCTAATTATGCAAATTTGAAATTAATTTGAGATTTAATTGAGCAACGAAAATATAGAAATTAATCCCAAAACACATAAAAGATTTAATAACTCTGTTAGGGAAATTCAATTGACTCTATTTAGCATATGAATTTTCCCGGTCTAGAAAATAAGGTCCTACGAATAGAACTAAAATTTTCGTCTAGTCTAGGGCACCAAGCGACTATCAGATGATGTCTCTTGACTACTTGCTAGGTTTTGAATAATTTAAGGTGGTTTAAATCGTTCAAAGGAAAATAACAGACTAGGTTTGGGAATTAGAAATCAAATCTCAGCAACAATAACTAGGAAAAAAAGATATTTGGGATTGATTTTTGGAAAAGGAACAACTAAATAAATTACCTGACAATAATCCAAAAGATAAATAAAAAGGGTAGAAGTTCCAAGGCTTCGCACCAAGGAGACAATTGACTTCACACCAAACCGCACGCGGAATTGAAGATTCACTCTCCAAATTTGAAGGATTCGCTCTGTCCGGTGAAAACTCTTCACAAGCTCTATAGGATTTTTCACAAAGAAAATCTCTCAATTTTATTAATCAATCATTCACTAAATCAAATAAAGTCTTTACATGCTTTCATATAGGCTAAGAAACCTTAACTAAACCAATAATTCGAAATAAGAAAATTCTAAAACAACTAAAACTCTAAAACGAAAAGTTTTGCCTCAAAACTCGTCTAGCCGCCAATTTGTGGACGAAACTCACAGACGTCCATCATTGATGGATACATTTAATACCATAATTGGTCTTATTCACGGATGTCCGTGGGTTATTCAAGGAAGTCTATTCTTGGGCACGGAGGTCCATGTCTTAAATTCCAGAACTGTTTTATTTCACGGAAGTCCTTGCCTTGGGCACTGAGGTCTATGCCTTGGGCACGAAAGTCCATCATATTACGACTTTTTCTTTCCTTCCTTTGCTTGCACGTGCATGCCTTCCAAGTATTGGTTCTTCTCACACATAGCATGCATACACATGAGTCTTTGAGGTGATCTGGAGCTTTGAATCTTCTTCTTGCGCATCTTATACACCTTGTAGTGTTTGATGTCCCCATCATATAGCATGAGCCCAATGTGTGTCACTAGGCTATTTAAGGCTACTCTCATGATTCAACCCTCCCCACTTGAAAGTTCACTCTTAACTGTTTCCATAACTTTAGCAGTTTATCTATCTCGAAAAATGTTCTTACATTTGCAAGAGGTTCCATAGTGGATATATTGGAAACCAAGTTGAAGAGCATCTCGATTTCAATGTTATTTTTGCAACACCAACAAGTGTCTGAAGGTGATGTGCAAACCAATGAATATTTATTCTCTATCATGTTGAACATTTTGAGACCATTAAATACACCTTGTATATTATTACCGCCATCATAAGTTTTTCCACACAATCTCTTTTAACTCAATCCATAAGTGGAAACTACTGCTTCGATTGCCCCTTATTGATACAACGGTAGTTTCACTAACATGCACCAGTTCTCAAAAATGCTCAATTACACATCCCCTCTTAATGTTTTTCAAAGAATAAAGTAGAATGATTATCGTAACATCAGATGAATACATGTGAAATACTTTGCAATTATCACACTAAGCTATCTCAGATGAAATTGCAACAACGAAAAAATTGCAAAAGATGCATTAGTGTTTTACTATAAGCAGATATATTCTACGTGGAGAGAGAGAAAGAGAGAGGGTTCATGGTTTTAATAAGTAAGCCTTGTAGAGCTTGTGAAAGATGGAGCGAGTCAAATTAGTAGAGAGTATACTTTTCATGGTGAGAGTTGTCATGCAATCTTCAACCTATCAACCCTCTAGAGCTTTGTGTTAGGCCTTCCTAATCACTCGTTACACTTAGTTGAAAAGTGGTGCCACATGTCAATTTTTTTTTTAAGAGAACGACATGATGATGAAGTCGAAGAAGAGTAGGGTTCTAGGGATTAAAAATAAAAGAAAAACAAAAACAAATTGGCTTACGATGTGTATTCTAGTCGTCAGATGTATGCGAGCAAGCTTCACAGCAGGTTGATGTTTTCATACATCGTCGAAGGAGGAAGGCTGGAGGAGAGAAAGGGTTACTGGGTTAGGGTTATTTAAATGATTGGGAAAGCGAGAATAAAAAATAAATACTTTTTATCTCATCATGTGTCACATGTGTATAGGTGATAAAAAAAATACTTTAAAGATAAAAGGGGGCCGCTGCACTGTATACAGTGCACTTCTAATACCCCCCTCCCCCGCACCCCACTTCTCCATTATCAACCTGGCTCCACCCCTGGGCACAATACAAGCCTCTTTTGCATCACCCTTGAAATACTTTGTTTTGTTCCAGGAACCAATGCTGTCTTTTTATTAGCAATATATGATATGTTGTTAATGTTTTATATTTTACTGAGTGTCCAAAATTGTTTAGGAAAAAGCACACTAGCATGCACTTTGAGTCGGGAACTGCACTCGAGAGGAAAGCTTACTTACATACTTGATGGGGACAACCTAAGGCATGGGCTAAATAAGGATCTTGGTTTTAAAGCAGAAGACCGTACAGAAAATATACGCAGGGTTGGTAAGTATGGTTTTGTACTCTTCCCTATTAAAATAATTGAAAAAAAAATTGTGCTTTTACCTATTATTGAGCCAACAAATATATACTGAATGATTAAAGCACACTATATCTGATTCTCCAACTTGTTTTGATCATTACTAAATTATTCAATTTAGGGGAAGTAGCAAAGCTCTTTGCAGATGCTGGTTTAATCTGCTTTGCTAGTTTAATCTCTCCATATAGAAGAGACAGGGATGCTTGCCGTGCACTTTTGCCAGAGGCAAATTTTATTGAGGTCGGTGCTTCTATTTGTTGTTGTGTTTACTTCACTTACTGAAAATAAACTACTTGAAGTTGAGGTTTCGATTTATGCCTCTTCTGTACAGGTTTTCATGAATATGTCTCTAGAAGTATGTGAGGCAAGGGACTCAAAGGGCCTTTACAAACTTGCACGGGCAGGAAAGATTAAAGGTATGCTCTATTAACCAACTATATCTCTTTAACATGGAATCATTGACATGAGAGCTTGTGCTGGATACGAACGTGTTGGCTGACATCTACGAAGCCACCAATTTGTTTTCCTTGGATCAACATTGCAAATTAATTATTTGAAAGTATTTTTTATCTATAAATATGAAACAAGCGGAGCATTGTAAAGAGTCTTGATTAAAACAGTTACACAAATTTTGGAAAATAGAAGAAATGAAGTAAGGAATTGAAAAGGTTGCATATTTGCAAGCCAAATATCATCGTCGTAACTCATCCCATCTATTTGGGTTCAGCTATGTGAGTCCTATTTCTCCACTCGTATCTGATCACTTGTAGGTTCTCCCTCTTTTCCTACTTCCTTGTGCTTATAGCATCTCAGCCCTTCATACAAAATCCGCTTCTGGCCTTCGATGGACATGCCTCAAGCGACGCTTCGTAATTTTTTTCCTTTACAGATGTCACTCTCAAATTTCCTCTCATCTACCTGTTCCTAATTTTATCATTTCTTGTTACTCCACACAATCATCTTAACATATGTACGCATCTCAGCCCCCATGTATACTATCTTGTCATTTTTTTATAGTCCAACATTCCACACCATATAGTATGCCAGATCTAACCGCTGTCTTATGAAAAACGTCCATTCAATTGAAATGGAACACTTGGGTTGCTCAATACTCCCCTTGCTTGTCTCTATTTCGTCCAACCCGCATTGATCATTTGAGACGTCCTCTTCATATCTACCATATAATTGTAAAGTAGCGCCTAATGGTGAAATCTATAGCAATGAACACTAGATGATTTTGTATTTTAAATAAATCCACCATTTTCATCCAACGTGCATATTGACAACCAAAGGACAAAACTTAAATGTGCCAGATATTGCTTACTATGCCACAGGGTGTCCAAATGCTAGACACGTGGTTTAATACATCAACCAGGACTTGAATGTTCATCATAATGAAAAAATTTGTCTTCAACGTGTAACAGTGTGAAAAATTTCTTAGAGTCAAGTTTACCGTCAATCCTAGTTGACTCAACTGTCGGCTCAAATGACTTTTGTCTAAATTGAGCATTTCATGTTTTTTGCTTCAAACTGTTGAGAATTTGCAAAATAAAATAAGTGCAATAAGAATAAGGTACAAATAATGCATCAAATAACATTTGCTTTTATAGCATACGTAATTTTGTATCATGTACTTTGTAATCTTCATTTTTTGTTTATTATGAAATAAAATACAATACATGAATAAATATGATAAGTTGATAACCCATACTCTCGTAGCACTTTGCACAAATTGCAATCTAGGAATATACCCTTTGTCCATAGCTCACAAATTCATGACTTGCGACGTATAACAAAAAGTTCATGATCTACTAATATGAATTAGATTGTACATGTCACATTATAAAAATAAAAATAAAACGGTCCTGGGAGACTGGGAGTGGCTATTTTAAAGGTAGCTGTTGGATCACATTCTGTTTGTATCTCATTGTTGCCGCTATACTAGTCTAATTGGTCCAGTAATAATGGAGACCATAAAAAGTCCCTAATCTTATGTCTCCTCACTGACGCCAATTGTACTGTTCGTTAGAGTCAAGTACCCCTCCGCCACCCCCTAATATTGTCGATTTTCCTGACATTTTACATAGCCATATTTCACTGTGAAACGGTCTCAATTCAGTTGTCTCAATTAGCAAAAAATTGTATACCATAAAAGAAGAGTTATTGCTAGGAGTTGATTAGGGTTTCCTGTTACCTATATTTGTTCGTCTATGTTTCTGCGCATTGAAGGCAATTTTGTGAAGCATTAACATTACATTTTTCTAGATAACTATTATAAAGCTTCATGCCACAAACTGCCGGCTAGCTGAACTAACACAGTCCACAGATGTTAAACAACACAACTTTTTGAACTTACCTTTTGTGAAATCATGTTTCTTTTAAATGAATGTTATAAATAAAAAGGCTATTAACTAGTGATGGTATTGAATGATCATCCTCCAGTGTTGTTTCTTAATTGTGTTTCAGTTTCTTGGCCTTAATGGTGTCAAACCTAGCTTGTTTTTGTTGTTATTATATTAAACAAACTTGCTCAATCGGCACAAGAAGTAATTTGACAGACTATGCTAAATGAAATATTGCTATGTTCTGAAATGCACCCCAATAATTGTTTAACGTCACTTCTAATAAGAGATGTCAAGTTTGGAAACAATGCATGATAAATTGTATGGTTACTCTAGTCTTCAGGAAAAGGGTAATTTCTTCTGTGTTTCTTTCCTTTTTTTCCTAAAGCACAAGTGTTACTTCTCAAGAAATGTTACATATGATCTGCATTTCTAATTTTATATTACATTGCAGGTTTTACTGGTATAGATGACCCATATGAGTCACCCTTGAACTGTGAGGTGCATTTTCTAACCACTTTGTGAGCTAAATGTTTTTTTCTCATGCTGTCATAGTTACTAGAAACATGGCACTGTATATTCACTATGTGCCGCATTAGCATTAGCTTGCTGCATGCGGGCTTGCTTTTTTCCGTAGGACATGAGCTTAGATGGATAGTCTAAAAGAACCATTGTGGGATGCTGTAATCTACTTGTACATGTGCATAAGTGTTTGTTTTACTAGTAAGACATAGTTAAAACATATACATCTCAATTTGATTTTATTATGCTAACTAACCAAATGTTTATGTCAAAATTCGGTCATGTGAGTTTTTCATAAAAAGAAGTTTAGTTTTGACACTGATATCAATAATAGTAATATTAGTATTTTGTATATGTAACTTAATATTTAGCTTTTTGCCATTGTAAGATATTTTATCTTATATGACTTTCATGTCTGTGTTTGACTGGTATGGCTATACATGACAATAGGTTGTTGCAGACACTGTGGCTCACATCGTAATAGCCTCACATAGGATATGCTTCATATGTAAGGGTTGCTCTGCTTTCTAGTTTGGAAGGCATGTATGCTTGTATGCATTCGTAGATGCACATGTGGGTTCGTTGTGCATGCCAATGCATATCCACACATATTATGCATGAAAAGTCTAAACGGGAATAGCTTCCTACTCTACCTCTCGGTGGTTTCAGTGATTAACAGAAAGTATTATTTCTTTTTAGCGGTAGCAATGTTGGAGAGAATGCTCTCACTGACGAACTGGGATTGGTTCTACCAGCGATGTAAAAAACATTAGGTTTTAATTTTCGTTCTGTGTGCATCATCCCAACTGTGAAGAGGTGAGGGATGCTGGTCTTCCACTTACCGATGAGGTCCTCCGACGACTGTGAAAAACAAGCATCCCGTACTTCTTCAAGAGACAGATATAAGACCTACTGACGGGCAGGTGATGGGGACGCCACATACATGGACATTGGATTCGGACCACATCGTTTCTACCGGCGTCGAAAGAAGAGGAGAGGGAGCCCGAATCCGAGTACCACATGCGTGTTTCATCGGTGATGAAACATTTTGAGTGGAGGAGAATGACGGGGAACGTCACGAAAAAAAAAAAAAAAAAATTACTGTTCATGTGAACAGTGACGGACGTCCGTGAACAGTGACGGACGTCCGTGATGAACAGTGACGGACGTCCGTGATTTTGCCCCTTCACTGTCCGTAGGTCACGGACGTCCGTGGGGCACTACGGACGTCCGTGGACGTCGTGACGGGCTTCCGAAATTTGAGTTTTTTTTAGCGAAAACTTGCCTTTTTGTGTTTTATTTCTATTAGAACTCTTTATTTCGAATTTTAATTATTGGTGGCCTATATATAGAGGCTTGTAAAGACTTTTTAATTAGTTATTGAATATTTTGAATGCTTTTATGCTTGAATATTCTTTGCCTGAGATGGGTTTGGTGTGAGGCCAAGGGAGTGATTCCTAAAAGCCATTGTTATCTTCTCTATTATATTGGTTATCTCTCGATCTGTGTTTGCTTCCCCTACACCGTAGCCTAATTGTTTCCTTTCGATCCCAAAACCCTAAGCCTATTTGAAACCCTAAATCAAACATAGCCAACACCTTTTTTTCCAAACCATAAACCTGTTACAAAACCAAAACTTATTACAAACCCATAACCTAATTCCGCCACTCTGGTTCGAACCGTGAATCTACATCGGATCGAAGACGAGCGCCTAAGCCTGGAAAAGCTAGAGTTCTATCTCTAGGCCGATCTTGCCTCAAATCTAATAGTACTCGCGCATCGGACTGGACCCTAACTGGATCTCGTGTGATCTACCAACCTGAATTCTCTGAACCCTAAGGTATTTAAGATAGTTTTGAGATTACGCTTGATTAAATTCTAATTAATTTCGGCAAATCGCATTAAAATCATATTCCGCATTTTAGGGTTATCGTCCCGCGTCAGCAGGTCTCTAGGTGGTATTGCTTTCAAGCAACGGAATGGGCCCTCCCATCAGAGTCCAGACCCCATTTTTGTGTCTCGTGGGAAATCCACCTGACCGATGGAAGGCAAATTCATGCTCTTAATGGTCCCTGAGATTCAGTGCCTTTTTGTGATGCTTGAGGAGTGTAAAAAATGAGAGTGCTTGATGTTGTATACTTGCCTTGTCACGCAGGTGGAGGGCATTTCAGTTTGGGTGAGTCCAGTTGTAGGCAAAAAACTCATGGCCGAAGAATGAGAAACCGACAAATTTTTCGATTGGGGCCACACTTTTTTTCTCTTGTATTTCCTGTTGGGGGCTTTTGCTTCTAAGGCTCTAGGAATGAGTGGTCTTTTGCTGGCCTCCATTTGCTTCTCTCATGTTGGACCACTTTGATGATGGCGGTGCCATCGGAAGGGCTTTTTTAAGTATGGTTGCACTTGTACCCCCTCTACACTGGTTTCTCCCACTATCTGTCTGTTGGGTTTGGATGTGGAGTTGGTTGAAGTAGATGATTAATGTGCGCTTATGGAGAATCTAGATTACTTACGGTTGCTTGTTGGATGTCTCCCTAGTCCTCTTTCCGGAGAGGTTGAGTTGCACCTTGGGGCTTCCCAGTGGTGTTTTTTTGGCGGAAATGAACTCAGAGTTGATGGGTGCTGAAGTTTGTTCTGATATGACCCCTACTGACTACCAATAGTCAAATGTTCCTCGTGATCATGATGGCTATGAACTAGGGGAATAGGCTCCTTGCGTTGACCATCACTCCCTAGTTGTCATTTTCTTATCGATAAGGATGCATTCCATTGAGAAAATAAAATAACATCACGGATCAAAGATTGAAAAAGCTCAAGGGTTCAAGAGGAACCCCTAAAAGAAAAACAAAACCAAGGAAAAGGACCCCCCCTCCCACCCAAGTTCTCCCAATGTCAGTGGACGAAGGATTCATAGTAGCCAGGCCTGACTCCAGCCATAAGATCACTGATCTGGGACTGTGCCCTTAATAACTCTTTTGGTGGAACTACGACTGTCCTCAAAATTCTGTTTCGTGCTCTCTCTAAACCGT